>ML780619.1:31420-55950 GCA_009831015.1 Picea engelmannii | reverse complement strand
TTCACTTTCAGGTGTCCTCTCTATTATGAAATTTTTCAATCCTTCCATGATCTCCCCTTTTAAACCCTCCATCATCTCTTGTAGTTCATCTTTTGTTATTGTCTTCTTTTGTAAATCATTTATGTCCCTACACATTTCTTCACATTTCTTCACCTTCACTTTTTGTAGTTATCTAATATTTCTTCTCTACAATGCCACAGTTCTGATCAAAATTCGATGTGCCAAGTGGAATTTACGGTAACTTCCCCACAACTTGCTAATTTTTGGCCTTTTCGTGAAATGTTACTTGTATAGCGTGCCCTGCACAAAATAATTGATATAAATTTTGAAACTTGTACCGGAAATACTACAGACTGTCTGCTATCCAATGCAACTATTCTCACTCAATTTGGATACTCTAGGAAGAAGTTATGATTGTTTTACCTGGAACACCTTCTTGAGACTAGTCAGATACCCTATCTTCCACAGGGTGTATCTACAAATGTAAGACGACCCAGAACCTGAACGTTTTACCATGGATACCTTACTAATTTCTGTGAATATCCTCCAGATTTTAGGGTCTGAACCATTACAAAAAAATATTTATAGCGAAAATTTCGCAATGACTCAGTTCAGGATGATTCCCGAACCCTGTCTTTCACAGGATGTATCTCCAAAATTATAAGGCCTAAGGAGATGAAATTTTAACCCAATGTACCTTGATCCGTCTACTAAATATCGTCCAAGCCGTTCCTTCTGAAACGTTGTAGAAAAAACGTTATAGCGAAAATCCCACGGTGTCTGAGATGTAGTAGTGAAACCCCAAGACCTTGAGCTCTGATACCATATGTTAAGAACCAAATATAAATATAGCATAGAAAAACCTCAGAATAAGTACTCAATGCCTTGAAAAAGAGATAAATTCAGATAATAAGCCTCTTCGAGGGGGCAACCTCCTTATGCCCACATAAATGTACAATTCCAAGATGATTCCAAATGAAAATGTCTCCTTGGTGTATATAGGAGACTAGGAGGTATAATTAAAACTAATGGAATAAAGCTGACATAAATCAAATAACATTACTAATGTGATATGCCCCAATTAAGGGGTAATGAGCCAATATTAGGGCTTAACAAAAGATGAAAACCCTGCAGATCATTTGCTTGAATTCCATGAATTCATGCATCAGTTGGGTAGACATCATGAGGATGTATTAATGAAGATGTTCATACTCACTGGAAGGATATGCTCATGAATGGTACCGATCCTTGCCTCTTGCTAGCCTTTCTTCACTAAAAAACTTCCATGTAACATTTAGGGATCATTGTAAAAGGTTTTTTCCCACTAATTTGCTTTTTGAAAATTGTTGTGAGGAGTTTGATTTATATATGCAGAATTCTATAGTTAATTCCTCTAGTAGTATGAATGAGAAGGAAGATAATGTTAAACAAGTGGGAGAAAAGTTATCCCCTTGTGAAGTCTTCTCTAGTTTTTTGTTTTAGGAGGAAATTTTTATTGATTGTTCTAATGACAAAAAAGATGATCAGAATTTCATAGAAACATTTGACATTATATCAGATATCTCTAACAGTGTTTTTTATGATGAGATTGTTGCTCCAAAAGTTGACATAGATCATACTATTGTTATCATGTAGTCATTTTCCCAAGGATTTCATGAAATGAAGGATTTTGAGAATTTTTAAAGATCAGCCCATCTATGATCAAAATCCCGATGATGAGGAGCATATTTCTATAATGATACATATGGAAATCCTCAGTAGTAATATAGTCTATGATTGTTGTGAAAAATATTTTTTAGAGAGAACTAGAGGAGATGATGTTGAAATCCAAAATCAACAATAGCTTTATCAACTTAATATACCCATATGTGATAATTATGAATCTAATCCTCTGAACAACAGTGAAGGAAATATATTGGTTGATGAACAAAATGAGATGTTGATGCCAACAATTGTTTTGAATGGATGATTTTTAGTTTTTTACCATGAAGTAGATATAACACAGTTGAAATCATGCACATTCATCAACAAAATAAAAAGCATACAACAAACTTTCAGTTTTAAAGATCATATTGAAATAGGTATTGATGCTCATTATAAAAAAATTACAGTTCTCATGTTTTTGCAAATCCTGTAGCAGTCTATATGAATTCAAATTGGATTAAAGAATTTTTTGTCATTCATTTTGTGAAGGAAGAATTTCAAAACTTTAATTATGGGCTTCCAGATTGTAAGTTGTTTCTATATTTTCCAGTTCTACTATCATATTCGTACTTAAAGATGGAGATCAGTTGCATCTTGTTAATCAACTCCTCATATAGATTCACTGGAAATATGATTACACATGATTACTTGGTTTTCAATTGAGTAGAGTAGGGGTGTGTTGAATAAGCTCGTCATTCGAGCATTTCATTTTTAGTTTTTTTATACAGTAGATCAACAATAAAGACTCCATAGCCCAACAAAGGCACTAGGGTGTAGTTACAATTTTGGATTCACTAAGATGCATGGATGAGAGACAGTGGAAGATATACATGGCTGACAGACAGAAACAAAGGTAAGAGAAGGACGGTGGTAGAAAATTATTAAGTTCCAAGGGACTGATCTGTTGTTCTTAGTACCCCACAAGGGGGTGTTGTCCCCAGTTGGAGTCAATGTTGAGACCTATGTCTGCACCCTTGCCCCCCCTCTCATTTCCCTATACCTTCATCAAAAAAATTCCTCTTCTGGTTCGTTAATTTGGTTTCCCGTTACTAAATGACTCAGTTTTTTATCATTATCTTTCTTGATTGATTATTTGCACCAAATATTTTTGTTTTCTTGAAGGATAATTGCATGTCATGGTTTGGGTTCGAAATACTTGTCATCATGTTTACCATTGATTGAGCGTTTAGCAGGTCAACCAAGTCCTTTATATGCATAGGAAACATCCAAAAGAAAAAACACAACAATTCAAAGTAGTGTATTTCGGTCTTAGATTGTGAGCAAATCGATAGGTTAAATTTTCAACGATGGAGATCCAATAGTCAATTAATATCAATGACTCTTGTGCATTCGGGATTTCAAAATCATGTGAGGTTTTAACAACAAAGAAATATGAAGTTTTAATCCGTGACTTTTGTTATCACATATAGTTGTCAAGGGAAGCAGGTCGTCCAAGTCCGTCTTCCACACAGGAAGCTTCCAAGCACAAAATTCAAAAGCTATTCTTTTGGGGCTCAGATTGTAGCAACAGACAGATTAAAATTGCAGCGATGGAGATCCAACAAGCCACTCAGATCGACGGTTTCGTGCATTCAGAGTGTCTAAATCACATGGGATTTAACATCAAGAGCGAACCCACGAAGTACCATACCCCTGAAGTGTTGAAGCATCGAAGTCCCAAAGAGACACATCACTTTGGGCTTGTACTACTTCGGGAGATTTCCATGCTTTACATCTAGAAACTCCTGAAGTACGAAGTGCCAAAGACACATGGCACTCATTCGTCAGAGACATGTGGAAGTCATCTGGTGCTAACACGTGGCACTCATATGTTGAGACATGTGGAACTCATTTCAGGCCAACACATCACTTCGGGAGAGTGTCACTACGGATGTTTTCCATCCAGAGCAAGCACAGTTCTTCGAAGCCCGGAGCCCCGAAGTCCCAAAATATTTAAAAGATAAAAATGACTTAATCCAGGTTTAACTAGTGATAAGCACATGCTAATCACTTCACAAGTTCGGTACTCCGAGAGTTATATACACTTTTCATTCAAAATCTCCCGAACTCCGAAGTGCCAAAGACACTTGGCACCCATCAATTCTGATGTGTGGCGCTCACCTGTCAAAGACACGTCATCTAGCATTGACACATGGCACTCATTTCAATATTTTTTGGACATGTCATCAACCTTTTTTCGAGTGACACGTGTCAACCCTCCGTCCACGAAATGTTAACATAGTGACGTCAGGCCGCCACATCAGCTGCAGGAGATCGTCCTCCGGGAAGTGTTCTTGTTCAGCGCCAAAATTAGCACCATCTCTAAGCACGGTTAGAAGGATTCTATAGTTGGCGGGAGGATAATAGTTGGCAGGGGCACTAAAATAGAAGGTGCACCCAGATCAACGACCACGCTTCATTGCAGGCATGCAACATGTTCGAATGATAAAATTATTGAGCAGTCCTGCAAATGAAACCATGGTATGGAGAAAGAGTTACGTGGAGGAAGGTGGTGGGATTGCAGGCCCAAAAGAAGTGTGGGTCCAAGCCTCATTTGATGGCCCCAAAATCATGTGCGCATATGATGCCTTATCCAACAATGACAGGTGGTCGCCCGATAGTTGTCCAACCATGCTCCAATCCCTAGAAGGATTCAGTTAATGAGAAAGGACCGATAGATGAAACCTTAGCTTAGTCCATAAATAGAAATATTGGAAGCTATGGCTGAGGAGGCAGGACTGTCAACACAAGGTACAACGATGGACAGTTTTTCTTTTAGGCCCATGTTGATATGAGCTTGTGTCTGACAGAAGAATACATGCACAGTCTGACAGAAGGTTGCACAGACATAAAGCCTTGAATGGGATGGCTAGATTACACTCTTGGTAGTGGTGAACTGATTCGATTATAAATATATCAGTTCAATATTTTGTTAAGGTCGTCAACTAGTTGAGAAGAACTCCCTATTTTGTAATATTTTGATAATAGAGTTGTTCTCTGGTTTTGTATGAGACTTGAGAATTTTGCATTAATAGAAGTCAGTTTCTTTCATCATCTTGTTTAATCTATGTTGAAACACTCATGCATGGAGGATCCATATGAGGGTTGTAGTCATATTGTAATGTAGGTTTGATTACAGTATTGTTGTGACCAGTTTCAGTTGGTTTCTTTGTTATCTTGTTTCTTCTTATGCTGAAATTCTCGTGCATGGAGGATCCAAACGAGTTGTTGTAGTCGCATAGTAATGGAGGTTTGATTATTATGTTACTATGATATATTTCAGTGTCTGAAACTTAAGTTCAAGAGTGCTCTTGTGTCTGATTTTTTCTTCACCAAGCTTCTTGAAAGTCGGATTCCCATGGCAGACTTGTTCACCTTTCTAACTAAGTCTTCCTTCTGCTCACCTTTAACCTTAAACCAGTGACTGAAGTTAATGAGGACCTCATTTCCCTATGCATTTCTTGTCCAGTTTCTATGTTAAAACATTCTTGTACTGATTTTTGTCCAATTCACCTTCATTCATAAACCTACCTCCACAAACATTTTGATGGGTATTGGGATTATCTTCTTACAGTTGGAGGGTGAATCTCGGTGCTCAAATTAATGGCATTGTTGTCGAGGATGGAGTGATGAAATATCTTTCCTCGGGATAATGACAATGATTAGATCTAATCTTTGATGGTGAACAAAGATCAGACACATTTAGACTGCAACTCATTCACCTGGCGACTCCATGGTTAAAGAATCCAGTGGCGACTCCACAGTTTTAAGAACTCATATTTTCAAATGGAAGCCATCTTGGCTCAGAGGTTTTCTCCTTTTAATTTCTCTGTTGTTCCTGGTTTTCCAAATGTTGTTCCTACTATAGATGAGTGGGGTGATTTTTTTCACAGATTTAGAGAACATAGAGATGACAACCTTGCTGAGCATTTTCTTGAGTTTCATGAACTCATGCATCAATGGGGAATGCATCATGAGGATGTATTAATGCAAATGTTCATGTACTCATTAGAGGGATATGCTCGTGAGTGGTATCAATCCTTTCCCCCTACTATTATCTCCTCCCTGGGACAAATCCATGTAGCTTTAAACAAGTATTGTAAGAGGTATTATTCTTCTAACACAATTCTTGAAGAATGTTGTGAAAGGTTCAAGTTTGATATCCATCAGAAAATAGAGTGTTCCTTGTGGGATGAGTCTTGTGAAGATCTGATTGAAAGAGAAAGTAAGGATAGAAGAAAGTATTTTGAAAATATGGATGAAAACTTTTCTCTTTCTATTTCCTGAGGAGAATGCCTTCCAAATATGATTGATGATAGTGTTGATGATTGCATGGCCATAGATGCATTATATTTTTCCCCTGATGCACCTGTTGTCTCATATTTAAAAGAAGAAATAGTTGTAGAAGAGGATATTTCTCTATTCCTTCAAGAGGTTTCCCATTATGTATTTTCACCTGTGATTGAAGAGAAGAATCAAGAGATTTCTCATTTTTCTTGCAAGATAAAAGAGTTTTGAGCTCACCTATCTTTGATGAGTATTCAGATGAAGAAGAGAAAATCCCTACATCACATTTTGTTGACTTGGGTAGTAGCCAACCTGTGTATGACAGTTATGAATCAGATTATGATATGAGGGAATTTCAAGACCATACTATAGAGACTTTTCCTTTATACGTTAAGGAAAAGCATTGTGTGGAAATCTGCCATTCTGGGTCCGCAGAAGACATTGAGCAGCCATCTTTGCAAATCAATAAGATTGCACTCACCATGCTTGAACCTGGACCTGTAGAAAACATTAAGAAACATATGATTAACAATAAAATTAGTCTACAGCCAGGTTCATATTTGAAGGTAGTTGAAAGTGGCAGCTTCCATGGGAAAGAGAATATGTCGAGGATATTTGATCTTCAGTTGGAACAATATCAGGCCGAGGTATTTCCTTATGGTTTTCATGATCCGTTTTTTTATTATATGGATACTTTGAGTAGTTCAAATGTCAATTTTTTTTTTTCAAAACAAGGTTCATTTTGTTGTCCTTTCGAGTTGCATTTCTATATGTCATGGGTTCTTTCATTCGTCTTTTCCAGATCAAGAATTTCACTTGTTAATCAATTACTTGGATGGCTCTGGTGGAAGTTTGTTTTCACCTAGCGCTTTGTAAAATCAGTTAGTGTAGTATTTTACATAAATAAGCTCCTTATGGAGCATGTGTGTTTGCTTTGTTTTTTCAGGTAGAGAAATGTACATATCATCTTGTTACCTTCAAAGAAATGTATTTGAGCTCGACTCCACAACCCAATAGCTAATGCACTGGAACTGCGCGTTCTTGGCATCTCGCAGGGAGCATGTCATCCCCTGTGGAGACAAATGTTATCACATATAGTTTCCAGGGGCAGTAGTTCATCCAAGTCTGTGGTCCACATAGGAAGTGTCCAAGCATAGAATTCAAAAGCTGTTAATTTCAGGCTCAAATTGTAGGAACAAACAGATTAAAATTGCAACGATGGAGATCCAACAGGTCACTCAGATCGACGGTTTTCATGCATTAGGAGTGTCGAAATTGCACAAGATTTAACATCAAGAGCGAACCCACGAAGTACTGGAACCTCGAAGTGTTGAAGCGTCGAAGTCCTGAAGAGACACGTCACTTCAGGCCCGTACTACTTCGGGATATTTCCATGCTTTACATCCAGAAACTCCCGAAGCCCAAAGTGTCGGAGACACATGACACTCATTCGACGAAGACACATGGAAGTCATCTAGCACTGACATGTGGCACTCATCTATTGAGACATGTGGTACTCATTTCAGGCCAACACATCACTCCAGGAGTTTTCCATCCAGAGAAAGAACAGTTCTCTGACGACCGGAGCCCCGAAATCCCAAACTATTTAAATGATAAAAATGACTTAATCGAGGTTTAATTAGTGATAAGAACATGCTAATCACTTCGCAAGTTAGACACTCTAAGAGTTATATACACTTTTCATTCAAAATATCCCAAAATGTGAAGTGTCGAAAACACTTGGCACCCATTAGTTCCGATGCGTGGTGCTCATCTGTCAGAGACACGTGGAATCCATCTATCACTGAAACGTGATACTCATTTCAAGATTTTTTCGACATGTCATCATCCTTTTTTTGAGTGACATGTGTCACCCCTCCGTCTATCACATGTCAGCATAGTGACGTCTGGCCGCCACATCAGTTGCGGGAGATTGTCCTCCAAGAAGTGTTCTTGTTCAGTGCCAAAATTAGTGCCATCTCTAAGCACAGTTAGAAAGGTTCTATAGTTGGCAAGCGAATAATATTTGGCGGGGCGCTAAAATAGTAGGTGCACCCAGATCACATATCACAAACAGATCAATGGCCACACTTCATTATGGGGACGAAACATGTTCGAATGATAAAATTATTGAGCGGTCGCGCAATTGAAACCATGGTATGGAAAAAGAGCTACGTGCCAGAAGATAGTGGATTGCGGGCCCGAAAACGATGTGGGTCCAAACCGCTTTCGACGACCCCAAAATCACATGTGAATATGATGCCTTATCCAACAATGACAAGTGGTCGCACTATATTCATCCAGCTGCACTCCAATCCCGAGAAGGATTCAATTAATTTAAATTAGCAAGGACTGGCAGGTGAAACCTCATCTCAATCCATAAATATAAAGATTGGAAGCTATGGCTGAGGAGGCAGGACTGTCAGTTCGAGGTACAACATTGGACAGTTTTTCTTGCAAGCCCATGTTGATCTGAGGTTGCGTCTAACATAAGAATACACGCACGGTCTGAAAGAAGGTTGCGCATACGTAAATCCTTGAATGGGATGGCCAGATCACACTCCTCATAGTGGTGAACTGAGCCGATTATAAATAGATCAGTTCAAGATTTTCTTAAGGTCGTCAACTGGTGAGCAGAGCTCCCTATTTTGTAATATTTTGATAACAAAGTTGTTCTCTGGTTTTGTATGAGACTTGAGACTTTCGCATTAATAAAAGTCAGTTTCTTTCATCATCTTGTTTAATCTGTGATGAAACACTCGTGCATGGAGGATCCAGATGATGGTTGTACTCATATTGTAATGTAGGTTTGATTACAGTATTGTTGTGACCAGTTTCAGTCAGTTTCTTTGTTATCTTGTTTCTTCTTATGATGAAATGCTCATGCATGAAGGATCTAGATGAGTTGTTGTAGTCGCATAGTAATGGAGGTTTGATTATTATGTTACTGTGATATATTTTAGTCTATGAAACTTAGGTTCAAGAGTTCTCTTGTGTCCAAGTTTTTCTTCACCAAGCTGCTTGAAAGTCGGATTCCCATGGAAGACTTGTTCACCTTTCTCACTAAGTCTTCCTTATGCTCAACTTTAACCTTAAAACAGTGACTGAATTTAATGAGGACCTCATTTCACTATGCAATGCTTGTCTAGTTTCTTTGTTAAAACATTCTTGTACTGAGTTTTTTCCATTTGACCTCCATTCATAAACCTACCTCCACAAAAATTTTGATGGGTATTGGGATATCCTCTTGCAGTCAGAGAGTGAGTCTCAGTGCTAAAAACTTCAACATTCAGGTGTCCAAGCTTGTCATTTTATTAATCCTAAAAATTTCCTGAAGTGTCGGAGCCCTGAACTGCCACGTCACTCTAGGAGATCTTCCTCTGGGAGATATTCATACTCTAAGGTCAAAATATCTTGTTGATTTCAAGTGTCGAAGTGTCAAAGCATCGGAGCTCTGAAGTGTTGAAGTGCTGAAGCACTGAATCCCCTTTCTCATAAGTTCTTCTTCAGTTGATGTGTCATATGCCACCTATCGTTTGATTATAGATGACACGTGGCACTCATTTCAGGCACTTTGATTACATCATCCACGCTATTTCAGGTGACATGTGTAACACCCCAAGGATGTGCCCCAATTTCATTATGAATTTTAATTATGTTTTATAGGCTAGTGAGCCAAGTTTATATAAGTTGGTGGGCTTATGTGTTTATTAGGCCAAAGAGAGACTAAGTGTTGAAGGCCAAGAGTCTGATTTTTGTACATGTAATGATGCACATTATTAATATAAAAACATATATGTGTGTGGACTAACCACAATGAATGAGTGATGGGGGAATAATCTTCCACAAATTCTAGGTAAGGGAGAGGGGGATGAAAGGTTGGAAGTGGGGGCTAAGCTTGAGGGCTTATGTCCTGGAGATAATAATTAATTATTATTTCAAAGTGGTGTGAAAGGTATCCTTTGTTTATCCTAAATCTTGGGAGGGGCAACGCATGTAGCCCCAACGTGGGAAAAGGGGAACGCATGCAGCTCCAAGAAGACAAGTGTCGACCTGGGCGCATGTGGTCAAAAGATGAAGCGTCAGTTGAGTTTGGTGGTGTTTCTTTCTCGATTCTACCGTCGACTGTCTGAAACCGCGAATCCTATCTGACCTCTGCCTGCCTACCCTCACGCAGCTCTGAAACCCGAAACCAATGTTGTCTTCTTGAGGAGTCGATACACCCTCTATCAAAATCATCGAGTTTGTCCTGTATTGTTGGTTGGAAAAATGAATGTCCCGTAATTGTTGAGCTTTGTTATGTTGTAGTGTCTG
Source organism: Picea engelmannii (assembly GCA_009831015.1). Lineage (NCBI taxonomy): Eukaryota > Viridiplantae > Streptophyta > Pinopsida > Pinales > Pinaceae > Picea > Picea engelmannii. Next base: position 45,645 of record ML780619.1, on the reverse strand, counting down.
TCTGTCACCAGTTTTGGGAAGCCCATGTCTGAGTTCCCAGTTGACTATTGTGTCCGCACAGTGCTTGACTGTGTGTGGCTTTCTGGCCAGTGTATGTTCATGTGGAGCCTCGTGATTGTTGGACTGTGTTGGAAATCAAGTTGAAGGAAATAGGTTTTATGGCGTGTGTGTAACACTCTCTCCAGGTGAGGGATGTGGTTGTGGCTGAAGAGGTATGTTTCCAAGCCTGTGAGCGACTCTCTCCAGGTGAGAGAGCATGCGGAGGAAGTGAGAACTCCTGGAAGGGGGTCATGTAGCTGCCACAGAGCTCGAAGACTTCTGGTCTGATCTGTTGCTGAAGCTCAAGGCAAGGGAGGTTTAGTAGCCGAAGGACTGTCCTGGTGACAGTGAAGGTGTATACTCCTGGGGTGGGACAGGCATGTGGGGAATGAGGGTCTGTGAGCAGTGGGCGAAAGTGACTCCTGGGAGGGAATCCTTCCTCTGTAACTGTGTGTCTTCCCATTGACCTTGCCTAGCCTAGGATTCTCTGCCCATTGGAGCTTAGTCTCATCTCGGGGGTGACCTACTACTGAGAGTGATGAGTAGCACGGTCTAAGGCTGGGAGGTTCATGGAAGGTCTGCATGCAGTTGGTGGAATTACCACATCTTTAAAGATAAGTATCAGTTTGTGCTTAATATTATGTTTTGCATGCCTATGGTTCTTATATGTTATCATGCACTTTGTTGCGCATATGAATTATTTCTAATGTCCTTGATGATGTATATTAGTAGTAATCGTATGCTTACTCTGTATTGTTTAGTTAAATCTATTAATTAGATTTAATATGCATGTTATATATATAGATAAGTTTGAGAATGTTCCGCGTAGTAGTGTTTCCCAGTAAGTGGGTTGATGGTCGAGGATGTTACAATCTGGTATCAGAGCCTGGTTGCAACACTAAGCCTGGATGGGCCATGTTAGTGGAAGTTGAAGCAATAAATTTGGAAAGAATTGTTGTCGAAGTAGACAAAATTCGAGTTCCGAGCCATGTTTTAAATGTTGAGCATGGATGGGCCGAATAAGTGGTCTTCAGACCCAAGGTATCGAGTGGAAATTGTGTTGGAAGAACCAATTTCGAAACTTAGATAGTTCCTGAGCACCAAGGGGTTACCTCGTCGTGTTACGAAGCTTAGGGGGGGTAGCGGTAGAATAAAACTGCAACTGTATATTAGTTGTAAAGGAGAAGACCTGGATCATCGAATCCACGTCCAGACACTTAGGAGAGCACGCAAAGGAGATCAGATTTAGACCATCAGATATGAGTGTGTGAATCAACGACCATTGGATCCAGGGAACGTGAACAAGGTTTAAAACCCTTTTGAGTTGCACATGAGTGTCGAAATCGCAATATGCGAAGCCCCGACATCATCAGGACCATCCATCATGAGGGACACGTGGAGAGTGATCAACCTTTCACTGACTCATAACTTGAACAGGTCAAAGGGAAAGTTCGTGAGAATTCATGATTGGATCACAACCATTGATCTAGGAGAGAGTTGGGTCGTTAAATGTCCAAGAAGAATATCGGCATTTTGGGAATCGGGAGAAGCGGGATGCGTGGAGGCATAAACGCCTGAAACCTGAAACCCTGAAGTCCCGAGAGAGAGCTACACCATATATCTGGAGAAAATATCTCGACCGTTGGATCGAGCAGAAGAACAATGAGTAATTTTGGGAGTTCGGTTGTCGGGAGAATGGGATGTGCTAACGCACAAACTCCCGATACCTGAAATCATGAAATCCTGAAGAGTCGAAGTAGTGAGTCGTGCTGACCCCACTTGGATGGTGTGAACATGTGGGATATCTACCACGTACCAGTGGGCCAGAAGGAAAAGTAGACACAGTGAAGCCGAGGGGGGGGCATCAACCGAGGTAACGTGGACCTTCTTAAGCACATCACGTATCACCACCTTGGTTGGTGACAGCTGTGTTGTGGGCCCAGGGTGAGAAATTTTGGGAGTGTGGAAGTTGGGAGTTGGAGAGGGAAGCGAGTATGAGAGCCTCCAGGACTGAAACGCGAAACCCCAAAGTTTTGTTTAGAGAACCTAGTTATATAACGTTGGTCACAGCCTTTGATCGCATGGGTTGAGGACCAGGAAAAAGGGGCTATTACCGGAAAGTTACAGAGTCATGCAAAACTCAGAAGATTCATGAAATCGAATCATTTCCTTGAATCATATTGGTTTTGAATGTGTGGAATTTGTTAAGGAGAGATGGCCTGAAAAATTCTAGTTGTTTGTACATTGTGATTACAGAAGTTCGACGAGTGCCAGAACCGATTAGAATTGCCATGGAGTGCAAAGAAATGGAAGAGACATAGAATGCTTCCAGTTCAGAAAATGAAGATAAAGGAATGGATGTCCACTTGGGATTTGAAGGATCAAACTCCAATGGGCACGGAAAAGAGATAGATAAGGAAGGAAATATGAGGAAGATCATTGAAAAATTGTAGAAAGATGCCCAAACTCATCGAGCAGAAGCATAAAGCTCGGGAAAACTCAGGAAAAACAAGGAGAATTCAACATAAAGTTGTTAAAGAGTTTGGAGAGAATAGAAAAGAAGTTGGATAAGGAGAGTGACTCAAGCAAAACAGGGAGTCACGAACTTTTGAGGGGAGAAGATCAAGGAGTGTTGGTAGACACCATTATCACTCCCAAAGTTGTTCCAAGAGAAGGGCACACAGTAGTTCAAGCCCATCTCCTACCAGAAAGCACAGGAGATTTGGAGTGGATGAACTAAAGGGAGAAATGAATAAGATTAAGCCTCCTACTTTTGATGGAGAACATAATAAGGATGAAGATGTATAAACATGGTTGCTTGGCATGAGGAAATATTTCCAACTGCAGAATTATTCCTCTCATGCAGAAGGAAGAATTGCGATGTATAAACTGAAAGGAAAAGCATCCATGTGGTGGGATCATCTTGTGCAGGTGAAACACATTAGAGAGAAAGATATCACTTGGAAATAATTCAAGAGATATTTCAAGAATAAAAACTTGACTAAAAGATACTATGACAAAAAGATGAAGGAGTTCTTTGAACTCAAGCTAGGAAGCATGACCATTAATGAGTATGAACTTAGGTTCCTGGAATTGCTAAAGTATGTTTCATTCATCAAAGATGAGATTGTCAAGATTCAGAGGTATCTAAGTGGATTGCCACCTTCCATTGGGGACACGATTCAATATGATGACCCAAAAACCATGGAAGAAGCGATAAGGAGGGCGAAATTCTTGTATGAACAAGAAAAAGAAAATCCTACCTTCCAGAAGGCTTGGGAAGACAAGAAGAAGTTCAATAAAGAGCGGAGACAAAAGGGAAGCAAACCTTCCTTTTTCAGAAACATTCCTTAGGGAAAGTCATATTTTAGAGAGCCTGGGAAGGCTAAAATGGGTAGACAAATGCCAAGACAGACACCTATGGAGTGTTGGGGTTGTAAAGGAAACCATAGGTATAGAGATTGCCACCAGAGAAATGATAAAGTGAGATTTTTCCACAATGTTCAGCAAGTTGAAACAGTGGAGGACATGGGTAGTAGAATGCCAATGATCTATGTGGCCCTAGACAACAAGCAAGCTGAATTTCAGTCCTACATGATTGAATTGGAAGGTATGATTAACAACCAACCATTTATTGTTTTAAATGATTCAGGGGATAGCCATAGTTATATAGATCCTAGAGTGGTGGAAATTTTTCATTTATCAAGAAGAAAACATGAAAAGTCTTGGTTATTCCAGTTGGCTACAGGAACCAAGAGGAAAGTCATTGAGTTGGTTAAGTCCTTTCCTATGGACATGAATGGACTGAGAACGAAGGTTGAATTGAACATTCTTCCTTTAGTCTCTTATGATTGTTTAATTGGGATGGACTGGTTGGACCAACACCATGTCATCCTGGACTGTCGTAACAAGGCATTCACTTTCTTGCATGAGGAAGGGAATCAGAAAACAGTCCAAGGGATTCCCAAATCTATTGCTATCAGAGAAATCTCAGCAATGCAGCTGAAGAAGTGCTACAGAAAAGGCTATCAATTATTTGCAACCCATGTGGAGGAAACACCCAAGGATGAGGTGTCAGGTATTGGATATCATGCGGTACTAAAGGAGTTTGAGTATGTATTTCAGGAGGTACCAGGATTACCTCCCAAAAGAGATATTGACTTCTCTGTAAACTTGATACCTGGAGTAGCTCCAGTATCGAAAGCTCCTTACAGAATGAGTACGCCAGAGCTGAAAGAACTGCAATTGCATCTTGAAGAGCTTCTAAAGAAGGGGTATATACGCCCAAATGTGTCACCTTGGGGAGCCTCAATTTTGTTCGTGAAGAAGAAGGATGAAATGCTAATATTGTGTATCGATTTTAGACAATTGAACGAGGTAATTGTCAAGAACAAGTATCCTCTACCGAGGATTGATGACCTCTTCGATCAGTTGAAGGATGTGAAGATATTTTTGAAGATAGACCTCAGGTCAGGATATCACTAGGTAAGGATAAAGGATGAAGACATCAACAAGACCGTCTTTAGAATAAGGTATGGTCATCATGAGTTCACAGTGGTTCCATTTGGGTTGTCAAATGCACCCATTGTTTTTATGTGTCTAATGAATGGTGTATTCAGGGACTATTTAGACAAGTTTGTCATACTATTTTTGATGACATTCTGGGGTATTCCAATTCGGAGGAAGAGCATGAACAACATCTGAGGATGGTGTTGCAGGTACTAAGGGAGCACCAACTGTATGCCAAGTTGAGAAAGTGCTCAATTTATCAGGAGCAGATTCATTACTTGGGGCATATTATTTCAAAGGATGGGATAGTTGTAGATCCTGAGAAGATTGAGGCCATTAGAGGATGGTTAGTGCCAAGGAATGTGATAGAAGTCAGATCCTTTATGGGTCTAGAAGGTTATTACATAAGGTTTATCACAGGTTTCTCGAGGTTAGCTCACCCTATCACTTCCTTGCAATGGAAAGAGAAGAATTTTCAGTGGACATAAGATTGCGAGAAAATCTTTCAACGATTGAAGAAACTATTAACCAGTGCTCCAATCTTGAGGATTGCAGACCCAAATAAAGATTTTGTGGTGTGCATTGATGAATGTAAAGAAGGACTGGGAGGATTCCTTAGTCAAAATGGATTTGTAATTTGTTATGAATCCAGAAAGTTGAAAGAGCATGAAATGAATTACACAACTCATGATTTGGAGTTAGTGACCATCATTCACGCTCTGAGGAAATGGAGACATTACCTCATGGGAAGGAGGTTTAAATTGAGAACAAACCATAATGGTATGAAGTATTTATTCGATCATCCAACCTTGAACGCTAGACAGAGTAGGTGGCTGGAATTTCTCTTCAAATACGACCTTGATATCAATCATATCAAAGGGAAGGAGAATAAAGTGGTTGATGCACTCAGCAGGAGAGTACATGAATCACATGCTACAACCATTAGCATGTATCAGATCGATATAAAGAGCATATATTTAGAAGTTGTAAGCGTCGACTTGCAGTACATGGAGTTGGTATCAAAGCTACAACAAGGTGAAACACCACAGAAAGTGGAAAATTATAAGTTAGAGACTGATGGAATACTTTTGTACAAGAACAGAGTTTATATACCCAATGTCCAGGGTTTGAAACTTGTGATTCTGTGAGAAATGCATAATGTGCCTTATGTTGGGCACCCTGGATATCAAGAGATTGTGGCAGCAATCAAGAGCCATTACTTTTGGCCATGTATGAAGAAAGAGATCGTTGAATTCATCGCAAGATGTATGGAGTGCCAGAAGGTTAAAGATCAGCACAGGCACCCAGCAGGGTTGGTGCAACCTTTACCCATTCTTGAGTGGAAGTGGGAAGTGGTGATAATGGACTTCATCACAGGATTTCCCAGAACCGGAAAGAAGCATGATTCAATTATGGTGGTGGTGGACAAGCTTATGAAAGCTGCCCATTTCATTCTATTAAAGACTACTCATAAGGCAGCGGATGTGGTTGATATTTTTATGAAGGAAGTGGCACGATTGCATGGAATTCCCAAGACTATTGTGTCTGACAGAGACTCGAAATTTACCTCAAATTTTTGGAAAGGATTATTCAAGGGATTCGGAACAAATCTGAATTTCAGTACAGCCTATCATCCTGAGTCGGATGGGCAGATAGAGTGGGTGAATCGAGTGATAGAAGACATATTGAGGATGTATGTGATGGAAAAACCATCGAAATGGGAAGACTACCTACACTTGGTAGAATTCGCCTACAACAATGGGTATCAAGCATCATTGAAGATGAGCCCATTTGAAGCACTTTATTGCACAAAGTGTAATACTCCAGTAAGATGGGATAATCCAGCTGACAGAGCAGTAGTTGGGCCAGAATTGCTCAAGGAAATGGAAGAACAGATGTTAAAAATTAAGCAGAATTTGAAAGTTTCCCAAGACAGGCAGAAAAGTTATGCTGATAAAAACAAAACCCACCGAGAGTTAAAAGTGGGTGATCATGTTTTTATGAAAGTGAAAGCCAATAGAAGTTCCCTGAAGCTGGGAAATTGTTCCAAGTTGGCAGCTAGATTTTGTGGGCCATTTGAAATCCTAGAAAGGATTGGGCCAGTTGCATATATGCTTGCATTACCTTTATCCATGATTGTACATAACATGTTTCATGTTTCATTACTTAAGAAATATATACCTGATCCTAATCATGTGATTGATTGGAATGTGATCCAGGTTGAACAAGAAGGTGTCCTACAAGTGCATCATGTGCGCATATTGGACCGAAAAAGAAAACAGCTCTGAAATCGAGCCATAGGGCTTGTAAAGGTCTAGTGGACCTGATATGATCCTAAGGACGTGACATGGGAGCACGAAGATGCTATGCGGGCAGAATACTCACATCTTTTTTATGATTTTGGAAATTTGGCTGATGTTGTGTGAAAGTTGCACTGAGGACAGTGCAAAAATAAGGGGAGGGGATTGTAATACCCCAAGGACGTGCTCCAATTTCATTATGAATTGTAATTATGTTTTATAGGCTAGTGAGCCAAGTTTATATAATTTGGCGAGCTTATTTGTTTATTAGGCCAAGGAGAGCCTAAGTGTTGAAGGCCAAGAGCCTGATTTTTGTACATGTAATGATGCACATTATTAATATAAAAACATCTTTGTGTGTGGACCAACCGCGATGAATGAGTGATGGGTGACTAAGCTTCCACAAAGTCTAGGTAAGGGAGAGGGGGCTGAAAGGTTGGAAGTGGGGCTAATCTTGAGGGCTTAAGTCCTGGAGATAATAATTTATTATTATTTCAAAGTGGTGTGAAAGGTATGTTTCATTTATCCTAAATCCTAGGAGGGGAAACGCTTGCAGCCCCAATGTGGGAAAAAGGGAACGCATGTAGCTCCAGGAAGACAAGTGTTGACCTAGGCGCATGTAGTCAAAAGTTGAAGCGTCAATTGATTTTGGTGGTGGTTCCTTATCGATTCTACCGTCAACTATCTGAAACCATGAATCTCGTCTGACCTCTGCCTGCCTACCCTCACGCAGCTTTGAAACCTCAAGTCGATGTTGTCTTCTTGAGGAGTTGATACACCCTTTGTCAAAATCATCGAGTATGTCCTGTATTGTTGGTTGGAAAACCGAATGTCCCATAATTATTGAGCTTTGTTATGTTGTAGTGTCTTCCTGTCACCAGTTTTGGGAAGCCCATGCCTGAGTTCCCATTTGACAGTTGTGTCTGCACAGTGATTGACTATGTGTTGCTTGCTGGCCAGTGTATGTTCGTGTGGAGCCTCGTGATTTACCAAATGTGTTGGAAATCAAGTTGAAGGAAATTGTTTGTCTAGCATGTGTGTAACACTCTCTCCAGGTGAGGGAGGTGGTTGCGGCTGAAGAGGCAGGTTGCCAATCCTATGAGCGACTCTCTCCAGGTGAGAGAGTGCACAGAGGAAGTGAGAACTCATGGAAGGGGGTCTTGTAGCTGCCATAGAGCTCGGAGACTTCCAGTCCGGTCTATTGAGGAAGCCCAAGGCAAGGGAGGTTTAGTAGTCGAAGGAATGTCCAGGTGACAGTGAAGGTGTATACTCCTGGGGTGGGACAGTCATGTTGGGAATGAGGGTCTGTGAGCAGTGGGTGTAAGTGACTCCTGGGAGAGAATCCTTTCTCTGTAAGTGTGTGTCTTCCTGTTGAACTTGCCTAGCCTAGGAATCCCTTCTCGGTGGAGCTTAGTCCCAGCTCAGGGGTGACCTGGTGCTGAGAGTGATGAGCAACGTGGTCTAAGGCTGGGAGGTTCGTGGAAGTTATGCACGCAGTTGGTGGAATTACCCCAGTTTCAAAGATAAGTATCAGTTTGTGTTTAATATTATGTTTTGCATTCCTGTGCTGCTTATATGTTATCATGCACTCTGTTGCGCATATGAATTATTACTAATGTCCTTGATGATGTATATTAGTAGTAATCGTGTGCTTACTCTGTATTGTTTAGTTAAATATGTTAATTAGATTTAATATGCATGTTATATATATAGATAAGTTTGAGAATGTTTCACGTAGTAGCATTTCCCAGCAAGTGGGTTGATGACCGGGGATGTTACAACATGATTCACTCTCTTTTTATGACACATCATTGATTGTGACAACATGCCACCATGTCACTCCAGAAGAATTCAATAAAGAGAAAACAGAGTTTCGTGGAGCTCCAGAGCTCCAAAGTGTCGAAGTGTCGATGGGCCAGAATCCCTGAATTCCCAAAATATGGTTCCACGTCACTCCAAAAGATTTTAATCAAGAGAAAACATAGCTTCACGAAGTTCCAGAGCCCCGAAATACCACGTCACTTCGGGATATCGTCCTCCGAGATATATTCATACTCTGCATTCAAAATCTCTCGAACGTCGAAGAGCTAAAGTCCTGAAGTCCTGAAATATTTAATGATAAAGATATCTTAATATAATTTTAATTAGCAATAAGTGTTGGTTAATGGCTTCACGAGTTCGGTCATTTGGGAGATATGTATACTCTGCATTCAAAGATCTGGAACGTTGAATTTTCAAAGTGGCTTATCCTCATTAATTGCATGTTTTAAATTTTTTAAATGGAACCAAATGAAGGGAACACCGATCCAATCTACGACATCATATTTCTCATATGGAAGAAGCTCGGATTCAAAGGAACTTGAGGCAGTTCATGGGTATAATGTGAGGACGAGGAGAAGTAAAACACCAACAAAACACAACCAATCCATCATAGAGCAAGACAAGAAGGAAATTTTAGTTACGGTCAATATAGAGAAGCTCGATGATAGTCAACATGTACAGAACTGAAGCTTCAGATCCCGACACTACAACACCACAACTAGGAATTGGAGAAACTATACTCGAGGTTGCAGAAGAAATATCAAAGACTCCAGAAGAAGCACCAGAAGAGTTGTTGATTTCTAAAGGAGATAACTTTAAGAAGCTGCCAACACACCCAATTATCTCCCAGTGGCCTCCAACAGTGCACATGTACACCTGTACTCAAATCATAATCTAGTTCTATCAGTCCTATTTAGTTATGTCAAAGACTCAATTCAATTTAGCATATGTATTATTTTGGTTTATGATTAGAAACAATTTTAGTTATTTAAGTTCAAGACTCTTTTAGATTAAGACATATTAAGTGGTATTTTATGTGTGATAAGAACCACTCTTTTTTTATTAAGTCAAGCTCAATGTATAGCTTTATATACTCTAGCAGTGTTTTAGCTAAGTTAATAAGTTGTTTCACAAATGATGGTGTAGAGTTAAGCCTCAGTTCTAGATGGACGAGAGCCTCTGCAACTTTGATAAATATGTAGTTTTTGTATGTTTTGAGGGTCCGGTTTTTGGGAAAAGAAGATCAATACATCAAGATGGTTGAACCTGTTCTATGCATGGATTAAATCTGTATACCTAGTGAATGTACTTTTGATGACACTGTTTTATCCAAATCTACATGTTTTTTTATCTTATCTTGAATGAAGTTTTTGATTTGTGTGAAGTACATTTCATTTCCTTGAGATATTGTATAACTTGTATTTACTAATATGCAGCATGTGAAACAACTAATGCTCTGGTGAAGATTTGATTTTATTGCAACCTGTGGGATCAATTGTGTTTTTTATATATGTTTAATGTCTTGAAATGATATTTTAAGTATTAAACTTCTTGAATCATATTATTCATTGAGTGGTCTGTTGTTTCCCTTTGTTTTTACCTCTATTATTTCACTTGTTATCATTTGTGTGCCACCAGCCAAGGAGGACCCTCATCCATATCATTTTTCCAACCCCATCATGCTCTTGTATTGGTAAAACCAACCCTCTAACTAACCAACAAAATAAAATATCCCCCCATCTCTTTTGTGTGGAAGGTCGGCTGTAGTGATGTAATTTATTAAAATATGAGTGTTTACATATTACAATAATAGGCACGCTGGCCTTTTAGCCAATCCGAGCTCTCCAACCTAATATACACATAGGTACTTTATCCTATAATATCTTGGCTCACCAACCTATAAAACATATGATCTGAAACCGAGGATGACACCGATACCAACTTGATTTGGTTCTAAGCCACTTAATGAAAGGATCGATTATAAAATTGTTTTAATTGAACTTGATTTCATTAAATATGAAATTGAAGTGCTTATGAATACTTGAATCCAAATTTAATATAACTTGGCGAAATATGTTGTTTGTCTCATAATCCATTACTTAATTCATTTAATAAAACATAATTGTGGAAATAAAACATGCATAACGAAACATGAGATGAAATAACAACACATGACAAGAGATCACCATTGATAACAAAGTTCACATGTATGGCTACGTGTCCGGATACGTTTGGAATACGAGTCATTGTCATTGCTTCTCCCAATGTGGGTTCAATTCTCCTTTTCACAAGGGACACATTCTCCATTGAAGGGGAATAATTCTCCCAAAATGGGCTTACATACAAACCACAAGCATGAGTGCTTGTTTCTCTCCTAAAATATCTCTCCAAAGAGTCTCCAAATGGCCTCCCAAAAGCTTCTCAAAGTGGTCTCCTACATGCATCCCCCAATTTCTCAAATAAGGAGCTTAAATAATTTTTCCTAGCTCAATAATCCAAAAAGACAAGATCCATAAGAATAGGATCTAAGGACAAAAATGAGGAAAAGTCCAAATGAGACCCTTAAATTCCTCCTTAATACTAGGAATTCACTTATAATAAAGTGAGGAAGAGCCCAAACCAATTAATGAGACCCTTAAATTCCTCGGAAACTAATTTGCTCTTAAAATTAGGAAGCTCATTTGTAAGTTGGATTCTCACATAAAATTAATTTCCCATTTTTACAAATAATACATGAGATTTCCACTCACTCCAAGTATTCCTCTTCTTTCCCCTTAAAATTAGGAAACTAATTTGTGATTTGGATTCTCACAACTAATTTCCCATTTTTACAATTAAAAGAATAATACATGAGATTTTCCAACTCACTTCAAGCATTAAACATTTATTACAATTAAATCATTCATGATTAATTAATTATTCTTTACCACTTATCATTAATTAGCATTTTAATGAATTTTTCTCCATGGTGTGCAAAGTTAATAATTCCTTGTGTGGAGATCCTCCTAGATAATACCTCCCCACAAAAATCACTTTTACTCTTCCAAAAGTATCGAGAGATATTTGAATCTCCACAAGAAACTTCTAGGAAGAGTCTTACACTCCATGATGCACTTCTAGTTCCTCGATCTGCATAACAAGTCTATGAAATTCGCACCCTTATTATCCTTCACCTTTGTACTTTAGAATTAGGATGTCGATGTCGACACTTGCATCAATACAAATATGTAGCTTACAATGTATAATCATGTTTTCAAAGCAATACCATACTTGTCAAAGTTTATAAAACACTCATGGACAAGTTTACAATGATTTCCCAAACATGCCTTAGACAAAAAAATGTCTCTCACTCAACAGTGGTTATGAGACCCATTACAATGCAATGTCTCTCTTTCAAAGATACAATCTCCTCAGACAACACAAGGGATAAGTTCTCACAAACATGTGGCAATGTCTCTCCTACAAAGAGACGGTCTCTTTTGACAAAGTGTCAAAATGGCCTTATCAACTTCGCACTTCCTTGGTTTGCATGCAAAGTCTTATACATTGAATTTCATGCATTAAATCAGATCTTATTTCCTTGCTGCAACACTAAAAGATCACCAGAGTTTGCAAGATACATTCATCGTTTTGCAAAGTTCAAAACCAAGAAAAAACCATAAATGCATAAATCTTACATTGGTTTTTGTGCCAAGGTGTTCAATATGTGGCTCACAAATCAACATACACAACACTAGCAGGTATGTTTCATCATTCTGTAACTTTCGACTATAGACATGACCCTATTCTGAAAGGTGTAACTCTGCCATAAGCCCTAATGGAAAGAACGGGATTTAGCCATAAGCCCTGAAAATATGTTGCTCAGATCATAAAACAGACTGCACCATTATATTCGTGGCAAAAAATTGTGAAACAATAAATGTACTTTCGTCAAATTATGACACTGTCATTTCTGGACCCTCCTAGGCCCTTTTCCTCGAAAAACATGCCATGAATTAATGGAAAACTTGGATTCTTCGATGTCACTCAAATTCCATTGCTCAAATCACAAAACAAACTACACCATTGAATTTGTGGCAAAAAATTATGCAAAAATGAATATACTTTCATCTAATTCCATCACTGTGAATCATGCAAAAATGATTGTACTTTCATCTAATTCAGACACTGTGATTTTAGGACCCCTTGGGCTCTCTCCCTCTATTTTGATTCCAACATGGTCGTACTTTCTTCAATAAATGCACCTACCAAATCAACATGCTGATGTATGCACTGTATGGTCTGCCACATCATCATCACAATGAGTGCCACATCAACATATGACCTATCGCATCATCTTACCAATCAATGCCACGTCATGCTGGCATCATCATCTGTATGACCACGTCAACTATTGATTTCATCATCCATATTTCCACGTAATATACTAACATCATCATCCATACTTCCAAATCATCTGTTGATGTCATCATCTATACTACCACATCATTTGTTGATGTCACCTGCCACATTAGATGTTGATGTCACTTGCCATGCCAACCTATACAACCTCCCATGTCATATTGTATGACCTGCCAAGTCATCATGTATGGATTCCATGTCATTGACCCAGCCAGATGCCACATCATCATGTATGACTTTTCATGTCATCTTGTACGGATGCCACATCATTGACCCATTCAGGTCTACAGTTTCCACATCATCAACCTAGTCAGATACCACGTCATCTATATGGTCTCCATGTCATCGACCCAATTATCTATACAGATGCCACATCATATACCCAATCAACTACCACATCAGTTGTATGGATGTCATGCTGACATCATCTTCCACGTCATTCCCATCCAGCTATACGGATGTCATGTTGATGTCATCTGCCATGTCTTTCTGAGTTAGCTACTGATGTCATTGTAAGGCCTGCCGCGTCATATGTACAAATGACACGTGGAATTCTGTCGTGATGCCACATCAACATGATGATGTCAACACTGTATGTATTTCACCAAATTATTCCTTTTTCAAAAAAATTCATATCGTGATATATTTTGATTTGTGACTCTGTTAATCAAGTTGTTTGCATCGTTGGAAATATTGCAGCGAGCTCTTCGATGCGGTGTTGATTTCATCAAATTCTAGGAAATTTTAGTTTTGCGTTATTTTTTAGTCCCATGGCTCAGTTACTCGAAATAGGTCGGCCTTATCAACTAACTCAAATATTTTATTCATCCTTTCAGTCATCAAGACGAATATATCCTCCGTTATATGTTGTTTCTTTTCCAGTAATTGGTCTTCTTTCTGTAGTTGGATTCCTTTGTGAGCTTCTTCGTTGGATTGTGTGTCCTTCTTAGGATGCAACTTTGGATGGAGTTTCCAACATATGGCTTCCTGATGTCCACCCTTGTTGCAATTGGAACAATGGTTCTTCTTGATCCATGTTTTCATGCCCTTCGTTTTCTCCCGATGTGGAGAAAGGTCTTCATGTCGTGGCTTCTTCCTGGTTTCCATAACCTTCATGTATAAATCCATTATTTTACAACACTTGGAAACAACATG
>ML780619.1:0-24960 GCA_009831015.1 Picea engelmannii | reverse complement strand
CACTATATAAAGGGGTTCAAGCAATGTAATGGGACATGAAGAGAAATATTGTATTTGGAGCGGTAGCTCAATAGGAGGATGCCCCCTCGAAGAGGCAAGTGAACAGGAGAGGATCCCTTCCATAATAGGATCCATTGTATGGTATTTCCCTACCTCAAGGGTTTGATAGTAATAAAGGAGATTTTGCATATTGTTCTTGTATATCTATTGTGGTTCTTTTGTATTCAGTATTGGGTTCTTAATAGAGGGACTTAGGAATTGGGGAAGAAACTGCAAGAGAATGGCAGACATACATGTAAGCTATAAAACATAGCAATGCCAAAATCAAAGAGGAAAAATATCAACTGGTCTCTCTAAACACATTGGGGGAATATACCAACATTAGGATATAAGGATCTCATTGAGGAAAGAAGAGAGGAACTATGTGCTTGGTGACAGAAATCTATATGGAAACTTAAGAGACATTCAAAAAAAAAATATTCATGTGGTTAATCTTAAACAATAGGGATCCTACCTAGGATATTCTAAAAAAAAAAAAAACTTTTGTTGGGCATGGATGGTGTTGCCTATGTAAACAAGCATAGCATAAGAGACAAATGTACATATCTTCATGACATGTCCCTTTTTTTTCTAGAAGAATGGAAGGAAGTGGAAAGGTTGATAGGGAACCAAAATGTATGGGTGGGATAAAATATTGAAGTGGCCTCTCAAAATTGGTTTGCAAACACAGACCTAAAATAGGTTAGATCCCCTCCCTTAAACATTGCTTGGGGAGTTTGGTTGGCTCAAAATTTGAGGTTGTTTGAAAACATAAAGACCTTTCCCTTAAAATGTTTGGTTCAAGCACTAAATATTCTAAATGCATATCCAAAAATTCAAGATAATCATAACATGCACAGATCTAAGGAAGTGGAAATTAATAACTCCATTTCTTTGGATTTCTTTGATGAAGTTCACAAGAAACTTCTTTTAGGAGTGGAGCAAGTGATATATTCCTTATAACCACAACACACAACATTTGATTCAATGGAGGCATTGGCTAGGAAAAATATTATTATTGTGAACTAATAGTTCTCAAATTGGTCATGAGAGTAGCTCATGAAGTTAGGGCCCCAAATATTCAAAATTTTGGAGGTTCTCTCCTAGTTATTCAATGGATGTGGAAGAAAATAGTTCCAAGGAACTTCACATTACTACAATTGTGAGTCTAAATCTTCTTATAAAATTAGATTTTCAGTAATTGTAATTTCTTTTATTAATAAAATTAGATCTTTTTCAATGCACTATAATAATCTAAGTAGATGTACATACCCTACCCCCTTTAGATTTTAACCTGTGATCAAAGCACATGTTCTTAACTATTAAACCTATTCAAGTTGTATAATATAAAATAATATAATTTCTTTTATATATAATAAAATTCTATAACATATATAATCAAAACTATATTACACATCATATAAATAATTGTATTTATTATAATAAGGAATATCATAGTTTTGGGGAAGTAATCTCATAATTGTAATTGTATTGATTATCATAAAGATATGTCAGTTTTGTGGAAATAATGTTAGTGTGTGGATGCATATTTGTTATGACTTTGAATAAGTAATATGTCACTTAACAAAGCATTTTTACATGTTTTACATGGCAGCAAATTGAATAAATACAATTGAAAGATAAGATAAATATATTAATTTAATATTATGGTTTTATATTAAAATATGACTAGATTCAAATTCATAATAAGGTTAATTAATTATTTAAATAATCAATATAATAAAAAAAAATCCTTAGCATTTAAAGTTAGTAACATATAAACTAACACAACGTTGGTTAATTAATGCATTCATAAATGCAAATGCAAGGAAGTTATGAACAATAAATCATGTCCATTGATTTGAGAGGACAACTAAAAATATGCTAGCATCTTTTATTGCTAACCATCAAATTAAGTTTTTTTAAATTAAAAAATCATTAATTGTGCACATTGTGAATAGATATAAACAAATATATTATAACACTAAACCTAAAATAACATATAACATAGACCCTAATCGAAAAATAACATCGACACTAATCATGAAAATTGAACATAACGGGCATATATCCATAAAATAACATGAATACATAAAATATGAAACCTGGTTCCAGTTATAAGAAATAATTATCTGTAACTAGAAATGTGCCCTCTAAACAGATAATTAATAGTGCCACTCCTTAGCCTTTCATAATAATTCTAAAAGTTCACATAACAAAGCTCAGTCCATGATTGCATGAGCAAATATGAAACCTATATCATCACGATCATACAAAAACGGGGAATGCTCTGCCATAGCATTGGCCCACGATCGGCTCAACAAGCTCAAGACCGGCCGGTTATCCCGTGGAAAGGCCCCAGGTAATCGAGGAATGACTTGCCCCAAAACGACATCATTACAAAGTCCAGAAACTAAATCTCTCTCTACGAAATAAGAAAAATCACAAAATGCGGAAAACAAATGTTAACAGAGAACAATGGAGTCTGAGTGCAATAATTAAGACCATATAACTAACTTACGTGGGTTGGATGCCTTATTTGTCCCATCGGCAGCAGTGTGTCTGATATTCTTCTTCATGTTTTTCCATCTTTCTGATATCGTTTGTGATCAACTATTCAGGGTTATGTGGTATTATAATGATTTACCAGATTGGAATAGTGGTTAAAGATTATCATTTTTTTTCTTAGAACTTGATGATTTTTAATTAAAATAAAATATTAATTTTTTTAATAAATTTTAATTAATTATTTATATATTTAATAATTATATTTATATAGTTAGAGATATATTAATAGAATGAGTATGTCGTACAATCATTACCCAAATGAGCGTATTATTCTTTAGCTGGTCCTTGTCCCTTTTCATCGTGTTATTGGGGGTATGGTTCGAAGGGATTAATAATTTGGTGATGTTCTTGATCTTCATTGAAGTATGGTTTCATGTTGGCAGTCTGGCTTGACAAGCTGGTCGGTTAGAATTTACCCCTTGCCTAGTTGGGGTTTTGGTCGGTGTCATTATCCAACTAAGTTAATGAGAGAGTTAACTGGGCTGGTGTTTGCTATGGTTTGGATTTATTAACTGGGCTGGTGTTTGTTATGGTTTGGATTTATTATAGGATTCAATTTCCGTCAATTGGTAGATGATTTGGTGTTTAATTTTATTGACCTTTAAATTATATTATTATTATTTTATATTTTTAGATAAGATAAAGTTTTATTTTAATGTATTTTTATTTTATTTTAATGATCTAGATCTTTTAAAATGGACTTGAGTGGATAACGAATTTTATGATCAAAATTTTCATCAATTGAATGAAGATACAACTTTAACAAAATTCTTACCGAAGTTAGAAAATAATTTTAACCAAAAAATGATTGAATTTATCCACTTTTTAACTTACTCCATATATCAATTTTTCATGTAACAACTTATCCTTAAAATAAAATAAAATAAAATAAATAACCCTAACAAACCACTAAATGCAATTTACATATTTAATAATTACACCTCATATAGTATGAAATATATCAATTCCTTCCCATTTATTATAATTCATATGCCTTGAGGCATACAGATTCCTCTTTGTTTAAGTTGGGAAAGTCTCCACTTGCTCTTACGTATTTAGAAATGACACATTCATTTTGACTTTGAGTTTTCATATATGCCTTTAAATTTGTTGGCAGTGTACATAGAATGAAATCTTTGAAATAGTAATTCCTCTCCATTTAAGTTGGAAAAGTCTCCACTTTCTTTTCTCTATTTAAACATGGTACTTTCATTTTGACCTTGGGTTGAGTAGAGGCGAGCAAAGTGAGGTTCCTAACCCCTTCAGGACCAACCTCTTCCTTAATAGTAGATAGTGGAAATAGGTCTACTACTGTCTTTATCTATGCGTATTGACTATAGTGTGCTAAGTTGGATTAGTCAGCATAATGGACGGGAATTATTAATGGGCCAATAACTAGGCGAAGAATTAGGGGACGAATAGCTTTCATACAACCGACGAAGAATAAGGAGATGAGCCCACCAACAAATCAGTTCACGCCACGAGAGCATACAGGGACCACTGCTTCACCTGCATCACGACCCGCATTACATTACCATCGGATTTGAAATTGAAGGAACTTGAACCCGCATCATTAACACCTGCTTAGGCCAATGAAAACTGTGAGTGTATTTGAATTTGTTGGGAGTGTATATAGAATAAAAATTTTGAAATTAATGTATGAGATCTCTTTGTTTGTGGCACAAAGAACTTCCTTTCTTGTTGAGTGTGTACATAGAAAGAATCTTTGAAATTGGTGTACAAAAACTTTTTGTTTGTAGGACAAAGAACCTTCTATTGTTAAATGTGCACATAGAATAGAATCTTTGAAATTGGTGCATGAGACATCTTCCTCTAGAGTTACATATAATTAGAAAATCCCATATATTAATTTATCAAACAAATTGAGGGATAAATTTCTAAAAGTATAATTTATTTGTTACTAAATATAAGGAAATTAATATATAACATGGAATTAAATGATAAAAAAAAATTACACTTTACAAAATTTGATCCTCTTGATGTTTAATAGATATGAGTTTATATAAATATAGATATAGATATTTGAAGGAGAACAAAAAAAACATATTACCTACCCTCTAGATTTGTACTTTGTGTATTTTTTTTTTGGGTATACATGAACTTGATTCCTAAAACCAATATCTGTATTGAATAGCATGTGAAATAGTTAACATTCACCTATTAAGTTTTTAAAGAAAGAAATACACAAAATAAATTAAGATGAAGACTATAGTGAAAATTAATTAAAAACCATGTGATACAATGAAATCCAAATACATAGGGGTAGATCAGATGAAACCCAAAGACATATAAGAGGGGTAGATGCAAGTTTCAAATGGTGGATAAATATAATACATTATGTAGACCTCGTTCACAAAAAAAAACAAATTGCAATCATGGCATGAAAATATCTCCTTCATTTATTAGTAAAGTTATTTTTATTTTTTTTTATTCTTCTTCTTAAAAATTAAAAAATAATTATTAGTACAAATGTGAATTTGCAAATGTCATGATGCATAGTTTCTTATTTTGGATTCCTCTTCTTCAAAAATAATTATTAGTACATGTCATCATGCAAACCTTAAATGGTTGAAATGAGATCAAGGAAGTATTTTGTTGAAAATGGATTTTGCAAACCTTAAAGGGTTGAAATGAGATAAGGAAGTATTTTGTTGAAAATGGAAATCAATGTAAATTTTAATGATTGGTGAAATAATTCAAGTGATATGTGACACCATATTTATTTATTTATGTAGGTGGTATTGATTTATGGAGTAAGTGAGTTAATGAAACAATACATAATTAAAATATAGAAAAGTTGTATAGTAGTTAGTTCTTTTAATAGTTTTAAATAAAGGTGATAGTTGAATTGAATAGTGAATTGAGAATAAGGATTACTATTATAAATACAAACAAAATTGGCAATGCCAACCCACCACTTGTTATATTGGGAGACATGTTGGTTGTTTGGCCGTAATGATGAAGCAAATTCAATGTCATCTAACTAGTATTCTTGTTTGCAAGATTGTTTGGCACCTTCATAACAAAATAGTTGGCATATAGATAGATTTGGTTTGTGCCTCGGTTGGAAGAGTTTATTCATCCAACATTGAGCAGTGATTAAATAATGTTATATAACTCCACAAATAAGTATTCAACATGAACACTTGAAAGTTGGTGTTGGATGCTCAATTATATGGCATGGTTTGTGTATAATGTCTTATAAGTGAATATAATGACTGGTGTACAATAAAAAGATCGATCATGTGTGTCTAAGATTATTTCATCATGTAAATATATAAGTAATGTTAGCTTCAGTTTGAAGTCCTATTACAAATATTTATCTATACTTTGGCCAGCTTGTATGCTTCTTTGTTCTAAAGCACGGTTGAATATGGATCATGAACAAATGATGTGTGTCAAATATGTGAAACAAACTCTAGTAAAAGTCATCACACTACTACCTACCCCTCTAAAACAAAAATATGTTAAAAGTTTTCTTGGATATGCAAGTTACTACAGGAGATTCATCAAGGACTTCAGTAAAATAACTTATCCTTTGTTTACCCTGCTATCCAAAGATATAGAGTATTGTTGGACTCTGCAATGTCAAGAAGCATTTGAAACTATTAAGGAAATACTCAAGACAACTCTTGTTTTACAGGGTCCTAATTGAACTCTTCCTTTCCCTATTCATATTGATGCCTCAAAAAAATCAATAGGAGCAGTCTTGGGATTTAATGAGGATAAGAAACCATATGAAATCTATTTTATAAGAAAGAACGTGTCTAGTATAGAGCTAAACTTAGGGATGATTTTAAGGATAGAAACTTATTTTAAAATGTAGAAACCTTAGCGAATCTTATTAATTCTTCATATACCAACTATAAATGTTTGATATTCAAATTTCTAAGGATTTTATATAGTTTGTATAAAATTTTGGTGATTTTTTAGGTAAAATAATTTTATCCTATAAAATTTGGGCGAATCATTTTTAGAATAATGAATCTTTTTTTGGGAAAAACCATGGAAAATTAGCCCATGAGCGAAATTTAGCCCCTAAAATCATCCATGGTTAGCCAAAACTACACTATCACTGAAAAGTATTTTCTAGCAGTAGTCCATGCTCTTAATAAGTTTTGACATTATGTTACAGGGTATCAAGTTTTTGTACACAATGATCATGTTTCCATCAGATATTTGATGAATAAACCTAACATTGATGGTAGAATAATCATGTGGATTTTGTTGTTGCAATAGTTTGATTTTTAAGCCTAAATCGTGGAACATTACCCCTTAATTGGGGCATATTACATTAGTATTTTTATTTTATTTATGTCAGGTCGGGTCCATCAGTTGTAATTGTACCTCATAGTCTCCTATATATACCAAGGAGACCTTTTCATTTGGAATCATATTGTATTTTTGAATTCTTGTGATGTACAAGGAGGTTTCCCCCTCAAAGAGGCTTATTATTTGAATTTATCTCATTTTCAAGGCATTGAGTACCTATTCTAAGGTTTTTATGCTATTTTGATATTTGGTTCTTAACATTTGGTATCAGAGCTAGACAATCCTTGGGATTGGCTTCTTCAAAAAACGTCTTCTTGGAATTTTCTCTACAACTTTTTTTTTCTGAAAAGCTTCAGCATCTGGAATTTATATGGTGTAGAGGAAACATATAGAGCTAACTTGGGTCCAAATTTCAAATCATTTTTTGCTACATTTTTGGAGATACATTCTGTTCAAGTTAGGGTTTTTACTAGTCCTGAAACTAGTCTGAAACAAGTCTTCTTGGAATTTTCACTCACAATTTTTTTCGGCTTGGTTTCAGGTTCTAAAATTTTTACTGTACTAAGGAAGAATAGTGAAGTATCATGTTTACAAATGTATTCCCTTGATTCGCTATACTATGAAATTTATTCTCTGAGGAAATTAGGGTTGTTGGCTGGTCCAGATTTCATTCTAAAACATGTGTGCTTGGGAAAACTATTATATATGAAGATATAGACCTCCAAATTGAGTGAGAACTATTCCATTGTTTAGGGTACGAACTGAATTTTTACTGGTACAAATGTCAAGTTCTGAAGTGAAGACAGTGACATGCGGAAGGTCGTACAAGTTCGCTCTCCTGGAAGGGAAAACATAAGCACATATTGGGAAAGTTATCATAAAATTCTCTTGGAGAATCCAATATTGGTATAACCTGTGGGGTTGGAAAGAAGAAACATCAGGATACCTCAGGCTGAAATTTTAGACTCATAAGGGATAAAATTGCAGAGCTACAGTAGACGAAAGGTCAGCTAGTAGAACAGTGTTCAAATCAGGGTTTTAAAAGGTGTTTTTTTTGTTTTTTGGAAATTTACATATGTTTTGACTAGGAGATCTAATTGGGGTGATTAAAAATGTGGAATAAAGTAGGATAAAATAAGTATCACATAAATTTGGGAGAATATTAGGGATTTTTAGTTATAGACATATTCCAACGTCTCTAAACGTAGGAGTTGTCATTACTTGTTAGCGCTACAATCCTAAAGATAATGCGGTTCTTCCATGTACCTAGAGTATATTGGAAGGCCCCTTTCGAATGGTTACGCATTAGACAACACTACTATGGATTTGAGCTCCCACGTACCTAGTGTATATTGGGATACCCCCTAGAATCATGAGGCCAACCGAGTAAACTATTTGGTCATCTTGTTGCTATAGTACACCGAGAACAACACTCGAGGAGATCACTCTCTAGTACCTGGGTAGTTGGATAGTATGGGTAAGGGCATGGTCAAGCCTCCTTAGTGAATTCCATGAGATATTGGGGCGAGTACTATTTTTGGACCTGGCATGTATATCAGAGAGCTATAGCACCTGACACTCCCTTGTCTGTTGGGACCTCTGCCTAAGCCAATTAGGAATTCATACCTTGAAGTGATACTTGGCCAACATGCCACTGAAATTGGGAACCTCTAAACCAAATAATCCCTGAGACAATCCTACTTGGACTCTTGATGAAGGTGAAGAAATGTCCAAGGGCATATATGATTTACAAAAGAAGTCAATAACAAAAGATGAACTACAAAGGATGATGGATTCCACTGAAGCTAAGATGGAAGCGATGATGGATACTAAGATGGATGGCTTAAAAGGGGAGATCATCGAAGGGTTGGAAAATTTGCTAATAGAGAGGCCACCTGAAAGTGAGAATGTATCCCATGAAATTCATGATGAGGACACAAGGAAGATGAATCAAGATTGGAGAAACTCCAGCTTTGGGTTGAAGACCAAACACTTTCCTAAGATCGATATGAGGAAGTTTGATGGCAAGGATCCAATCACATGGATACTCGAGATGGAGAATTTATTTTATCTACATGATGTGCCTCATAGACAAAAGGTACGAATTGTGTCCTTATATTTAGAACCTAATCAGTTTGTGTGGTATCAATGGCTTTGTTCTCGAAAATCACTTGTCACTTGAACAATTTTCACAGAAGAAATGATAGCACACTATGAGGATACAAGGAGAAATACCTTCTTCATCCAATTGATAAATCTCAAGCAAAAGGGTTGAGGTGCAGAGAACATTGAGAACTTCCAAAGATTGAATATAAAGGTAACAAATATTCCGGATGAGCACCTGATTCATGTCTTCATAGAAAATTTAAAGGATAAAATTCAACATGAGGTTCTCCTATGGGAACCCAAATCATTGGAAAATGCATTTAAGGTGGCGAGAAATGTTGAAAGTAAAAATATGGCTATGGCTACTAGAAGGACCACCCCTAACATCTATCGAGAAAATTATGTTCCTTCTTCTAAACCACCTCAACCTACAAGCTTGACACATCAACATTTGGAGGAAATAAAATCAAAAGGTTTATGCTTTAATTGTTACATTAAGTACAGTAAGGGACATAAGTGTGGTGAGAAGAAATTATTCTACATAGATTCTGCAGAGGAATAAGAACAAGAACAAGAACAAGAACCATTTCAAGATGAATATGTAGAAGATATTTCTTCAGAAGAGATGACTCCCACCATGTCATGTCATGCATTGGATGGAATTAACACTCCTCAAACCCTCAAGATCGAAGGATATATTGAAAATAAAAAGGTAATAGTGCTAATTGATTATGGTAGTACTCATAATTTTATTCACTATAAATTAGGCAAAGATCTCAATTGCTTTATATACCAGCACCAGAGTTTCAAGTAATGATTGCAAATGGAGGAACTATTAATTGCTTAGGAAAATTCCATAAGATCAATCTTACTATAGGGGAATATGTAATCAATAGTCCAATCATTTCTATACCCATGGGTGGTGTTGATGTCGTACTAGGGGTCAGATGGTTACAATCATTGGGAACAATGGATTTTAATTTTCAAGAACCTTTCATGAAATTTTCATTGGAAGGAAAGGAATTTGAGTTAAGGGGTATCACACAGAAACCCAGTAAGGTGGTAAGCTCTAATGGCATGACAAAATTATTGAAAAAGGGGCATCGGGGTGTAATTGTACAACTATGCTCACTATATGTTCAAACATCTAAGCCATTTATTCCCCCATATCTCAAAGGGATCATGGACAAACATTCCAAAGTATTTGAAGATATTCCCATAGGTATTCCACCTAATCGCGATCATGATATTTCTATTCACTTAATTCCTGGGAGTGTTCCTCCTAACATCAAGCCTTACTAATACCCTTATGATCAAAATAGTGAAATTGAGCATATGGTTGATGAAATGTTAGAGGTTGGCATTATTAGACCTAGCCAAAGTTCTTACTCTGTATCGGTGGTAATAATACTCAAGAAATATGGCTCGTGGCGTATGTGCCTAGATTATAGATAGATCAACAAGATAACCATTAAAGATAAGTTTCCCATTTTCGTCATTGATGAATTGTTAGATGAACTACATGGAGCAATATAATTCACAAAGTTGGATCTTCGTTCAGGGTATCATCAAATTAGAATGAAGGAAGAAGATATCCCAAAAAAAACATTTAGAACTCATGAAGGCCATTATGAATTTTGTGTCATGCCTTTTGGCCTTACGAATGCACCTTCCATATTCCAAGGGTTGATGAATTCCATTTTCAATCCCTTCCTTCAAAAATTTGTTCTAGTATTTTTTGATGATATACTGATCTATAACAAGACTTGGGAAGATCATGTTCGACATGTTGATAGGGTGCTACAACTACTAAAGGAGAAACAACTATATGCCAAATCGTCCAAATGTTTCTTTGGGGTGAAGGAGGTAGAGTATTTGGGTCATATTGTATCTCATTTAGGTTTCAAGGTAGACCCTAACAAGATTAAATCCATGATGGACTGGACGATTCCCAAAACATTGAAGAATCTTAAAGGATTTTTTGGTTTGATAGGTTACTCCCACAAGTTTGTTTGGAACTATATGTTGGACACAGTGGTACGATATTGTCATTGATTTCAACAGGGTGAAGAAGAATCCAGTACAAACCCAAATCTCAGAAGGCAGAATATTAATTGAAGCTCAAAAGAGTTGAGATGCAAGAGTCATTCATTCTTATTTAGGGACAATCCAGGATCGTTAGATTGAGGCGAAGTAAGAGTTTGGGAAGGATTAAATCTCAATCGTTATATCTCAAGTAGGAGATTCGTATGATCTCAACAAAATTTATATCAAGGAGGTACTTTGGATGAATTCTCGACCATCTGATCGCGTTTAGTGGAAGGACAGTGTAAGCCACAATATCTCAGAGTCTCGGATTAAAATAAATCATGCAGACCATCGATATAAGATCTCCTTAGGAGAAACATGAGTCGTTGGATCAGGTGGTCAAATCTGGCGCTGACCACTGTGACGAAAAGGATTCTAGAATAGGTGAATTTACTTGAAGGAGTCACAAACTATGTTAAACTCCGACGCTGACCACTTGGCGAAAAAGAATCTAAAATAGGTAAGTTTACCCGAAGGTCGAAGCCCCAGAGTCACGAACTCTCGTCGACCATCGGATCAGAGGAAGAATAGGAAATCCCATCGACTATTGATCTGGAGTGAACATGCTAAGGAAGAAGGTGGTCAACTCCAGCTTGAACTAATCCGACGATAAATAGCTTAGATAAGCCAAGAACTCTCAAAATCTGGAGTTTTGGAATAAACAAAGGTCGTATGATCAAGACAATTGAAAATCTATAGTGGTAGATCTATTCGGAAATTTAGAAATAATAAAAAGATGGTATAAAAAGTGCCAAAACTCCCAAAGCCACGAAGTAAGACATGTGGCAGAAGACAAATATGACACGTGGCCCAATCGGATAGTGACAAGTATCAAGGTATAGTTGTCACATTAGGTATATGAAAGTCATGAATCAAGGTGACACGTGACATCCACTCAGATAGTGCCACATCAATAGTGACATCAGCAGCCATGTCACTCTGGGACTACATCCTCTAGGGATATCCAGCTTCTTCTACCAGCTAAAATACCCGAAGCGTCGAAGGCCGAAGTTAACGTTGGTCATTGATCTAAGATCCTCGGGTATGTTTTTGGACTGTTCTATCAAGAATAGTGGAAGGATAGAGTAAGCATGAATCACGAAGTAACTCTAAACATTGATCTACTTTGAGAGGGCTCTCAAACATCAATTTGTTTGAAGCCTCTGAAAAATCCAGGATCGTCCATCTAGCGAAAGATTAAAGATTGATCGTCTGATCTATTAGTGAATAAAATATATTCACTTCGAAGAAATCTACTCTGGAATAATTGGAAAATTGCAAAGGCCTGAGTCCTGAAACGTCGAAGTCTCAAATTAAACGAGAACCATCCATCTCAAACGTGCAGATAAAATGTGACCGTCAATCTTGATAAGTGATCAAGCACTCGTTTGGATTAGATCTTAGTCACTGCCTATGGTCATATGGAATAGAGGTCCTGAAAGTGCGTATGTGCATTTTAACATACATAGGAAGAATTTCTACTGTCAGGAAGAAACTTTGAACCAGTCACGATCTGGACTCTGTCATGATTAATATTAAGTGATCACATACATCCAATGAATTGGAAATCTAATCAAAAATCTCAAATAAGATCTGTTGGAGAACTGGGGACACAGTAGAAGCTTAAGAATAAATTAAAAAGGCATGGGATCAAGCTAAAAGAAATCAATCCATACATGTGATTGATTTATGAAAATCCCTCTTACTAAATTGAAAATCTTTCACGTTAGTGTGTGAATAATAATAGAGGGAGATATTAATTCTAAATTGAAAGTCAAATGTTATTACTGTTAATTTAAATGAAGAGGTGCAATGGTCCAAACAAAGGGACACAATGCTTCAATGCTCACACCAGTTGGAAGACTATATAGGCAAGAAAGAACGGTGAAGAAGAAGTGTCTTTGCAGTCTAGATAAAAAGACCAAAGCACAAGCAAAGTCCAAACAAGAACTAATGATACTTATGAAATGAGGGTGGAAGGGAGGAGCAAGGAAGGATTGATATCCTTTACTAAGTAAAGTGTGAAAATAAGGGAGTTGGTGCTTCCTTGTGTTGGTTCCCTAAAACAGGGAGTTGGTGCTTCCTAGGGTTGATGACCTAAAACAGGGAGTTGATGCTTCCTAGGGTTGGTTCTCTAAAAAAAGGGAGTTGGTGCTTCATAGGGTTGTCTCCCTAAAACAATGGAGTTGGTGCTTCCTAGGGTTGGTGCCCTGAAGAAGGGGATTTATGTCTCCAAGAATTTGCCCTCTAAAGAGGATTGGTGTCCTTCACAATCTCATATTATTTATAAACCTTGTAATTTTTGTTAATTATATCTATAATTGATTTTAAAATACAAGTCCATTGTTGATATATTGTGATGGTTAATAAAATAAAATTACTAATTGTTTAAAAAGGTAATACTGATTCACCACCCCCTCTCAGAATTCCAACACTATGGAAGAATAGAAACACATTTAATTGCATTAACTAAGAAGGATGCATTTTCATGGACTTTAGAGGCAACTCAAGATTTTGAACAACTTAAAGAGTCAATCTGCAAAGCTCTTGTATTGACCACACCAGACTTCAAAAAAACCTTTATTGTGGAATTGTGACATATTACATTAGTATTGTTATTTTATTTATGCCAGCTTGGGTCCATTAGTTGTAATTATACCTCTTAGTCTCCTATATATACCAAGGAGACATTTTCATTTGGAATCATCTTGTATTTGTGAATTCTTGTGATGTATAAGGAGGTTTCATCCTCAAAGAGGCTTATTATCTGAATTTGTCTCTTTATCCAGGTGTTGAGTACTTATTCTGAGGTTTTTATGCTATTTTGATATTTGATTCTTAACATTGATCTAACCATTATTGACAAGGCAGGAAAGATGAATGTTGTTGCAGATTTATTATCCAGGTTAAGAATTCATACAAAATAAGGAATGATAGATGACCATTTTCTAGATAAACACCTCTTTGCAATATCAACACAGACCCCCTAGTTTGTTGATATACCCAACTATTTGACAATAGGGAGGTTGCCTCATCATTTTTCCTATAAAGAAAGATGTAAAATTTTTAGAAAGAGTATAACATATACTTGGGTGGTGGGATATCTATTCAAACTTGGGCCAGATCACGTTCTAAGAATATGTATAAGAGAATATCAAGTACATGATATCCTCCATGCATGTCGTGATGAACCATGTGGAGGACACTATGTAGAAAAAAGGAAAACCTACAATATATTACAAGTTGGATATTATTATCCAACATTACATAGAGATGCTCAACAATATACCTCTCACTATGAT
The DNA here is from genome assembly GCA_009831015.1 of Picea engelmannii. NCBI lineage: Eukaryota > Viridiplantae > Streptophyta > Pinopsida > Pinales > Pinaceae > Picea > Picea engelmannii. Next base: position 10,564 of record ML780619.1, on the reverse strand, counting down.
GAGTGTCAAAGGACAAGGAAGGATACCAAGAGAAATGAAATTCCCTTGTAGCCCCGGATATCACTAGAAGCATTTGAAAAGTGGGGTATGGACTTTATAGGGCCAATTGATCCACCTTTAGGGCATAAGAAGTATATACTAGTATGTATTGATTACTTGACCAAGTAGGATGAAGTGAAGGAAATGAAGGATGTTATAGAGAAAAGAGTGGATGAATTCCTCCAAGTGAGCATATCCTCAAGATTTGGATATCCTAGAGAAATAGTTATAGACCAAGGAGCTCAGTTTACATTAAATCTCATTGAGAAAATTATGCAACAACATCATATCCACCACAGAAATTCAACACCCTATCATCCACAAGAAAGTGGAAAATTTGAAGTCACCAACAAAGAATTGGAAAATATCCTCACCAAGAAAATAAGCATGAATGTAAGAAAATTTGGTCAAAGAAACTCATAGAAGCAGTATGGGCATACAATATCACCTGGAAGACTACCATAAGGTTTACACACTTTGAATTAGTCTATGGTAAGAAATCCATACTCCTTATTGAATTTGAAAACCTTACTTTGAGAACAACATCTCCATTAGACATGGATATCCCATTAGCACAACAAGAGAGATTGAATCAATTGAATTCCCTATATGAATATAGGATGCAAGAACTCTTCAACACTGAAGTAGTGCAGTTGCAAAGGAAAGTTTGGCATGACAAGAACATCAAGAATGGAAAATTCAAGGAAGGAGATTGGGCCCTATTATTTGATTCAATATTCAAGGACTTTAAAGGAAAATTTATGACAAGGTGCTAGGGCCATAATTGTGAAGTTTCATGACAATGGTTCAGTTCAAATCAGAACCATAGATGAAGAAGGAATTCCCTTCTTAGTGAATGGATTTAGGCTCAAAATTTAAAATAATCCTTTAACAAGGGAATAATTTACATGAACAATGAAAGAACAAGATTTGGATGTGATTGGTAGTAGAGATGTTATCGATCCATCCAAATAATAAGGAGTGATATAGTAAAAAAGAAAAAAAAAATACTTAGATGAAAATCTCACTGAGGCATCTAGGACATGTATTTGATTGAAAACCTCCATGGAGGTGGTCTCAAACTTGAAAAATAAATAAATTACTAATAATGAAAACCTCCCAGAGGGTTGATAAGGCAAGGAACTGGTGAAAACCAGCAATGGAACCCTTGTCTTGAAGAAAAAAAAGAAAAAAAGAGAAAATAAAATGAAATGGTATACAACAATTTTTGTTTTGTAGGTATCAAGGCAGCTCGTCTTAGCAAGAATCTATACAAGAAGAAAAGGATTAGTTAGAATGAGTTCATAAAATCATTTACAACAATAAAAGAGGAGTAAGTATTTCAGAAATGTTTTGCACATTCAATCATCATTTTTATAATAACACTTTCCATACTATCATACATAAGGTCAAAATAAAAAATAATCCTTGCTTCCCTCCATTAGTTTACATTTCTAATTTTCCAAAATTGCATTTTTTTGTCCTCTTTCCCAAGTAAAAATGACCTACGGGATGACCTACAGAAAAATTTCTACAGGGTCATCTTCAATAAAATTAAAGTTTTTCATCACATAATATTTTTTGTCACAACCATATCAGCACTATCTAATCTCTACAAAAGAATCAACATGATCTCATCTTCTAGACTGCTTGCAATAATACTAAAGGTTCCCCTACATCCTACAAGAAAAATTACAACAATAAGAAAGAGCTACAACAAGGGATTTTATTCAATTCAAAGAAATTCTACAATAACAAGAGTTATCAAAATCATCTTGCAACAAAGAAAAAATGAAAAATTATCACTGCCTCATTCCTACAAGATACAATTTTCCTATAGAGTAATTCTGGCAACCTGCAAAAACACTTCAAATCAACAAAGAAAAGGATACTAAATGTAAACCTAAGGTATTACTTCGAATTCATTCTCTCTCTACTTTTCATTTTGCAACATATAAACATTCAAAATCCATTAGTATTACTCGTGGTTAATATTTAAAGTAATGAAACAATGACACGAACAAGGTCGTCCTCGTACATCACATTGAGGGGGGAATAATTTGTGGTTTAACTCATGATGAAAGAAGTGACACATCAGATGAGCTAGAAAAACACTCAAACCGAACTCAAATATTATGGCAACAAGGGGTAATAAGTATGCAATTATCATTTCAAGAGTTGGAGATAAGACAAGATAAGATCGAAAATTGTGCTCATAAGTGAGAGTAAAGAATGTTGGTCACCATTTTCGATTTTATCCAAAACGCAGAGACTATTTAGAAACAAAAAGGAACAAGAATGAAATCCAGTAGAAGGGGTTCAAGTCGGGCAAGGAACAAAGACTCCAAGATTCTCTGTAGGAAGGTAGCTCAATTAACAATTCATTTTTTTCTCTCACAAGAATTTTCTCATGAATATCATTGCAGTTACTATATTACAACTACCATATATTGTTGTTTAATTTGCTTGATAAACACCACATGGTTGAATCACTTGCTAAGTTTTCATCATTAATTTCATAGGTTATAGTCAAATTACATAGTCTTATAGAATTTACTCAGCAAAAAGTTGTCTCTCCCCTTGGCTCTCTCAACCCATTTGAATAATCCACTATGTCTCGAATATATCATTTATGTTGTTTTAAGAACCCTTGTTTCTAGTCATGTCATTTCTTACATAACCCTCCCTAAATAACATAGTCATGTCATTTGTTTTTATTGATTCTTCTCATCCACAACATGTTACATTAAATAACTCTGGAACCCAATCATATGGGAGAACCCCTAACAGCACACCATAACTCGCCTGAGAGGAATAGATGAACCCCATTTTCCCAACCCGCTACATATTTATATAGAAATATAGGGCTAGAAACCATAATCGGTTCATCCCAAAAATACCCCATTACAAGACATGGCCAGTTCAGTCAATTGGTTATTCAGCTACTTTCTTCTTATTTTCAATCAACCTATTGCTTTTCTGTTGTTCTTCTATTTCCAGAATGTCAGGTTGTCATCCTTTTGTCATGATTTATTCTCTCGCTTTCTTATCTTGCGTTATCCTCTGTCGACTTTATTTTTTTGTTTGATTTATTCTATTGTCTGTGTGTTATATTGCTTCGGCGCACTTTCCTCCTTCTGTGCATTGTCCTCCTAGATGCGCCTTAGTTGTGCACTCCCTATATTTCCTTCTTCTTCCGCACACTTTTCCACTACTTAGTATTTTTCCCAAAAACTGTATCAAAACTACAAAATTGTTTTGAAAGCTTCCTGTCCAACAAAAAAGAAGAAAAAACAAATAAAAGTAGATACAGAAAAAGAAAAATATTATAGAGTACTAAGGCATAAGAACATGCATAGAAGGAATGGTTATCTTTCATCAGGATGGAACTGCGCCAGTTCAGAAAATAATACACAAGAAAATGATTGTGAAGCAAACAGATGCAAAAGAAAGAACAGTTGTGTAGCTTGGCATTGACAAGACCATTGGAAGCATTAAAGCATGAAAATGACGACAATAAAATGGTAATGATAGGTCATAAAGATGTTGTATAATATTAGATGGTAAAGGTCGCTAGAAATCACGATAGATTGGCAGTACCAGGGAAACATCATACGAAAAATTTGGTAATAAAGTTGCATTTATTTAACCACTCATCAATCTCGTTGGAAAATTGGATAAGTTAGTTAAGGCATGAAGAGACATGTGTAGTTGGCAAGGAGGCAAAAAAACATTCAAAGGTCGTTAAGCGTAAATCATTGTGACTAAGAGTTGCATGTAAGAGAGAGAAAACCATAGCAAACCAGAGTGAATCCAAGTGAATTAGAGTCGAACCACAACTACCACAGAAGATCCACAGATTCATAAAACTAACATGTTGCACAAACCAATGGCCCCACTGAAAGTTGGAGCGCCATCAACAGTTGCATGAAAGAAATCAAAACAACTAGGAGATGCACCATAGGTTGAGGAAGTTCCTAGAGTTTTGACTTCGGCTTCACAGGAAATATTCCACAGGGATTATATTCCACCAAGGAAAGATGATGTGCCCCACATCAAGGTACTAGGTGACGGTAAATACCCACTGGCAACATCAACAGTCCCACTTTGTGTGAGTATGGAAGGAGATATGCTGGGCAAGGCGGTATCCCTCAAGTTAGTGGACCATGATATCACAAACGAACAAAAGTTTCCTAAGTTTTCCAGGGAGAATTATTTGTGCACTAGGAGTGTATCGGGCACAAGAGCGATACTGCTAGAAACAAAGATGTGGGAAATAGGGTTTGATAAGTCATGCATACTAGACCTGTTGGAGATCCCACACTTCGGATGCAGTCTGGAAATCAATGCCTATGGTAAGTTACTGCTCAGATGCATCCATGGAGGGACATTGTGCCTTCACCCACCGGTGTCAATTAACACTGCATTGATTGCGCGGATTATAGGGATACCAAAAGCTGGAGAGGATCCAACCATTATGTTCAAAAATTCAAGAGAGAGGTCCCTATCAGAATCAATGAAGGAAAAATTCCATACCTTCAAGGGGTAAAAGGGACTGGATGTCATGAACATCAATGAAAGCGGTGTTCGGTTTGCGACATAGGTGTTGGCCTGCAAATTGTTGTGCAAGTGTTGAAAGAACGAAGTACCGACTACAGTGATCGCAGCCGCAAAAAAGTCCTTAGAGGGGATCGAGATGAACTAGGTCATCTTCTTGGTGAACCAATTTCTGTAAGACTGTATCAAGGCCCAGGAGAAGGGTACAAAATTTCACTATGCATGGCTTTTGATTTTGATCGCGCTGGTAGGATGGCAGGAACCAAGCTACTACCAATGCATGGGGACATTCGGGAGAGGTAATATGGTCGAGAGGTATGCCAACTTGTGGAATACGATGCACAAAAGGAGGCAACAGGAAAATAATGTCACATTCTTTGTATACTTTGACAATATTAGGTATCTAATCGAACACACAACGCGCATATCAGTCGAGACAATGGAAACATATAAGGATACTGCGTGATTCAAAGAAGACATGCACCACATGTACGTGCAAGAAAATAAGGACCTTGCGTGCTAGTGGTTGCTAACTAGCTATAGGTTGACAATAGAGGATGTGTGCTTGATTGTGAATGATTGGGAAGATGGGTGAAAAATCCCAACAGAGAAAATGGGGCACCCGAAAGAAGAAGAAGAACGGGATAAGAGTGATGAAGAACTAGATGAGGGCCATGGGAATTATCTGACCAATTGTGCAGGATATGTGCATGGACCATCAACAACAGAAGCACAATAGACAGTTACCAGGACAGAACGAAAAAGAAAATATAAGGGGAAGGAGCCAGTAGGAGGTGTGCGCAAGAAGGCCAAAGTGCACAAAGTACCCCTAGTATACAACTTGACCAATGATGATATGGACTGGATCAGATGCCAAGTACGGGACGCCAAAAAAGAATTTATTGAGGAAGCAACTAGGAAATAGGAAGAGAAACACCAGAAGGTGCAGGAGCATTTGGTAACACTACAACAGCACTTGGAAGCAGCCATCATAACGAAAGAGAGCAGGACGGAGGGAGGGACGTCCAAAATTTTGGTGGAGGAAGCAGAGACTGCTTGTCCAATCTTAACCAAGCTAGCATCTAGACACAAAACACTACAAATTGTGGACGCCATTGAGTTCCCAACAAGAGAATTATAAGAACAAATGAGGGTGATCATCTATTTGAACATTGTGGTGTCACGACTACCAACAAACCTATTACAAAGCCTGCAAATGGGCATGTTGCATGAGATTAGGATGCGAGGAGAGGAAGCACACTAGAAACTAACCAAAGTACAAGAGGAAAATGCTCAATTGCAACAACAATATGAAACTGGTCTAAATCAAAAGAGCCTAGTGGGAGGGAAAGTGGAAGAAGTAAAGAAGGAAAAGAATGAGGCCGAGAAAAGGGCCAGGAAATCTCAAAAGGAAAAGGATGAAGCCGAGAGAATGGTGCAAAAGACAGAAGAAGTCATCTAGAAATTATACAAAGAAATGCTAGAGGTACTGATAGTAGTCAAAGATACTATAGAAGAGCAGGTATTGAATATTGGTGAAGTCATAAACGGCTTCCAATCAAATATTGAGGACCTATAGTTTCAAAGTACATCAGGAATGCCACCAGAAGTCTAAGCAGGAAGAAAAAGGAAGGTGATGATAGTAGTCACCAACATCAAGAATATTGAAGAAGAGTGCACAAAACTCTGTGAAGAGAGCACACAAATCTGGACATACCTAGTGGAAGATAACAAGATGAAGGTTGTTGAGGCCAAATTAAGAGAAGAATAGGAAAAGGCCCAAAAATATTCAAAGAAAATCAATACACTTCCACCAGGTGAACGTATGACAACAATTTTAGCACAGAGGAAGCCATATATGGAAGTGGAACAAATGAGGGACTAGAAAAATATCCTTCAGCAGCATTTAGGACCACTGCAGGAAGAAGCAGTAAGGGTGATCGGTGAACTGGCCACTGCATAGGGAAAGGGGAAGCAAGCAACCCATGAAGTAGAAGAAAAAATTACAACCTTGACTGCGTATGGGGTCGAAGAGATTCTGGAAATAGATAAGACAATAATAAAGGAAGTTTTGGCAGCCAAGGAAGCCTCCAAGAAGTTCATCCAAGAGAGGAGACACATGTAACAGGCCTAAGTGGCTCAGGACAAGTGATGCAAACCCCCCTTCTCTCCCTCGGGCTGCGCGACCTCCTGGTCAAGGATCTTCGATTCTCTGAGATGAATCTGCTCTCTGAAACCTTAATGGTCTCACTTGTGACCAACACAGGCCCTTTCAGTATTTTGGTGTAGGTTCTATGACACCCGCAACCTCTTCCTTGGCGATGCTGAACTATCGACTTTCAGGCGCTAGATCCTCTTCCGTTAGCCCTTTCCTGTATGTGACCTCAGGCTATGTGATCACGTAATCACGTGATTGCAGTGTGGTATAGAGAGGTTTGGGGCCACACCACTTTTCTCCCCACAATTTACTATTAGTTTCCACGTATCCCTTTAGAAATACCATGGTTTCAATTGTAGCCCGCTCTAAGAATTTTAAAACCTGATCACTTTCTGTCCCCACAATTAAGCGTGACCATCGATCCTGTGATCTCAGGCGTTTCCTTTGGATCGACGGTTGAGATCTGTCTTCTATCTACCTTGGTACACTATCATTCAGCAACCCTTTTCCTCCTTTCACACACACTCCCAAATCTCCACGATTTATCGACGCATGATCTCTTTCCAAATCGATGGCTACGATTGATTTCACCTGTCGGGCTTCGAGAGTTTCAATTCTCAACTCTCGCTTCCTCCACAATACTTCCACCTAAAGTAGACAATCTATCGATGTGTGTTTGTCACAGATCGACGACTTTGGTTCACTTCTCTCTTCGGGCTTCGGGAGTTTCAACTCTCAGTCTTCGCTTTCTCCTGGAATGATTTCACCCGAAGATGATGATCTGTCGACGTGTTTCCCTCACAGATCAACAATTATGGTTCACTTTGACTCTTTGGGCTTCAGGAGTTTCAATTCTTAGTCTTCTCTTTCTCCTAGAGTGCTTTCACCCGAAGATGACGATCTGTCGACATGTGTCCCTCACACATCGGCAATTGTGGTTCACTTCGGCGATTTCGCTCTCTCCTTGTCTACAAATTTTTGAATTTGTATATCTTGGGAAACCTATCCGTCTGGATGATGGATGGTCCCTAGCTTCTTCAGGACTTCAGTGAATCCTCGCTCCTGTGTGCACACATAGACTTAAAACTAGTGTACTTTTCCCAGATCCGACGATCTGGAATGATCCCGCTCTCTCTTGAATGGATCTTAGTTGATGACTCATGAAACCTTCAGAAATTTGTTTCCCTTGAATATTTCTCCCACCATCTCTCTTGAGATTTCTCTCTCGAACCCTTTGACTCCTTAGAGAGTTACTTCAACACTTAGTCCAATTTCGGATCTATGCACTCCTTACAATAGATTCTTATGCAAGACTTAGCTTCTTGCGGGCGACTGTGCACGCCTTGCAGCAATCCCTTTTCACTCCTTGAAAATGAAAATTTTACGCTATCTCTTTTGAGCTTATGATTCGAAACAGACTCTGTCACTCCTTTCAGAATATTCTCACACGAGACTTAAGTCCTTGCGGCGACTGTGCACGCCTTGCAGCAGTCTCTTTGCACTCCTTGCAAATGGAAGTTTAACGCTATATCTTCTGAGCTTCTAAGTCAAAACAGACTCTGTCAACACACTCCTTGTAGACTGTATGCACACCTTGCATGAACTCAATGAAGAGAAAACAATCGAAACTTATCCAAACACTTCACAGTTTCATATACTCAACGACATAACTCATTCATTCATGAAAACAAAATAACAGGGAATTGTAAACAGTAGCAACACCATGCATTGGATAAATTTTCCTCTATTATATTCATTCAAATGTAAATGGATACAACTATGATAAAACAAGAACTAAAAATTCAGCAACATTTAAATCTCAACAATCTCCTACTAATTTCCAGCAGCCTCATTTGCGCATACAAAACCTCTATTTATCCTAGAGGGCTCCTAGGGTTCCCTCCGACTACTCGTCTACTCGAGAAAAAAACTAACTGCTACTTAATTTCCATTACATTAAAGTCTAGGAGTGAAACTCCCAGATCACTCATGATCATTCAGCTCCCAAGCATTTGATCTTCTTCAGTTTTTCAATCAGTTCCAAAAATATTGACAGGAAACGTCAGCATTTAAGATTCCAAAATAATTCAAAAGGCACGTTATGGTTTGAGTTGTCCCTCCATGTGTGCTTGTTAGCGATGCTCCTGCATCAATGATCTACATGTGATTGTTGGGGGCTTGTTAGAATGGCAGTTTTGGGATACAATTTTGATAAAAATCCTAAGTAGATAAGAAGTGTGCAGAAGAGGTGCACAAAAGAAGAAGGAAGATTCAGGAGTGTGTAGTTGAGGCACATCCAGAAGTACATCGCATAAAAAGAGAATTAAGTAGATAGAAGAATAAATCTGAGAATAAAGAAAGAAAGGAAAGAAGGCGAAAAGGAAGTATGACAGACTGATGTGATAAAGATAGAAGGACACAAAAAAGTAGGAAGAACAACAGTCAGAGTGAAAAAACAAGATGTAGATGGAAAAGAAGGTGAAAGCAACCTGAACAACCAATTAACTGGAGTAGTCATGCATTGTAATAGGGTTTTGGGATGAACAAAGTAGGGTTTTAAGCCCCAAAAGTTATGTATAAATATGTAATGGGTTGGGAGAATAGGGGTTCCTCATTGTTGGGTTCTCTGCTAGTTATTTTTATGGTTATGTTCTATTCTGTTGAAGAAAGGAGTCAATGTATGATTGCTAAGGAGATGACGCAAAGAGAGAGAGAGAGGTTTGCACTGTAGACTAGCTAGGATAGGATAAAGGAAAGTTAACCATGATGTATCTTTGTAAGCACAGTGTGCAAACATGAAGCAATTTCCAAAAGAATAATAAAGAAGCTAGTCATTGTGGACGTAGCCAAAATTTGGGTGAACCACGTTAACTCTTGTGTTAATTGTCTTTGGTGTGATTTTTCATGGATTTTGTTTGTATTCTTATTAGATTATATTTGTCTTATGTATAATCATTGCATAATAATCATGATTGTTACAGTAATGGGTTATGTGGTAATATGGAATATAATGGTGATATGAATCTGAAATCACTAAGTAGCTAATAAAGAACAAAGACAGAGCAACACGCACAAAACCAATAATTAAGAATGAATAGAATGGTCACCTCCCATTCCCTCACTACTGCAGAAACATGGTTCTTACAACCCCAATAGATACCTCGGGTGAGACTTCATCTGCACATGTAGAATATGTTGAAAGGGTCAATGTCTCGAGGGTTTTGTTGGTCAAGGATAACCCAAACCTAGGGTCTTACAACCACTCCTAGCGCCAACAACATGGATATATTTCTTGAGGAAGAAATCATAGGTTTTTGAGGAATTCAAAGATTTTCAATCTCTTGTAGAAAACCACACAGATAAGAAGATTAAGGTGTTGAGAACTAACAACGATGGTGAATTCTGTGGAAAATAATTTGATCATTTCTGCAAGCAGTGTGGCATAACATGCCAAAATACCACACCATATACCCCACAAAAAATGGAGTTTTTGAGAGAATGAATAGAAAATTAATGGACAAGGCAAGGAACATGCTCAGTGGTGTTGGGCCCTCACAAGAATGATGGGTAGAGGTAGTCGACACTACAAAATATTTGTTGGATATGTCTCCTTCATTAGCGTTAGTCGACGCGACTCCACATGAGGTATGGTCAAGTAAGAATCCTTTGGTTTCACATATCAAAGTATTTGGTTGTGATGCATTCATGCGTGTTCCCAAGGAAAAGAGGAGCAAGCTAGACAAGAAGGAAATCAAATGTATTTTCATTGGATACAAAGAAGGAATAAAAGGATATAAGCTCTAGGATCCT
>ML780618.1:588846-599643 GCA_009831015.1 Picea engelmannii | reverse complement strand
AAAACCCACTTATCCACATATATGCTTCTTTTTCAAAACAATTTATGTATAATGCACTTCTGATTACATTTTGATCCAGATATATATATTGTGTAAAGTTCAAAATTCGCAACAAAGGTTCTTGTTTACTTTCCCTCATCACATTTTTCACACATCCACTCAGCTAGTCGGACATCATAGGGGACCCACAGAACCCTCATCGTTCCATACGCTTACTAAACCTCCATCCTATTTTAGGGGGAGTTCCTAGTCTTGCCAACTCATTGGCACCACCTTCACACACTCCTGTGAGTGAAACTATTATAGGATCAGCTTTGCTTGGATCCACATTACTTGGGTCCACTTCCCAAGTCCCTCCGTCCACTTGCTCTCCTTTACACAGAAGCGGGGGGAAAAATTCCTCTCAAGGAGGAAGTACCAACCCACCTAGTCCCCCTCAAGGGTCAGGTTCACAACACACTCACACCATGGCTGGAGCTAATCCTCCCCCCCCACTGCAGATGCCATATTTGGCCTCTCTTAACATACCATATCTAATAAAACTCACCAATGATCCTATGTTACATGACCCCCATGGCCTGCAATGCCCACCAAACTACCTTCAGACATCCCCAAATTTGAAGGAAAGGCAGGTGATGACCTTGCCAATCATGTCATGACTTTCCACCTCTGGTGCTCTTCCAATAGCATCATGGATGATTCCATTAGACTATGATTATTTCAACATACACTCACTGGCCCATCATCCAAATGGTATGTAGATGAAAAATCGAGGTCCCATGCGACTTTCACGTCCTTGGCCAAAGAATTTTCTACCTTCTTCCAATTACCAATCCACCATGACAATGGTCTCAAACTACTCTCTAATTTCAAACAAACCTCAGCCACACATATTGTTGATCACGTTCACGAGTGGCATAGACGACATAGTTTGTGCAAAGCCGAAACCACCAAACAAAAGTGTCTTGACTAGTTTCTTAGATCACTTGTCTCTCTCCTCGGTAAAGATGTAGCTTCCACCTTCCCTCAATCCAAAGAAGAAGCCATCAGTAAGGCTCAACAACATGACCTCATATATTCACAATCAGGGTACTTATACATGGTACTTCCTAATCTCTCCAAACCCATGCCATTCGTTCAAGATAAACCTCGGGATGTCTCACTCAACAGATGGATTGATTGGTAATACCACACACCACAGTCCTCAACCCCAACCACCACCAATGTATGGCACACCTCAATATCCGTCGGCATATGGGGGAACCTCTTATTTCCCCCCACCCCCTTATCAAAATCCATACCCTATTTCTATTCCTCCGCCCATCAGTGGACCACTGTTGGCACCCTCAATACACCCACCTATCCAAACAAGTTTTGGTACCCCCTCTACCTCAACTTATACTATGAGTACTAGCAAAATCACCATGCCTTCCTATGTACCTTACAGATCACAAACCCCATAGAATCCGTACTTTCCATTTTCTGGTCCTCCACAACCCATGGCACCCCCACACTCTTAGGCTAGAGTGAATTTTGTTCAACCCTCTCCCATTCAGCAATATCAAAATTTCGAACAGTTGAATACGGCAAATCTGACACATCCGTCGAATAATGCCAAAACAAAAGGAAGGAATAGGAACAATAACAACCCAGGCCAAGGTGAGAATCAACCCCAACAAAACCAACCTACTGGGGGAAACTAGAACCAAGGGAATCAGAACCCCCAGAGGGGCAATAACAATAGGCGTCAAGGGAGAAATAACAATACTATTAAAACCAACTTCCTGTGTTCCCTTTGCGGTGAGTTCAGTCATTATACTCATCATTGCCCCCAAATCACTGATTTTAAATGGCTGAAAGACTCAGGCAGTATACCACATCCTCCAGCACCACCTGCCCCTCAGCAGGGCCCACAACAATACGTGCAACAACCCCCCCTAGTCGTGCTGCAGAATCCCATTTCACCAAGGTGTGATGAACACTCAACAAGAGATACAGCCTACCCTACCATAGTTAGGACAGTATCTCAACCCAAACAATCTCGCATATCGTACTATCCTCCTCACCAGTGAGGAAGAAATCCTTCTGCAGACACGTAATCGTCAGTACCATACACCCATTGAGTCTCCTCCCATTCCTCCAGAAACAATCCTCGCACCAATGAGACCCCCGTTGGTGATCCCTCACCCTAACACAGAACCACCTCTTCGCATCCCTCACATCCCATTGTGAAGGAATGTCCACAACCCACAGGCTAGGGAAGCTCATAATTACAGTTTGGTTGATGAATTAGCACAATCCCCGGCTACCATGTCAGTCTTAGAAGTCCTTCAGACTTGTCCTACTCAGTGGAAATCATTACTTTCTGCCTTGGGGGCAGTCAACCCCGCAGATACTCGACTCATTACATTTGATCTCGACAGTGGAGAACCTCGCCTTCCTGCTTTGATCGCTTTTCAAATACCAGTGAAAATTCAGAACATTACAGTTCATCGGTGCATCATCGATGAAGGTGCATCTACATGCATTATGTCCAAATCTGTATGGCAGAAACTTGGTTCCCCTAAAATCATACCATCTTCCATTACCTTATGAGCTTATGATGGATGACCATTGTCTCCTGAAGGGCTCTTCCAAATTGTCCCCATAGAACTTAGGGAAAGACTATTCTCATCAACATTGAAGTTATCGACGCCCCACTCGATTATAATATCATGTTCAGTCGTAGCTACATGTACTCTATGAAGGCAGTTGCCTCTTCTGTCTTTCGAACAATGATGTTCCCCCATAATGGGAAGATTGTCACCATTAACCAAGTATCACATTACGAGCCCAACCCTTCTGCCAACATCGATAACATTCTCCCCCTCATCCACACAAGTCATGACACATACCCACTCATCGAAATGGGTCCTGGAATTTTCAAAGACCCATCATTGTTAGGAACTTACCATGGTGCACCACCACTCCTTCATCCTTCCAATCAATTATGTGTCATATCATCCAAAGGAACCGACATAGAGGATACCCTTCCTCCTAGGGAGACTTCTATCATATCTGATGTCCCGCTAGTTGCAGAGCTCCTCCCTCACGTGCCTCCTGCAAACTTGTCGACCCCACCACTCCATGATTTCACCACTCCCCAAGTCCATATCCCAGTTTGGGAGATAGTTCCCCAAGCCATTACTCAAATCCTCTTCTTCTACCCTCCACCTAGCATACAAGCTTTCCAAGTAGCTGTAATGCTTACCCTCCCTAATATGGTGTTAGCAATTCTAGTTTTTTATTTACATCCACCAGAGATGGTCCCTCGACCATCCCTTCCCCCCCAAATGGAAGGAATCCCAATGACGATTCCCATACTCACTCCCACCATACCTGCTACACTCCCACTCACTACTCTCCCTACCACAGCTGGGGGAAGGAGAAAGAATAAGGAGCCCACAGCTCCACTTCCCCCATGCGTCCAACCCCCTTGTGTGTTATGTGAGAAATATGGACACCAAACCAACAACTGCCCATCTCTACTGGAGTTACGAAACTTGATTCCACTCAATCAAACTCCATCAACACTCACCACTGTAGCAAGTATTGTCGTTACTGCCCCTAACTCAAGTAGTAAAGGGATACAAACCAAATTTGCTTGCGCTATATGTTCATAATATGGCCATTATACACACCATTGCCCATCATTGCCACACTTCTGGTAGACATTAGCCGCAGTATGCGAAAGCTTCCATGACAAACCCAATCCAGCTACATCATCCCTACCAAAAATCACTGACATCCATTATGTCACAACTTCATTCAATGAACGTATGAGATGCCCTTTCTCTCTATGTGAATCCTTAGATCATTTTACATACCAGTGTCCTATGATCATTGAATACAGGCAACACCAATTGACCCCGATTCAAACCCCTACAAAATCGATGGTCGACCTTACCTCATTACTAGATATTCTTCATATCATCTCTCTCGAACTCAAGGCACTCCCGACACCTCCATGGTTCTTGGATGACTTATCCAAGGATTCACCCCCATTTCTCCCATACATTTCCCTACGGAAATATTACACCCAACTACCACTGGTACTCCTCAGTACTTCGATATTTGGTTTATGTCGAGAAAACCATCACAATTTCATTGCGTTGTTTCCCCCTGCTTCTTCAGTCATTGATATCACTCTTCACGACCCCTTGTATTCCTGCCAATTCCATTGTGACGAGGAAATACTCGAAGAGTTAAACACCCCTAACTACCCATGGGATGCGCTACACCACCGAGCGCTCTTCTTTCCATAGGAAGCCTTCACGCCTCCTACCCAACACCCCATATATGCGGTCGAAACCAAGGATTTTATCCCATCAGGGCATATCGACTGGTTCAACAACCCCACTCCTACCCCTGATGCTTTTGAAGAAGGCAACATGGCCAACATTTCCCCGACCATCAAAATCGACATTTCCATCAAAAATGGAGTCGTCAAGGAAATCACCATTGGCGTCGCTTTCACTCCTCAAGAAATCACCGCCTATAAATCCCTCTTCCAAGAATATCAGGATATTCTTTCCTAGTCATACACAGAAATGCCTAGCCTTGATCCCTCTATCGTTGAACATCGCATCGACACATGGCCCGACATTACACCAGTTCGTCAAAAACAATGAACGCTACACCCATCCAAAGCAGCGACCATCAAAGCCGAGATTGACAAATTATGCATCGCTGGGTTCATCTATTCCATCGCCTATACCTCATGGGTTTCCAACCTTGTACCCGTTAATAAAAAATAGGGAATTATCCGTGTCTACACAGAATTTCACGATCTCAATCACGCATGTCCCAAAGACAACTTTCCAATGCCTTTCATCGATCAAATTATCGATGACTGCGCAGGCCACGAGGTGCTATCCTTCATGGACGGTTTCTCTGGTTATAATCAAATCCAAATTCACCTAGCTGATCAATACAAAACCGCATTCACTACCCCTTGGGGTACTTTTGCATATCGTGTCATGCCTTTTGGCTTAAAAAATGCAGGCGCAACTTTCCAATGGGCTATGACATACATTTTTCACGATCTGGCTCATATCATCCTAGCATACTTGGACGACCTCACAACTCGATCCATGAAACACACCCAACATCTCGATGATTTACAGATCATCTTCCAACGGTGTCGTCAGTACAACATCCACTTGAATCCCCTCAAGTGTGTGTTCTGCGTCACTATGGGGTGCCTCCTCAGATTCATCATTTCCCAAAGTGGTATTATAGTAGACCCCCTCAAAGTCCAAGCCATCATAGAAATTCCACCTCCCCGAAATTTACGTCAACTCCATAACCTACAAGGAAAAGATAACTTTCTATGGCGATTTGTCCCAGACTACGCCACTCGTGCACATGGTTTCCTTCACTTACTATGCCACAACATTCCATTTTACTGGGATGAACATGCCCAAAAATCATTTGACGATCTTAAAATGGCGCTCTCCAACGCCCCTTTAATTAGTGCACCCAACTACAATCGCGACTATATCCTCTACATATCAGCATCAACTATCTCAGTAGCAGGAGTTCTCATTCAAATCGGTGATGACGATCATGAGAATGCCATTTATTACATTAGTAAAAACCTCTCAGGGCCACCCTTGAAGTATAAACACGAAGAGAAACTAGCCCTTGAAGTCATCTTTGCAGTCCAGAAACTGTGTCATTGCATTCTACTTCACACAACTAAGGTCGTAGCAGATTCCAACCCTATGCAATACTTGCTCAGTCATTGGCAAATTAATGGAAAATTTTCCCGATGGATCATTATCCTTCAAGAGTATGATCTTGAATTCTCAACACCCAAGAGAAAGAAAGCTTTCGTCCTCACCGAACTTGTCACGACCTTCCCCTCTAATACTACCAGTGCCCCCGTCAATACTGACTTTCCGATGGACATCTCTTTTACATCACTTCGGATGATCCTTGGTACAACGACCTCCTCGTCTACCTCCGAACTCAAAAATTTGGTAACCATATTTCACGAGATGATCGTCATCGTATTCACCACCATCCCCCTTGCTACCTCCTCATTGGATACATCTTATACCGATGAGGGGTCAACACCATTCTTTGTCAATGCCTAACCATTGACGAGGCCGATAGAGTCTTGAACGACTGCCATAGCGGTGCATGTGGGGGCCATCTTTCGGGAATGTCCACTACTCAGAAAATCATCCGAGCATGTTACTTTTGGCCTAAATTGTTTCACGATTGCATTCATTCCATGAAACGATGCAAGAAATGTCAACTTTACGCTAATAAAGCCTGAGCACCACCTGCTCTTCTTCATCCAGTCATTACTGCCGACCCCTTTTGTAAATGGGGCATCAACTTCATGACTTGTAATCCCCCATCCGGAAATGGACACAAATACATTGTTTTCACAGTCGATTACTTCACAAAATGGGTAGAATCTATTTCCACCTTTAACAATACCATTGACACCGCAGCGCATTTTTTCTTTAACCATGTCATATCCCCCTTTGGAGTACCACTCAAACTAGTTTCTGATCACGGGAAACACTTCAAGAATGAGATTTTTGTCGAACACTCATCTCGGTTAGGATTCTCCCATGAGTTTGCCTCACCATATTACCCTCAGTCTAACGGACAGGTCGAAGTAGTTAACAAGGTCCTCAAGACCATGTTACAGCACATGGTTAATAAACATAAGACCAATTGGCATCATATGTTATTTTCCACGCTATGTTCTTACCGTACGGTTGTGAAAATAGCCACTGGTTTCACACCATTTCATCTAGTCCATGGGGTTGAGGCCACTCTTCCCATCGAGTGAAAAATTCCCACCTTACACACCGCAATTGAGCTATTACCCGAAACTTCTCCAATGGAGCAGCGCTTGCTGAAATTAGATTCCCTGGATGAAGATCATTGATCTTCATTACAGAACAATGAGGCAGCTAAAAAATGGTCAAAGGCCACCTTTGATTTTCATGTCAACCTTCGCTCATTTCACGAAGGCCACCTCATCCTTGCTTACGATATCGCTCACGATACCTTTGGCCATGGCAAATTCGAGTCACTATGGCATGGCCCATACATTATCCAACATTGCCTCACCAAAGGCACATACATCCTGGCCTCTCCCAAAGGCCTCTCTCTCAAAGAACCCGTCAACGGGTTATACTTAAAGAAATTTTATGCCTAAGCGTAGCAATTCTACTTTAGGTTATTTCTTTTATAGTGTTTTTAATCTTTTTTCCATCCCTCATGTCTAAACTATCATTTTTTCTATTGACAGATGCTTCCTCCACCGTCCTACCACATCGGTTACGCCAAAAGCACCAGTCGTTGGACACAAAATCTCGCTTTAGCAGCTTGGGCCCTCTATACCCCCTCACATGAAATGCTCCATTCAAGTGGCATATGTTTGGGTTCAGCCACCAAAAACCAAGCTGAATACACTGTCGTCATTGGCCTCCTCGCCAATGCCCAACATCATCGTATTCATCACCTTAGCGTCTTTCTCGACTCTCAACTAGTCATTCTCCAGCTCAACAATGTGTATCGCGTCCGCGATCCTTGCCTCTTTTGCAAATACCTACAGGTTAGACTTTTATCTTGAAATTTTGATTTCATTACATTTACACATATTCCAAGACAATTGAATCAAATTACAGATAACTTAGCTAACATTGTGTTAGACTGGCATATATCACATCAAGATACCTCTACACATACATAAACATATCAAAAAATCATCACAACATATACAGATTAGACATCATCAAACATTAAAAAACACATGTAAACATCACATAGATCCCAAAATGTATACTCATGTATATATAACTCGATCCATAATGCCATCCAAATGTTTACATACAAAAATACAAGTATCCGCAGGCCAATGAAGCACCTTGGTAAAAAATGGGCTCACCAGCCTATATACAACAATACACACATACATAGAGTGACACTCATGGTGCCTCTAGAGAACCACCTCTTGCCCATCCCTCAGGCGGTGGTCCCCCACCCACTACTGGTCCCTCTGGACCAGGAGGTAACCATCCGATCATAGCAGCACCTACTACTATTGTTTGTCGTACCACGGCCTGCCACGGTAGCGAAACCCCCACACACTGCTCCAGGAATCCCTCATCCTAGATACGCGACCACATGCCCTTAGGCATGCCCTATAGCATTGCCTCCAAGCGGTGGCGAATATCCTCAAAATCTGCTTCGGCATCCACCAGAGGAGCATGCAATGGCCCAGCACCTGGGTCATCAAATCAACGTCTCCTCGCTGCTCTCTTGACCTCAGCTAGTCTTGCCTCAGCTTCCTCATGCCAACGTCTCTCTCCTACCTACAGCCCTCCTCGCAGTGGTCTCCCCGGCTCCTAGCAAGCCAGTGCCCTCAACAACTCAACCTCTCGCCCGCGAGGTGCCACATCTGCACATACACACAACCAAACGATAATATCAACATCTATACCATATACATATGTCATGCTATCTCAAAAAATATATATATCAAACTCATAAACATACCTCAATGATCAAAAACCTCCCCTGGAGGTAACACCATGTCTGGATCACCCCGGAAGTCAACACTAGCATATGGAAACTACAGTATCACCTACGGCATCTACCGCCACACCTGTGTCACCTCAGCTGTGAAGAAGTGGCCACCCTCGCCACCACCATGGCGAAGAAAAATAGTCGACCACCACCTCAGTCACGGCTCTCGTGCCCCAGGAGTGCCCAATAAAATCCTAGGGCACAACATAGGCACCCTCTCCAAAACCCAGGCCACTAGGATGGACCCAAAGGAAAACTCTCCTGTATCAGTGGACCAACAATGGTCCAGCTGCCCTACCATCCTGGCATGCAACGTAATCCCCCAGGCAAAGTGCTCACCGACCAGTACCCTCTCCATAATACTCATCTGACCACCATTGATTCTCTGAGTCGCAAGGGACCCATACACCCTCACAATCATCACTGCTATATAATGACGTGCTAGAGAATCCATTACCCCGATGCTCACGAGAGAGACCGACGTAAAGTTCACCCTGGAACAATACCTCCAGCCCACTTTCACTAATGCCACATTAGCAGGTAACACCGGCTTCGCCGATAGGGGCGTTCCCCGAAACGGGAGCCCAGTCAAAAAATATATATCCTCCACCACAGTGAAGGCAATCTGCTCTCCCCACACCATAAAACAATGCAAGTCCGAACTCCACATCCAGATAAGGAACTGTAGGAGATACTCCTATGCCCATATCAATGGGTACTCAGAGAACTTTAGCAGCCCATAGGCTGCCAAAGTAGCATGAACCCCCATCTCCTCAATCGCCATGACATCCCTCAGTTGGGACTAATCGCGCTCTCACAAACCAACTGGCATCATGCAAAATGATCACCTACAACCACATAAAACAGTCCTAGGTCAGCCACATTGACCATAAAAAACATTAAAAAGATAATTTTTACACCCGTCAACTTTTCCCCTAAGGCGTGGTTGTTTAACCCACAGGCGCGCACACATGCGTGCCTGTTCACCCCATAGGCGCACACGTATGCGTGCCTATTCACTACACAGGCACGCACTTAGGCATGCCTATCCATCCCATAGGTGCACATGCATGCGTTCCTGCTCACCCTATAGGGGCACCTCCATGCACCCCTGTCACGCACATAGGCGCGCATCCAAGCGCACATGTCCACTACACAGCCTTGCACACATGCACGGCTGTGTTGCCAACAGGCGCACACATCATGCGCACCTTTTCCCTCCCTACAGGTGCCCCCATGTGCGGCTATCCAGGTGACAGGTGCACACTCATGTGTGCCTATTTCTAGATTGCCCGCGCACTTAGGGGCCCACACCCCTAAAAACCCCTGTACGGCCCTCCGTACAGCCCCTGCCCAGAAATGAAAAACCTAATTCTATGCAGGATGATCAGACTACTAACCTAAAGCTCGCTAATCCTAGATTGACTGCCTCATTCTCCCAGAATCTCCAAGTCTCCTCTAAATACCTCTCATCCAGTCACTCTGGCAGCAAGTATAAATGAGGTGGCAATGTGGGCCCTACAGCTATATATATGCCTTTCCGCCAAACTTCCAATCACCATTCCGGGAGCTCCAGGTATTCGTTCTTCGATCCGTCTTCAGCCACGGGATCAGTATCCTGTCATCTACATCAAGACAGTCCCCAGGCCACTTTTCATCCTTAGCCCCCAGGGCACCATTTTTTCATACCCCGACCAGGTACGCATGCTCATATTCAAAATTATCAAATAAATGCTCGTATGTTCGATTCTTTTCAGATATTGTTCACGTCGGGTATTTGGTTTTCATGTGTGTGGGTACTTGTTCATAATACATCAACGCAACCCCTTCAGGTATATAATCAACACTGGCATGTAATCATTCCCTCTGAATCTCAATTGCATCTCTAGTCACACCCTATGACATTTACCTATAGGATCTTTGTTAAGCCCTAATGTTGGCTCATTACCCCTTAATTGGGGCATATTAGATTAGTAATTCTATTTTATTTATGTTGGCTTTAGGCCATTAGTTTTAATTTAGATTAGTAATGTTATTTTAATTATGTCGGCTTTATGCCATTATTTATAATTATACCTCCTAGTCTCCTATATATACCAAGGAGACATTTTCATTTTGAATCATCTTGTACTTGAACATTTTAAGTGGGGTAAAAGGAGGTTGCCCCCTCGAAGAGGCTTATTATCTGAAATTATCTCA
>ML780618.1:545595-588746 GCA_009831015.1 Picea engelmannii | reverse complement strand
CTGAGACTAGTCCATAACCTTCCCCGACATCTAGAGAAGTTACTTCCTAAGTTTGACCCAGAAACCTCAGGATTACCTGAAGATCATATCAATAAGTTTATACTAGTGATCAGACTTATGAACGTCCAGCATGAAGATGTAGTTTGTAGGATGTTCCCCTACACTTTTGAGAACTCAGCCTCCACATGGTATTTTAACCTACATGTAGGATCCATAACTAGTTGGACACAATTTCAAAAAGATTTTTTAGATAAATTTGCCAAAGAAACCACTACAAGAGATCTGATGGATGAATTGTTCGGAGCCACCATGAATTCAAAAGAGAAGGTTAAATATTTCAATCAAATATTCACAACCATCTTAAACAAATTCCATACTGAAGCCACACCAACTCAGGAGTTGCAAATAACATTTTATGCTAACACTCTCCCAGCTTCTATTTCCATGTTTGGGAAGAGGGTTTCCAAACGAACCTTAGCTGAGAATTTTGAAGAAGCTAAAACAATAGAATTTCAGGTGAAAGGATGTAAAAAAGGTCAGGTCTCTTTAGTTATGAAAGAAGTTCAAGCTCCTCCCAGGAGAGGACTCCTTTTGACTAGACCACCAGGGAAACAAGAAGAACAGACTCCCGAAAAGGGTAATGGAGACATAGAATATCTACAATGCATGGTTAAGAAATTATCGAACGAGATCATAGACATGAAGAGAAACGCAAGGGAAGGAAACCAGGGCCAAAGGCCCTATAAACCTTTATTTAAAAGGAACCAAGCATTCAAGGCAATTGAACCTCCCCCAACTAACTTAAATATCCATTTAGGAAGTGTGTCAGCTGATTATTTTTGTTCTTATCACTAGGAAAACCACTCTGAAAGGGGTTTCCCTAAGTGGGTCCAAGCCATGAATTTGATGGCCAACAGGTTTCTAGGTGAAGTCTTCCTGACCAAAAAACCAAGCAATTTAGTTATGAATGTTGCTAATCAGGAAGAGATTGACCAACCAGAAGACACATCCATGATGATATGGGATCCTAACCTAATCATTCCTTCCTATGACCTATTTGAGTTTCAAGAACCACCCGCAAAGATCTCAATTGTGAAAATGAGAAGTAAGGGTCCACCTGTCTCAAAATATCCTCCTACTACTTGAACGTCAGGGGAAAGGTCGACTCCCAATCACCTGAAAGAACCTTTTTCTACCCATAAAAACCCCATTAGTATTCATACACAAGAATTGCCCAAACTGGAGTACAACGTAGTTGAATATTTGAAGAAGTTGAAGGCTAATATATCAGTTATGGATATTTGTAGAATCTTGCAGCAAAACGTTTTCCTTCTATAGGATTTGAGATCAGTTGAAAACCCTACGACAAGCAATGAACAAAAAAGAAATATAATCCCCACAAATCCAATGAATAAACCAACTGTAAACACATGTATGGAAGATAAGAAGGGAAAACCTTTTGTCCCACCTTTCCTTTTAACATTTGAAGTTTTCAACAGAAACCTCCATAACTGTTTGGTCGATTCAAGAGCATATTCCAATGTTATGCCTTTGTCTATCTATAAAAAACTAAACACAGTTCCTCTCAAGCATGATAAACATGTAATACAATTATATAGAACCCAGGTGAAAGTCATGGGAGAACTTAAAGATGTAATGATCAGGATAGTGACACATCCTAAGTTTGTGCAAGTGATTGACATCATTGTAGTAGATATCCCAAAAGCTTATGGATTGTTATTAAGCCGAGATTGGTCTGAGAAATTAAATGGATACTTTAGTATAGACTGGTAACACCTTTGGCTACCGCTAAAGGGATACAAAAATATGATTAGGATCGATAGGGAAAGGTATCTGAAACATACTTTCACTTACTTAGAAACCTTGAACGAACCCTCATCGATAGATTTCCTCATGCTAGGAAATTATTCCTACGACTCCTACTTCAAGAAATTTACCCTCTCTTATCCAATGTCCCTCTGTTGGCAGCAGGCCAAAGTAGAAAGAAGGATGATCTTGGGGAAAGCAAGTGTGCAAAAAGTAAAGTAACAACTGGAAGGAAACATGGCATGCGTGCATGCAAGGAAACGTGCATAAGGAAAGCGACAGCTAGAAGGAGGAACAACACGCGTGCATGGAAAGAAGACCTAATGCCGGTAGGGTTATGGTTTTGGTAATATATTGTAAATGGTTKAAGAGCCCAAAATGTATAAATACAGATACGTAGGTATCATAAGGTTCYCCCTTTTTTCTTGTTATTCATTATTATTACATCATAGATATGTACGAGTGGATGAGAATTGTAATGTTATTATTTACTATTTTGTAAGTTGTTGAGCTAGAGGAGATGATTAGGGAAGGTAKATATTGAGGATTAGATCACAGGCTGGGGAGCCTGGTSTGATCTAGTTCACCTCTTATAGATCTTACCCATCTGAGGAGAATTGTAAGCGYGCGATGTTGTATATGCAGAACTACCATAATAAAAGAGCCAAGAGCCAAATCTTTGTGGATGTATCCCAAGAGGGGGTGAACCATGGTAACATCTGTGTAATGTGATGAATGCATGCATATCTTTATCATCATTTTAGTAKTTATTTGTTTTGTTGAATGAATGAATGATTTATTACATTACTTTCTTATATATTGTTGCGATATTGAGGGAATAAGCTATGAAGGTTACTGCATAGTCATGAATAGTAGTAGGTTGCACTCACAAGTTATAATAAATGGTTCAGAATACAGATCCCATATCTCGCTCTCAATCTTAGGCTACAAACGCATGATTCTTATAGCCACCCATTAAATCTATCTTGGGTGAGACTGTGCGGCGCATTCTGTATGTTGCGTTGCCTTCTGGTTTACCAGGAGGGCCGATAGTTTTAGAGGATTTTGTTGGAAACCCAAAATAAATGAACTCTAGGTCAATAACTCAAATGGTAGAGAAGGAAGAATAAAAACCCAACAAATGGTTTCATTTTCATTGGAAGGAACAAAGGAGGATTGAGTAGATGAGATAGGTGGAGCGATAAATGAGAAAAGATAAGAAAAGAGCAATGAGCCATTAGAAGGGGATGTTGAGACCGTGGAACCCCACAAAAGAAGAAATTGAAACTTGGTTCAGAACCAAAGAGATAGAGTTTTCATAGAAAGACAATAGAAACCCTAGACTAACACCCCAAAAATATCTGGACAAATATGTGTTTACTGATTTACACGAAATCTTTTTTTGTGATTTTCCGCATCTATTGTAAGAGTGGATACTAAGGTTGAAGGATAACCATGTGACGAACCGGATTCGATAGTTAGAGTGGACCCTAGTATATATTGAGCAGTTACATAAGGTGAACAACAAATTCACCCATGCAGTAGACTTTTGGCTTGACAGTATTGTGGCAGGGTTCATAACAGAGTTTGCAATTGACACAACGAAGTCATACAATGCAGCGGAGCAAGAAATTATATGCGGACCTAGAGGAAGGTACATTTGATCATTGTATACTTATATTAAGATACTTCTATATAAAAAAAGGTGTAATGACAATGGATTTAGACAGCTAAACTTCCCTACATGCATGGGGGAAGGGGGGAAGAACTGATAGAGAAAGGAGAAATGGAAGGAAGCAAGGATACGGGAAAGAAGGAGGAACCCTTGGAACTGATCATGATGGATGACGACCAAATCCAGTGGATCTTGGAGACAACTGGAAAGACACATAGCAGAGCACCCTACCAATACAAGGTGAATACCAAGAAGAGAGATATAACCGCGAGGGAAGGCTTGGCAAGTGATGAGGAAGAGGTAGAGGATATCCGGGCTGTGGAGAAGATTGAGAAAATCCTATGCGCAACATATGAGAGGAATACGAGAGGTCCAAGAGTGGGAGGAGAAGGCATTCATTCTATCCATATTAATGTTAGTGTGGAACCCATAAACCCATGTGCGAATAATACACCAAAGAGAACACCATTGTTTAGACAACCGTAGTTCGGAAAAAGTCCGACAGCAGGAAGTACATCTACACAAGGAACAACAACTGGAGGAGCCAGTTCAAGAAACACTAGTCAAGTATCTACACCATGTGGAGGAGGTAGTATTTTAGTATTTAGAATGGCAGGACATGATCCTACCATTAGGTTACCATAATTTTGGGGAGAAGTAGTAGAAGACCCTGAGAAGCACTTGTTCATTTGTGCAAAGATATGGGAATCAAAATAGATCATTGATGAATATATCAAACTCACATAGCTAGCTATTACGCTAAGAGACCGTGCACTAGACTGGTAAATGAATATAGACACAAATAATTCCCTTGGGATGACAAGGACACTGGCATCCATTAGGAAGTTATTGATTAATGAGTTCCAGAAGTCGAGCTCAGAGGATCAGTACATGAATGAGATGATCGAAATAAGACAGAAACCAAGAGAGTTTGTATGGGAAATTGATCAGAGATTCAAGCAACTGAAAGGAAAGTTAAAATATCTCATGACTGATATGCAACATCGGCACCTATTTGTCAATTCACTACTCCCACACTTAAAATATCCTTTACGACAACAGAAATTTCAAACCCAGGCAGAGGTTTTGCAGGAAACCTTGCAACTAGAAGAAAACCAGTACCAATAGACAGACCCAGCTATCAAAGAACGGAAGGAGGATTTGAATAATCTCACATTTCAACGGAAGAAGAATAAGAACAAGGAAAAATGAGAAGTCGTTTGGTGTACCATGTGCAGGACAGAAGGACACCACAAGAATGAATGTTATATGTTCACGCAGTATATGGAAACAGGAATGTTGAATCCATTACCAACGGGAGGATTATGGTGCGAAATATGTAAGAAATCGGTCGCGACACTTATCACTACACAATGATGCAGAAATACAAGACAATCCCAAAGAGTTCATATTGCACCTTTTGCAAGTCAGTGGGCCACGGTGATAAATATTGTAGAACTATGGAGTTGATGCGAGAAAGGACATCAGATGCATATAGGGTACAGGCCGAAATGATGATTGGGAAAGAAACACCACAATTCAATCAAGTCCCAACTCCATACAACACTGTGCAGCAGTAGTATAATACTGCCCAACAACCATATAATAACGCACAGCCACAGTACAACCTGGCACAACCTCAGTACAATACCATGCAGTATAATCAGGCACCTCAGTATAACATGTCGAGAGGTGATCGAGTAGGCTATATAGGAGGAGGATGAGTCAGAGGAGGTAGAGGACTAGTCACCTGTCACAATTGTCAGCAATTGGGACATTATGCAAGGGAATTTCCACTTCTACCAACAACCTATATGTATTGTCGCGCATCAGACCATGATACAAAGGAATGTTTGACACTACTAGTGAAGATTCAGGAAAAGAGGAACTAGAACAACCAGAATGATCAGTGAATTTTAGCCGAAGCAAGGGATGAAGAATGAAACATCAACATAGTTACCCGCGGAGGAGCTAAAATAGGCACTGACACAGTTCGACAAGAACTAGTGCAGAACCAATGGGTAAAGAATAACACTGAACCCAAGAAGCAGTTCAACGCATGGAAGGAATAGGATATCTTTAAAGAGGCAAGACAAGAATTTCAAAAGGAGGGCACAACATTGACTTCAACTACGCAGCATAACAAGGAAGCACCAGAATATGAGATGCCTCCATCATTGGATCATACCAACGAAATGCAGCCCATGGGACAAGTAAGTACAATCAAAGGATTTTTGCAATCATGTGTAAAAATATTAAGTGATCCATCATCTGTGAAAATATTGCAAAACATCCTATAAAAGTGTAGCAGGGAGATGAAATAAAATCTAGAACCTAAAACAATTAATCACCTACACACAAAAAGAAGAACAAGTAGGGAATTTAGACTGAATGCTAACATTGGGGATTTCAATATGGGAGACATTATACTGAATCTCGGAACTGAAGTGAATGCATTACCAAAGAAGACATGGCAATGCATGGGAGAGCCAACATTAGTATACTCACTTATTCAATTGAAACTAGCAAACTAGCATATAGTCCTACCAATCAATAGACTGAAAGGAGTGACCATAGACCTTGATGGAGTACGCACTAAAGCAGACTTTGAAGTCATTGAAATAGTAGATGGTACAAAATCTTACCCAGCATTACTTGGTCTGGATGGGGCATTTGAAAACCAAGACATAATCAATTTGAAGGCCAGGAAAATGACATTTGAGTCTAGAGAATACAGGTTCATCACGCCATTAGACCCATCAGAAGGGGAGAGGATTGTAGAACCTACTTTCCTAGACTTAGAGGAAATTGGCCAGTTGTACAGAACAACTGCGTGGGATGAGGATTACACAAACTCAACTGGAAACAAGGTACTCAGTTGGAAAAGCATTACTTCATGTACAACAGACTCAAACACCGGTTTAGAGAATTGGCAGTAGAGGCTACACGAAGTATCCATGCGAAGATGTGCAAGAATAGACCACGCAATAAGATGGATAGGCTTGGAAATCAGGGAACCACCTAGTTTCCATGGATTAAATGATTTGGAAACATTCTTGACACAGTACGAAGACATAGTTTTAGATAACTAGAGACTGTTAGCACTTGACTTATCACTAAAGGCCACACCAGAAATATGGTGGGGTGCACACAAAGAGACAATTACAAACTGGTACCAATGTAAGCAGTTACTGAGCATAAGGTTCGGCGCAGAACATAAAAACAATAAACAATAGAAACATGAAGGACACGGAGCACCAGTGGAACACTTGAGGCATGTAGAATGTTGTGGAAAGTGACACCATGAGAGGAATGGCCTCATCACTTCATACATACTCTAGAGGGCATACCAGCGAATTGGTATACGGATCAAGAATTGCACAAAGGAACTACGACATGGAAGACATTGCGATAGGATTTCACAGTCACTTTCTCATTTGAGCATGAGAACCCCAACATAGATGCAACCCTTAAACGGATTAGAGGAGTCATATTCATCAAAGAACCAGAAATATAACTTATCACAAAATAACAACAACGGAATAAATAGATAGTCAAAGAACTATTGTCTTGCTACCAAGTACAAGAAGAAGCATCGGATGAAGATGATTCACATTATATTCTGATCGAAGAAGTATAATGCAAAAGAGATGTGGAAGGACCACCCATCTAATCAGAAGTCATTTCCACGCCAATCACAGGAAAGAATGTTAACATCGAGACAGTTGAGCATCCCAAAATGGCTAGCATTGGAGATTATTGGGATGAGCAAACAATAGAAAGTATCACAGAGTTGTTGCACAAATACAATGACCTCTTTCCCACAACATTCATAGAGATGAAGGGTATAGCCGAAGAACTGGGAGAAATGAAGATACCACTCAGACTTGATGTGAGACCTATTAGACAACGACCCTAAAGATTGAGCCCAATATACAAACAGAAATTCAAAGCTGAGATCGATAGGATGCTCGAAGTCGACATCATAGAACTAGTTGAGGAGTCAACATGGACAAGTCCAATGGTAGTACAAGACAAGAAACAAGGAGGGATCATGATATGCGTCGAATTAAGGAATTTGAATTATGCATGCCTACACGACCCATTCCCTACACCGTTCACGGATGAAATGTTAGAGAATGTAGGGGGACATGAAGCTTACTAATTCACTGATGGATTCTCGGGCTACCATCAAATTAAGATAGCACAGGAGGATAGATACAAGACCATGTTTGCGAAAGAAATGAGATCTTATCAGTACACAGTCATGCCATTTGGACTGAAGAATGCACCAGCAATATTCTCTAGAGTGGTCATCGCAACATTTAAGGAATTCATCCATCAGTTTCTTGAAGTATACCTGGATGATTGGATAGTCTATAGCATGTTGAAAAACCATGTGGAAGTTTTATGGATGATGTTAGAAATATGCATACAGTGCTAGATATCGTTGAACATCAATAAATTCATATTTGGAACACTGTTTGGGATACTATTGGGCCACATAGTATGCAAACAAGCTTTATTAGTAGATCCGACAAAGATCGAAATCATTGTTAATTTTCCAGCACAAAAAATAGTTAGTCAGTTAAGAGGGACATTAGGACACACATGATACTGTAGGAAATTCATCAAAGGATATGCACATATCACAACACCGATGGAAAATATGTTAAGGAGGGATACAAAGTTTCAGTGGAATGATGAGTGTCAACAAGGTCTAGATACCTTGAAGGACAAGATGGTTACAGCGCTGATATTGGTATTTCCAGAATGGGAAAAGACATTCCATGTGCATGTAGATTCATCAACCATAATGCTTGGATATATCTTAGCACATCCAGCAGCGGGATACTTGTATCACCCGATAGCATTTGCAAGAAGAAAGTTATCAGAATCAAAATAGAACTATAACATGACAGAAAGAGAAGGCCTAGCCATGGTCTATGCACTGCAGAAATTCAGACATTACTTATTGGGGAAGAACTTTAAAATTTTCAAAGATCACTCAGCCTTGAAATACCTAGTCAACAAGCCAATGTTGGGTGGGAGAATATGTTCATGGTTACTACTATTCCAAGAATTTGACTTTGAATTAATTGTTAAACCAGGGAAATTGAATGCAGGACCTGACCACCTGTTGAGGCTCACAGATGGAGAAGAAAAAATGAATTTAGAAGACAACTTTTCAGATGCACAGTTATTATCAGTACAGATTGTTGATGAATACTTCACATATATCATTCATTACTTGAGTACAGGTACTGCGCTGCAATACAATAGCACTACGTAGAAGAAAAACACAGTAGTTTGTGTTGTCGACTATCAACTGATTGCAGGACATTTATATAAAATGGACACAGATAGCATCTTGCGAAGATATGAGTTAGAGCACAAAACACCAAGAGTCTTAGAAGAAGCCCGCAAGGGAATATCAGGAATTAATTATGCAGGTAAACCTACCGCGTAGAAAGTATTGCACGCAGGACTATGGTGGCCAACGATTCACAGAGACTCGAAGGAGTACTGTCAAAGATGCGATGTTTGTCAAAGGGTAGGTGAACCCAACAGAAGGGATGAGATGCCATTACAACCAAAAGTAACATTAAAGGCATTTGAAAAGTAGGAAATAGACTTTGTGGGACCAATCAACCCACCGACAAAAAGAATAAGGGCCAAGTACATTATCACTGCGACGAAATATTTAACAAGATGGGTAGAAGATGCACCAGTAAAATATTGCAGCGCAGAAACAGCAACACACTTTTTGTTTGAACAAGTAATCACTTGATTTGGGTGCCAAATATTTTTTATGAGAGACCAAGGCACACACTTCATAAATAGCACCATCTGCGCGATGACTAAATAATTTGAATTCCACCACCAGAAGAGCACACTGTATCATCCACAGGAAAATGGCACAGTGGAAGCCTTAAAAATTTTTCTCAAGAACGCACTGAAAAATATTTGTAATGTCAATAGAGACGACTGGGACATCAAAGTACCAGCAGTATTATGGGCATATAGGACTACATGAAAAAATTTGACAGGGAACACGCCATTTAAACTAGTTTATGGCCAAGAAGCAGTAGTGCCATTAGAGTTTTTAATACCTAGTTTGCGCATAGCAGTTATCACACAAATGATAGAATGAGGCACAGTACAAGAGAGACTAAATCAATTATTGACCATGGAGGAAGACCGAATATTGGTGGGATTCCATCAATAAGTGAATAAAGAAAGAGACAAATCTTGGCACGATAGACACATTAAGAAGAAAATGTTCAAGGAAGGAGATCTAGTATTGGTGTATGACAGTTAATCGTTTCAGCACCCGGGAAAGCTCAGAATGCATTGGTTAGGACCGTACAAAGTAAAATATGTCACAGACGAAGGAGATGTACAGTTAATAAATTTAGCAGGTGCAGAACTCATGGGGATGATCAATGGGAGCTGAATAAAGTTATATAAGGACAGTTGACCATGCACCGCACAATAAAATTAAAAATAAATAAATAAATAATGAAAAAGAGAACAAAAAGGAAAAAAAAAATAAAGAGAGCACAGTGTGCGAGAGGTAGAAAGGCCACACGAAGTTAGAAACACAAATTCATCAAAAGCAAGGACAACAGTTATATACAAAGGGAAATAAGAGGGAAAAGGAAAGTCGACAAAAGCAGGATGACAGGACAACACTAGGCAGAATTAAATGACGGCAAGGACCGATGGGACATCACATTAATCGTGCCAATTGGAGATGGACAAGAAAGAGTAATGGTAAGTACAAAATTGTTGGATATGCATTGAACCCGCAGTTATGGTAAATTAAACCCATAATGGAGGAAGCATCCTCGACAAGCTTCATGGGAAGCCGATACAACATGCGAGCAAAGGAGAAACTAGTCTATTCACGAAAGGAGAATAGACAGAGAGAAATAGAAACTATAACACACATACTGAGGCTACAGATACCACAGAAGCTATTCAAACCCAACAAAAGTTCAACAATCACCACTATGGCACCACCAAATCCATCAGAAGCAAGTCAGAGTGCCAGACCAACCATGGTTCAAACTTGGTCATGAGGACTGTTGGAAGAAGGTGAACAGCAGCCGCCGGAGGTCATTGATATCGATGAAATTCCATCCCCAAAGATGATGCCAATGAATCCTACATTGATTATGGAAGAGATTCAATAGCCAAAAGCAGAGGCCACAAAATTTTATACGCCAACAGCGGCGCAGGAGCCTTAGAGATAGGAAGAAAAAACCCAAAAGGAGGTACAACTAGAGAATACAAAAGTAGCTCCAAAATTTAATGGCATGACTCTGAATCCGACAGTAGAAGGGGAGCCAGATGAGTCTCAAATGACCATCTCAGAATACCCAGCAGGGGAGACCGTTGAATATGTCTCGACTTGGCCGGAATGTCTTACGCAGGAGCAACTGGAAGTTGTTGGAACTTCGAGCCAACCATCACAGCAAAAAGATAAGATACAGATACAAAGTTCATCCCATAAGAAACCTTTAGTAGAAATTATTTTAACATGCATACCAGTTGGAGTACAGGTAGGACCAGAGCTACTGAGTCATGTTGGGAAGCTCAAATATTCAGACCATGATGTAGTAGACGAAGCCAAGTTCCCATAACTTGAAAAGAGGGTATTTCTATAGAATATGGGCATGAATCCATTCGAACAATCGATTGATCAACAGTGTCACTGTTCAATTGGGATGAAGAAAATGGTAATTTTAGGTCTGTTGGATCTACCACATTTTGGAAAAGGCCAGAATGCAAAATCATGTGTCAAGAAGCTATTAGCAGTCACACATGGAGGGGACATATGGCTGTACAAACCTATCCCCATAACTATTGAGCTTATTGCGCAAATAACAAGGTTACCAATTCGGGGTATGGATCCCGCATTGTTTTTGGATGACAAAACCAAGGAGAAAGTGATGGCAGAAGAAATGAAGAAGAAGTATGGCACTATCAGGGGAACAAGAGGCATCATCATCAAACGAATCAACAATGCAGCCACACAACTGGGTGCAAAAATCTTAGTCTGAAAGTTGCTAAGAAAATGCCGCAGAGCGGAAGTACCAGCTAGAGTCATTGCAGTTGCAGCCCAGTGCACAGAAGGCACCTCAATGAGTTGTGCACCATACTTATTGAACCTATTCCTAGAGGACTGTAAATATGTGCAAGATCTAGGCACAAAGTACCACTACTCATGGTTGATTACCTTAATAGCCTTCATGGGATGGCGAGAACTAGGGTATGTATTTTTTTGTACCAGACCAAAGCCTGTGGGAGTGAGGTATCTATTGTTGAAAGTAGGGCCAAACGCCAAGCATAAGAGGGAGAATGGGATCATATTTGAAGCATACCTATGCAAACTACAGAAAGCCATCAATTGAATGTGGAGAATAACACCAAAGTTTGTCGCGCGATAAGCGGACATCGCCAACATCTGGTCCACATGACAAACAATGTGGATAGAGGCAAGGCATGATCCAACTAAATAGTAATATGGATAGGCATAGTAATTAGGGAACCACCCAGTTTCCACAGCATAAATGATTTGGAAACATTCTTCACACAGTACAAAGACGTAGTGTTAGAGAACTAGAGACTGTTATCACTTGAATTATCACTAAAGGCCACATCGGAAATATGGTGGGGTGCACACAAAGAGAAAATTACAGACTAGTACCAATGTAAGCGGTTACTGCGCATAAGGTTCAGTGTAGAACATAAAAACAACAAACAACATAAATACGAAGGACACGAAGCACCAGCGGAACACTTGGAGGTGTGTAGAATGTTGTGGAAAGTGACACCACAAGAGGAATGGCCTCATCACTTCATACATACTCTAGAGGGAATACCAGCGAATTGGTATACGAATCAAGAATTGCAGAAAGGAACTACGACATGGAATATATTGCAACAGGATTTCACAATCACTTTCTCATTCGAGCATGAGAACCCCAACATAGATGCAACCCTTAAACGGATCAGAGGAGTCATATTCATCAAAGAACCAGAAACGGAACTTATCACAAAATAACAACAACGGAATAAATAGACAGTCAAGGAACTATTGTCTTGTTACCACGTACAAGAAGAAGCATTGGATGAAGATGATTTGCGTGATATTCAGATCGAAGAAGTATAAGGCGAAAGAGATGTGGAAGGACCACCCATCTAATCAGAAGTCATTTCCGTGCCAATCAAGGGAAAGAATTTTAACATCGGGACAGTTAAGCAGCCCAAAATGGCTAGCATTGGAGATTATTGGGATGAGCAAACAATAGAAAGTATCACAGAGTTGTTGCATGAATACAATGACCTATTTCCCACAACATCCATAGAGATGAAGGGTATAGCTGGAGAACTGGGAGAAATGAAGATAACACTCAGACTTGACGCGAGACCTATTAGACAACGACCCTACAGATTGAACACAATATACAAACAGAAAGTCAAAGTTGAGATCGATAGGATGCTTGAAGTCGACATCATAGAACTAGTTGAGGAGTCAACATGGATAAGTCCAATGGTAGTACAAGACAAGAAACAAGGAGGGATCATGATATGCATCAAATTAAGGAATTTGAATTATGCATGCCTACATGACCCATTTCCTACATCGTTCACGGATGAAATGTTAGAGAATGTAGGGGGACATGAAGCTTACTAATTCACTGATGGATTCTCGGGCTACCATCAGATTAAGATAGCACAGGAGGACAGATACAAGACCACGTTTGTGACAGAAATGAGATATTATCAGTACACAGTAATGCCATTTGGACTGAAGAATGCACCAACAATATTCTCTAGAGTGGTCATCGCAACATTTAAGGAATTCATCCATCAGTTTCTTGAAGTATACCTGGATGATTGGACAGTCTATAGCATGTTGAAAAACCATGTGGAAGTTTTATGGATGATGTTAGAAAGATGCATACAGTGCCAAATATCGTTGAACATCAATAAATTCATATTTGGAACACCGTTTGGGATAATATTGGGCCACATAGTATGCAAACAAGGTTTATTAGTAGATCCAGCAAAGATCGCAGTCATTGTTAATTTTCCAGCACCGAAAATAGTCAGTCAGTTAAGAGCGACATTAGGACACACATGATACTACAGGAAATTCATCAAAGGATATTCACATATCACAACACCAATGGAAAATATGTTAAGGAGGAATACAAAGTTTCAATGGAATGACGAGTGTCAATAGGGTCTAGATACCTTGAAGGACAAGATGGTTACCGCGTTGATATTGGTTTTTCCAGAATGGGAAAATACATTCCATGTGCATGTAGATGCATCAACCATAACACTTGGAGATATCTTAGAACATCTAGGAGAGGGATACTTGGATCACCCAATAGAATTTGCAAGAAGAAATCTATCAAAATCAAAACAGAACTATAGCACGACAGAAAGAGAAGGCCTAGCCATGGTCTATGCACTGCAGAAATTCAGACATTACTTATTGGGGAAGAACTTTAAAATTTTCAAAGATCACCCAGCCCTGAAATACCTAGTCAACAAGCCAGTGTTGGGGGGGAGAATATGTTGATGGTTACTACTATTCCAAGAATTTGACTTTGAAGTGATTGTTAAACCAGGGAAATTGAATGCAGGACCTAACCACCTATCGAGGCTCACAAATGGAGAAGAAAAAATGAATTTAGAAGACAAATTTTCAGATGCATAGTTATTCTCAGTACAGATTGTTGATGAATACTTCATAGATATCATTCATTACTTGAGTATAGGTATTGCGCCGCTATACTATAGCACCGCGCAGAAGAAAGACATGGTAGTTTCCGTTGTTGACTATCAACTGATTGTAGGACATTTATATAAAATGGACGCATATAGCATCTTGCAAAGATACGAGTTAGAGAACAAAACACCAAGAGTCTTGGAAGAATCCCACAAAGGAATAGTAGGATGGAATTATGCATTTAAAGCTACCGTGCAGAAAGTATTGCATGCAAGACTATCATGGCCAACGATTCACAGAGACTCTAAGGAGTACTGTCAA
Organism: Picea engelmannii; assembly: GCA_009831015.1. Lineage (NCBI taxonomy): Eukaryota > Viridiplantae > Streptophyta > Pinopsida > Pinales > Pinaceae > Picea > Picea engelmannii. The sequence continues at coordinate 574,170 of ML780618.1, read as the reverse complement.
AGATGTGATGTTTTTTAAAGCGTAGGAAAACCCAACAGAAGGGATGAGATGCCATTACGACCACAAGTAACATTAAAGGCATTTGAAAAGTGGGAAATAGACTTTGTGGGACCAATCAACCCACCAACAAAAAGAATAAGGGCTAAGTACATTATCACTGCGACGAAATATTTAACAAGATGGGCAGAAGACGCACCATTAAAATATTGCAGCGCAAAAACAACAACGCACTTTTTGTTTGAAAAAGTAATCACTCGATTTGGGTGCCCAAGATTTTTTATGAGTGACCAAGTCATGCACTTCACAAATAGCACCATCCGCGCAATGACTAAAGAATTTGAAGTCCACCACTAGAAGACCACACTGTATCATCCATAGGAAAATGGCACAGTGGAAGCCTTAAAAAAAATTCTCAAGAACGCACTGACAAATATTTGTAATGTTAATAGAGACAACTGGGACCTCAAAGTACCAATAGTATTATGGGCATATAGGACTACATGAAAAAATTTGACAGGGAACATGCCATTTAAACTAGTTTATGGCCAAGAAGCAGTACTGCCATAGAGTTTTTAGTACCCAGTTTGCACATAGCAGCTATCACACAAATGATAGAACGAGGCACAGTACAGGAGAGACTGAATCAGTTATTGACCATGGAGGAAGACCGAATCTTGGTAGGATTCCATCAATAAGTGAAGAAAGAAAGAGACAAATATTGGCATGATAGACACATCAAGAAGAAAATGTTCAAGGAAGGAGATCTAGTATTGGTGTATGACAGTAAATTGTTTTAGCACCCAGGAAAGCTTAGAATGCATTGGTTAGGACCATACGAAGTAAAATTTGTCACAGACAAAGGAGATGTACAGTTAAGAAATATAGAAGGTGCAGAACTCATAGGGATGATCAATGGGAGCCGAATAAAGTTGTATAAGGACAGTTGACCACCCACCGCACAATAAAATTAAAAATAAATAAAAAACGAAAAAGAGAACAAAAAGGAAACAAAAATAAAGAGAGTGAAGTGTGTCAGAGGTAGAAAGGCCACATGAAGTTAGAAACACAAATTCGTCAAAAGAAAGGACAACGGTTATATAAAAATGGAAATAAGAGGGAAAAGGAAAGTCGGCAAAAGTAGGATGACAGGACAACACTAGGAAGAATTAAAGGATGGTAAGGACCGATGGGACATCACATTAATTGTGCCAATTGGAGATGGAAAAGAAAGAGTAATGATAAGTACGAAACTATTGGAGATGCATTGAACCCACAGTTATGGTGCATTAAACCCATAAAGGAGGAAGCATCCTCGATAAGCTTCATGGGAAGCTGATACAACACGCAAGCACAAGAGAAACTAGTATATTCACAAAAGGAGAACAGACAGAGAGAAATAGCAGCTATAACACACATAGCGAGGCTACAGATACCACAAAAGCTATTCAAACCCAACAAAAGTTTGACAGTCACCACTATGGCACCACCAAATCCATCAAAAGCAAGTCAGAGTGCTAGACCAACCAGGGTTCAAACTTGGTCACGAAAACTGTTGGAAGAAGGTGAACAGTAGCCACCGGAGGTCATTGATATCAATGAAATCCCATCCGCATAGACGATACCAGTGAATCCTACATTGATTATGGAAGAGATTCAACAGCCAGAATCAGAGGCCAAAAAATTCGATACGCCAACAGTGACACAGGAGCCTCAGAGATAGGAAGCAAAAACCCAAAAGGAGGTACAACAAGAGAATACAGAAGTAGCTCCGAAATTTAATGGCATGACTCTGAATCTGATAGTAGAAGGGGAGCCAGATGAGTCTCAAACGACCATCTCAGAACACCCATCAGGGGATACCGTTGAAGATGTCTCGACTTGGCCAGAGTGTCTTACACAAGAGCAACTGGAAGCTGCTGGAACTTTGAGCCATCCACCACAGCAAAAAGATAAGATATAGATACAAAGTTCATCCCACAAGAAACCTGTAGTAGAAATTGTTTTAACATGCATACCAGCTGGAGTACAAGTAGGACCAGAGTTACTGAGTCATGTCGGGAAGCTCAAATTTTCAGACCATGATGTAGCAGATGAAGCCAAGTTCCTAGAACTTGCAAAGAGAGTATTTCTACAGAATATGGGCATGAATCCATTTGGACAACCGATTGATCAACAATGTCAGTGTTCAACTAGGATGGAGAAAATAGGAATTTTAGGTCTGTTGGACCTACCACATTTTGCCAGAGGCCAGAATGCAAAATCATGCATCAAGCAGTTATTAGCAGTCACACATGGAGGGTACATATGGTTGTACAAACCCATCCCCATAACTATTGATCTTATTGCGCAAATAACAGGGTTACCAATTTGGGGTATGGATTCTGCGTTGTTTTTGGATGAAAAAACCAAGGAGAAATCTCTGGCAGAAGAAATGAAGAATAAGTATGGCACTGCCAGGGGAACAAGAGGCATCATCATCAAACGAATCAACAATGAAGCCACACAACTGGGTGCAAAAATCTTAGTCTGCAAGTTGCTAAGAAAATGTCACAGAGCGGAAGTACCATTTGGAGTCATTGCAGTTGTAGACCAGTGCGCAGAAGGCACCTCAATGAGTTGTGTGCCATACTTATTGAACCTATTCCTAGAGGACTGAAAATATGTGCAAGATCTAGGCACAAAGTACCACTACTCATGGTTGATTACTTTAATAGCCTTCAGGGGATGGCAAGAACTAGGGTATGTATTTTTTTGTACCAAACCAAATTCTGTGGGAGCAAGGTATCTATTGTTGAAAGTAGGGCCAAACGCCAAGAATAAGAGGGAGAACAGGATCATATTTGAAGCATACCTATGCAAACTATAGGAAGCCATTAGTTGAATGTGGAGAATAAAACTAGAGTTTCTCGCACGATATGTGGACATCACCAACTTTCGAGCCACATGACAAACAATGTGGATACAGGAAAGGCAGGATCTAGCTAAACAGTAGCTACAGATGCACTACTTCACCACAGAGGGAGATATCGATATGGTCATCAATGAATGGCCCAAAAAATGGAGGATCCTAGCCATTAACCGGGAAGTGTTGAAAAGAACAACAGAGGAAGAGGTAGAACAAGGAGCAAAGCAGCCTCCGGAAATCCAAGTGCGCAAGAGACCAAGAATGGGCCAAGGTAAGCCAACATATATAGATGAAGAGCCAAGGAATATAGGAACATAGAAGGGGAAGTAGGAGAATACACATTCGACCAAGGAACATCAGAAATAGTCTGAGGGAGCATAGGAGACCGCCTCAAATCCTAACACACAAGAACCAGGGGGAAATAAGAGACCAACCACACAGGCAGGAGGAGCATGCAAGAAGTCAAAGGCACAATGAGCACCGCTAGAATATACGATTACGAAGGACGATGGGGAAATGATTGCCAGAATGTTCTAGGATTTTCTAGCTGAGGACTTCAACCATGTTTCACACCACAGGGACAAGATTCAATAGGAGATGGCAGACATACAATATCTCCTCAAACAAATCGGGGAAGGGCAGAAAGCAAGCAGCAAGGGAATTGGACCATCAACACCATAGACAAAAGGAAGGGTGCAAGAGGAAGAATGACAGTCAGTCCAGGGGATATTGTAACCACATGTAACATTCCATATCAACCCCAATATGTTGCACATGGACAAAATTGTGAGGGAGACATATTTGAAAGACTTAAGCCAAATCCAACTGGTGTTGACAAGGATACCATCAGGGGCATTACAGAGGTTGCAGGTAAGCGTAAACCACGAGGTACAATATCATGCACGCAAAGACTCAACCGAATTGAAGAAGGAAACAAAGAAGTAGGACACACTTGAAATAGTCTATGAGAAGGTTAAATCTGAGACTGAGGAGGAAAGGGAGTGCCAAAATGGATTGGAGCAGAAAGTGGAAGGAACTTATGAGAAGATTCCACAAGCCACGTAGAGTAAGGAAATCATAGTAGTAGAAAAGATTGATCAGATTGCGCAATCAATTGATCAATATCAAAAGGATATCGATAATCTCTGAGAACATATCACACCAACCACTCCACCAGAAGTGAAGTAGAAAAGGAAGTAGGAAACAACAATGCAACTGCAAGAGATAGAGCAACAGGTTAGCACAACAGTTGAATTATTTGATAAAGCAACATAGCTTTGGACAAGGTTGGAGGAGGATGCAAAGGTCCAATGGTGTGACAGGAAGAGGAAAGGATCAATGCAGTGATCCAAGAGCTCAAGTAGAATAAGAAGACCATACCAATCATAGAACGTGTCAAAGGGACATAGGACATTAAGAAATTGCAGGCAGAGTTAATCTCTACACAAACCAAGAAACATGAGTGTTAGGCTCAAATGGAGCCATTACAGGAGAAAGTAGTAGAAGTACTGGAATAGGTAGAGGAAGCTAAGACAAAGATAACACAGACCCAGGCACAATGTGCAGGATTGATCAGTGATGAAGTGGCAGTTCAGATAGTGGACACAATCAAGGAGAAGATTGTGTAGGCGCAGACACAGGCAACAAAACTCAAGGAAAAGTTCCAGACGATCACCAAGGAGATTGAGGAAGCTCATAAGGATTAGGTGGCTTGGGATGAGCCACATGTTAGTGTTGTGGGCCTATTGGAAGTAGTCCAAAGTAGAAATAAGGATGATTGTGGGGAAAGAAAGTGTGTAGAAAGTAAAGTAACAGCTGGAAGGAAACACAGCATGTGTGCATGCGAGCAAATGTGCACAAGGAGAGCGACAGCTAGAAGAAGGAACATCACGCACGCATGGGATGAAGACCTAATGTCGGTAGGGCCAGATTTTTGGTAATATATTGTAAATGACTGAAGAGACTGAAATGTATAAATATAGATACGTAGGTATCATAAGGTTCCCCCTTTTTCTTGGTATGCATTATTATTACATCATAGATATGTACGAATGGATGTGAATTGTAATGTTGTTAAGTACTATTTTGCAAGTTGTTGAGCTGGAGGAGATGAGGAAAGGTATATATTGAGGATTATATCATAGGCTGAGGATCCTAGTGCGATATAGTTCACCTCATATAGATCTTACCCATCTGAGGAGAATTGTAAGCATGTGGCATTGTAGATGCAAAACTACCATAATAAAAGAGACAAGAGCCAAATCTTTGTGGATGTAGCCTAGGAGGGGATGAACCATGGTAACATCTATGTAATGTGATGAATGCATGCATATATTTATCATCTTTTCAATAAAAATAAAAAAATCTTAATCAATGAATGAGTTATTACATTGCTTGCTTAAATGTTGTTGTGATATTGAGGGAATAAGCTATGAAGGTTACTACATAGTCATGAATAATAGTAGGCTGCAGTCACAAGTTATAATAAATGGTTCATAATATAGATCCCATATATCACACTCAATCCTAGGCTGTAAATGCATGATTCTTACAACCACCCATTAAAGCTATCTCAGGTGAGACTGTGCAGTGCATTCTTTGTGTTGTGTTTCCTTCTGGTTTACCAGGAGAGTCGACAATTTTAGACGATTTGTTGGAAACCTGAAAGACATGAAACCTATGTCAATAACTCAAATGGTAGAGAAGGAATGTTAAAAACCCAACACCCTCTCACTCAAAACCCTGAAATGGTGTTTCAAGAGAAATCATCGATATCGACAGAGGAAACCATCTTCTGTCAAGAACATGTACTTGAAATCATGGGAAAGGAGATAAGGGAGAAAGAAAGTAATACGAAGGAAGAAACAATTAAATTTCACTCACAAATGTGGACCATATACTTTGATGGATCTAAATCAGAGGAAGGATCAGGGGCAGGGTGCATCCTCATAGATCCAAAAGGAAAACGTCATTTCTTGTCCTGTAGATTAGAATTTGAATGCACAAACAACACTGCCAAGTATGAAGCTCTAGTACAAGGGTTAAATAAATCCATAGACTTAAACTTCAAAGAATTGAAATTTTTCGGAGACTCGGAGATTATCATTATACAAGGAATACTATACATTGCAATTCCCCACACCTAAAGAATTATCAGCAGGAAGTACATAGGTTAATAGAGCATTTTGAAGCTTTCAATATAATCGTGATCCTCAGAGAAATGAATATCGTTTTTGATTCCCTAGCCACATTTTCTTCAAGGATTTCACCTCTAGAAGATTATGAAGCCTCTCGATTCATTATGGAACTACTCTACAAACCATCGGTGTCTAACAACATTTCTAATTGGAAAGTCTTTGAAGGAGATGAACATATCATAAACTTCCTGACTAACCAAGACAATTTCAAAGATTTGGCCATCGACGATGAAGTATTCCAGGAGAAATCAATAGAAATTGATCCTTGGATAGGTCAATCTATTGACAGATCAAAATCTCACACCATCCTGAAAGGGATAGCTAATTTGAAAAATTTGTTTGACCTGAAAGAACGATTTAGGGGGCCTAAAAATGCAAAACCGGTAGCTCTTGTCCCTTGCATGAAACCATAAATCTCGGAACCCCGGAAAACCCAAAGAATGTGAATCTCGGCAAGACTATATCTAAAGAGGAAATAAAGGCTTATCTCAAACTGTTTAGAAAATATCAAGATGTCTTCACATGGTCCTACCGAGATTTGAAAACTTATGACACCTGTATCATTCAACACACTATACTGTTAAAACCTGAGGTGAAACCCTTCCAATAGAATCTTTGAAAGTATCACCCATCCCTAGAACCTCTCATGCATCAGGAATTAAAGAAACTTTTAGATCCCAAGATCATCTTCCAGGTTAGGCATTCTGCGTCGGTAGCAAATATTGTCCCTGTGAGAAAAACGTCTGGAGAAATTCGCTTATGCATATATTTTAGGAACCTCAACAGAGCTTCAGAAAAGGACAATTACCCAATCCTACTAATGAAGAAACTCCTACAGACCATGTATGGTTCAGATATCTTCCCTCTTCTCAGATATCTTGGTTTCAAAGGAAGATCGTTTGAAAACTACCTTTCGAACCAAGTGGGGAACCTTCGCTTATAAATGCATGCCCTTTGGGTTAATCAATGCAGGGGTGACCTTCCAAAGTGAAATGGACGTAGTGTTTCGAGGATTAATCAACAAGTGTGTGGTAGTGTATCTGGACAACGTAACTATGTATCAAAATAACAAAGAAGATCACATCCAACACTTAACTTAGATTTTCGAAAGGTGTAGGAGATACAATACATCCTTAAATCCCAAGAAAACAATTTTCGGCATCAAGGAAGGTAAGATGTTAGGCCACATTATATCTCAAGCATGCATTTGCATAGACCCAGAAAGGATTAAGGCCATAGCTCGACTCCTATTGCCTCACAACAAGAAAGTTATGCAGTCTTTCTTCGGGAAAATCATTTTCTTAAGGAAATTCACTCCCAATTTCGCAGAAACCATCAAACCCGTACAAAAAATGATCCGCAAAGATGTTGAATTCAAGTGGGATGATGAATGAAAATATGCTTTCAACAATATTAAAACTGCTATATCTCAAGCCCCCATGTTACGAAGTCCCGATTTCAATAGAGATTTCTTCCTTTATACTTTCACCTCCGACCAATCAATAGTTGTGGTATTGACTTAAAGGATGATGAAAACAATGAGGCTTTGGTGTCATTCCTGAGCACTAATATCCAAGGATCCAAACTTAATTATCCTACTGTTGATAAACATGCCTATGCGGTATATAAGGAAGTGAATCACTTCAGGTATTACATCCTCAAGAACCACACCAAAGTGATTATGCCTCACCCTGTGGTTTGATCCTTGTTTAATCAACAAGAGATGGGGGAAAGAAGAGGGAACTGGATGGCAGTGGTCCATGAATTTGATCTAGATATAAAACTTGCCAAACTAGTTAAAGGGCAAGGGTTGTGCAAACTCGCAGCTGAAGCCCAAGACCAAGTAAATGAAGATTTTGGATGGGAGAATGAAATGGAATTATGGTGTGGTGAATATTCATACATTTCCCCAGGGCCAGAGACTTGGTATGAAAATTTAACTTATCTCCTACAACATGGGACTTGTCCATAAAATATCAACCCTAGGGAAAGGAGAGCTCTTAGGTTAAAGTCTGCACAATATCGCCTCATAAATTCGGTACTCTTTTGGATTAATTATGATGGGGTACTTTTAATATTTCTCGAATGTGAAGACGCATACAAAGTTCTGAAGGAGCTCCATGGTGGCCTTTCCAACAGACATTTCGTAAGAAGCACCACCGCTCATAAGATACTTAGAGTTGGCTATTATTGGCCCACCTTTTTCAAATATGCTCACACCTATGCTAGAAACTGCAAAACTTGTCAAATAAGTGTTGGGAGAGAGAAGAGAGCAGCAGTCCCACTCTAACCAGTGATTGTCTCTAGGCCTTTTGAGCAATGGGGGTTGGATATCATAGGAGAAATTACACCTAGTTCTTTGAAACAACACAAGTATATACTTACTTCCACCGATTATTTCATGAAGTGGGTTGAGGCCATCCCTATGACTCATGTAAAAGAGAAGGTGGTGATCCAATTCATAGAACAACAACTGATCACAAAATTTGGTGTCCCTTCTGTTATATTTTTTGATAATGTAGCTTAATTTTATTCCACTCTATTGACATAGTTTTCTCTAGACAAAGGAATCATAATTAGGTACTCTGCAAATTATTATCCATAGCGAAACGGGGTGGCAGAATCAACCAATAATAACTTAGTGAGAATATTAAAAAAACACGATTGTAGATAACCAAAGGAATTGGCATAATCTACTCCATAACACTCTATGGGCCGACAGGGTCACACCCAATGAAGCTATAGTAAATTCCCCGTACTTTATAGTTTACGGGCAAGAAGATATTCTCCCAAATGAAATTTATCTTCCATCTCTTCAACTAGCCCAAGATTCCAGAGGGGAGCCTTCATCAGTCGTACAACAAAGAATTGACACTCTACTAATGCTAGAGGAAGAAAGGGAAAAGGCTAAATCAAATTTCATGTCCCACCAAAAGATCGTTAAAATATGGTTTGACAAGCATAAGGCTGAAGAGAATAACTTTGAAGTAGGATACTTAGTCTTGAAATGGGATAGAGCAAACGAACCTAAAGGCAAACATTATAAGTTTCAGAATATATGGCTTGGACCTTTCCAGGTGGCTAAGAAGATTGGGGAAGGAACTTATCGGTTGCAGAATCTAAGGGGGGAACCTGACACCCTCCCAGTAAATGTCCAAGCCCTAAAACAATATTTCCAATAAAAATAAAAAATAAAATAAAATTTAATGTTGTTTTCATGATTTTGGTTTTAGATAGGTTTTTTGCGAATTGCCTTTATTTTTCTTCTGTTGTTTTATTTTCCGTGCTTTTGAGGGTTGTTTTTAGCAAGGCAATGGTTGACCTCAAATCATGTGATATAGCAAACTCTGTTCCGAAATCATTGCTCACATACAACACAAGAAGCACCAAGGAACTTGTGGTTGCTTTGAGGGGTCCTCTATCTAACCTGCGCAAATGAACAACTTTGGAGAAATGTCAGAAGTGTCTGCTTAGTGGCCTGGTAAAACCTTAAGGTAAATTTGGTATGCTGAAAAGGACTACATGAAACCTAGAAAACAAAGCTAGCTAAGGATTCACCTTAACTTCCTCATTTTTTCAAAATAAATAGACATCATCCTTTCCCACTCTCTCAGGGAATTCTACCTAAATAAAATTTACTTTATCAAATGAGTGAACAGTTGGAAAGGGTATGAAGATAACTTCGTCAGGGCTATGGATTCTTGTTGGAAGTGGAGCAAGCTTTGTGATGTCAGGGTGACTCCGTCGGGGCTATGGATTCTCGCTGGTAGCATAGAAACATCGTAGCAATCGAGTAAAGGTAACTAAAGGATTAATGCCAGTGAATACTTTACTAGATTTTGTCAAAAAGGGCGTGAGTCAGGGTTACAGGAAATAAAGGAGGAATAAAGGTTAAAAACCCCACGGGTGGGCCCGGAAGCATCAACCGAAGGATTTCAAATGTGAGGGTAAAAGAGGCTCTGATTTAAAACCAATAAGGTTCTCCACCATCTTTCATATCAACCGAGCATGAAGGAAGAATAGGTATTCTTCTTTCGCCTAGTAAATCGCCATTTGTTGAGCACTCAACACACCCTAAAAAGTCTATGTCAAATTTTAATTTTTGGGTACCACTTACTATTTTGGCATTGTCTAATTCGACTTCAGTATGAAAAATGTCTCCTTTTCTTATCATTTTTTTATTCTCATTAATTCTTTAAAATCTTGCTTGGACATGTGAAAACCATCATAACTTAAAAGATATAACATTTAATTAAAGAATCAACCACTAAAACATTTCACCCGACGAGTCCAAAATTTGGCACTCGGAAGAATTGAGGATGAAAGAAAATCACTCGAGAAAACCGAGGTCGTCGATTTTCGATATTCGTCGGCGTCGTCAAAAGGGATTTTTCTTTCACGATGAGCATTACACAAGAAATACATCGATAGACAATCTCATTTGGCATCGGGGAAAGGCAAAGGGAGTAAACGTTAGCAAAGAAAGAAAGGAATCGTCGATGGTCGATTCCCGAAGCATTTCGGCATTGGAGAATTTTTGAGAAAGTAAATCCGTAGAGAACATAATAAGTTTATCCTAGAGCGTTGATTCCCCAATGCCCTTTCAGCATCGACAGTCCCTGGTTTAGCTCAGATCACACATTTTGAATAAAGTCTTGAACCCGACTATTACCCGCAAGCTAGGTCACTGGTCTTCGATGTCATATGTCCCGAACCAGTTGTGTCATGATGGAACCACTGAGAATGAATTCTAGGCTACCTTAGAAGAAACATGGTTTGTCTTAATAACACAAAAGTACGTTCCAAATAAGATAGGAAAAGATGTGGACCAAACACACAGGGAGTTCATATACAAAAAGGAAGATGATGCATTCAACTACTATAACCAGGATTCTTCCATTAGTGTCACATGACTTTTACATTATAGGTTGAACAAGCTCAAAATACATAAAATAGACACTATGTGGCCAATCAATATAGGTTACCTTGAAAACTTGGGATTTATAAGTAAGGGTGTCACTTGGTTGCCCCCACTCTCTAGTTACTATCCCTAGAATCTAGGAAACAAGTTTTCTTTTCTTTTAATGCCCTTTGTGCTTCACGCAGCTGCACGATTGTATCATGCACGATTGTAGCTTCCTTTTGAGCCATTCCATGTTCCCTTCACGGCCTTGCGATGCTAACACTTCAAGGGTTCTTTCTGCCAACTGTTGTCTTAATTCTTTATTCTCCTGATAGAGTTCGGTGAATGAGATTTGTGCCTATTCCAGTTGATGATTCAGCCCTCAAACGTTAGCTCCCATGGAATCCATTCCCCTCTTCCTTACCAATCTTTCCCAACAGATGTCTTCGACGGGCTCTATCCGAATAGCACGCATAAGGAGTTTCTCGGCTATCAATCTCACGTGCAGCTCGCTTAAGGCCCGGATCTCCCCAGTTTCCTTGTTTTTCCTTCGTCGACCTCTTTTCTGGCATATCCACTGTGAGGGAGACATGTCTTCCAATGCTCTTATCTCTGGTTCAGATTCTTCCACGTTAGCCTTCTCAAGGTGAAATATCATCGTTTCCACACACAGATGGAATTCCCCTTTGAAACCTTGGGGTTTCCCGCTGCAAGTAAGAACGAATCCCAGTCTCGTTGGAGTTAAAGCCTAGTGCTTCTCCCACTTTGTGTACCCTTTCTCATGTTGTGAGAGGTTCCCATGATACATCATGTACCCTTCATACATATGGAATTCGGCGAAGGCCCGAAGTATAAAAACTTGATCAATCCAGGCTCGCAAGACGAATTACTAAAAATGTATAAGCTCGGATGGTAAGTAGAATGCATGCAAAACGATATATAATTTATAACCAAGCGTGTAGTGAGTGGAAACATGTCGGGGAACATTGAATTCATGGCGACTGGATGTTTTGAAAAAAACTAAATATTTCATGTGGCGTATCCGCATGACGAGTACGTTCTGAGGCATGCGAGGTACAACCGTTAACAGTTGCAGGGCATATATGATGTGAGCGCCGTGATTTCATATTTTTTGAACCTTCATGATGACCTGATAATGTCCAATGCACTTGTCGATGTGACTTTTGTTTAGACAATTGGCCTCAACCTGAAACCCGCAATGACTTCCCTTATGATAGGATCCAACCCTTTTGGAACTTACTTGTACTTTCGACACATATTTGGCCCTGACATCCTTTCCCGACTCCAAGGGCCAACTGGCCACTGGTATAACTTCAACTTTCATTCTATCTTGTACCTAACCTATTCATGATATGGCATGTGGATGTAACCTACCCTCACCAGAGAAAAATTGATGACACTAACAGAAATAGGAGGTGAACAGTTTGAAAGATTGCAGGAATCATGTAAGTATCAAACAACTAGGTTAGCAAGATTTACAGGTATGTATCGATCTTAATTATTCACATTTACACCTTATAGGTACGTTTTTTTTCTGGTGGTTCTATACATGGTCTCCAAACAATTTTAATTTCAATTGCAGGAAATATGCCTCCGAGTGTTGAGCAAGAATGGATTGGGAGCCTCATCGGGAGATTCAAGAAAATAAGTCAAGTTTGAAAGGAGCTGAGTCAAAATTAGCAAAAGAAGTGAGGACACCAGATTCCCTAAGTTCAACACCCTCGACGACTTCATCGACTTGCGCGACATAGTCAAATCACACACCAAGAAAGATGCATTATGGGTTGAAGAGCTAGCGAAGGTGACTGAAACATCACCAGGACAAGTGAAACGATTTATGGAACATATGATTAGAGCGTGAACTGTGCTACAACAGTTAAACACTAGTCTGGTGAAGTATCGGGCGCATGCGGTGGAGGTCAGAGGAATTTACGTGGCTCCAATGGAACAACATAGATTTCCATGGGCCCAAACCTACAAGGAGTTGTTTATCAATTGGTCAGAGTATGAGAAAATTCACCCTTTCGAAGGGATATCTTGAGACAATTGTTGGAAAACTGTTAGGAGAGAACGCCACGTGGTGCGTTTTGTTTTGTTTAAACTACACTTAGTCGTTATTTTTAGTGAATTTTACATTATAAATAAGAGCATCGACCAATTATTTAAGGTTCGATGGTTTTTGCAATAAACTCTTTTGTTTTAGTTTTGTCAAGAATTATTTATGAGCTACCATTAATAGAGAAGTCCTTTTGGACTAGAGACAAAGTTATTTTCATCAAATGCATGTGTGATTGGACGTGGAGAAGAACTATTTCCTATCTTGTTTCATGAATGATGTTGTAATGAGTAAGAGCTATTTCATCTATTTTCAAGTTATCTAGTGCAATATTTTGTTGTTCTTTACTTTAATGATGAATATGAATCGTTGTGTTATCATGTGATGGGTGATTAAAGTAGGTGGATTATTCTACTTGCCTTTCTTTTATCGCATATGTGTTTTCTTTATGATAATTAATATTTGAGAGAATAATTGGATGCTCGCATGTTTAACATATTATTACTAGGCATGTGGTATAGAATTGTCATATGCATGCTTGAATAGCAGGTTATCCCAAACTCAGCCTCTTCTCCAGTAGTTAAAATTAATTATATTTTGTTTCTAAGTTGGTTTATACCAGCCTAGAATCTTACTTCGGTCCCGCCTTAGAGAACATACAAAAAGATAAAGTCCCAACTGAAGGAGACACCTTCGCAAGAGAATGTAAATCCCATTGATTAATTGGCCAGATCGTGAGATCTGGAGAACCATTCCACCATTAAACGTTGAAGAGTCTAATTGGGCCTCGGTGGCAGGTTTGGTTCCTGCTGTTGAACTAAAGGGATCTAGGACCCATCAACAGGCCCACATGACTTTTGGCTCTTCATATCCTAGGGTTAGGTTCTTATATGTATAGGTTTTTTGACATTCATGTTTATTGTAAAAAGGACTTGAGAGACTCATTAAAATCATATTCTGGCAAATGAGCACAACCATCACATCTCTTCTTAGAGATAAGCTTCCACCATTATAGAAAGCTTGTTTTTCACTCCATTTTATAGTTTCATCTTATTTCCTTATTGAATAGAAACCAATTTCATTGTATATCTATTATTATGTGTTAATCATATTTTGATAATAATATGTATTCATTTCATTCTTCTCATAAAATCCGGATCCCACTCATTTCCAAAATTATATGATGTTGGAATTAACTTCCAATTTGGGCTTATAGCATGAAAACTCAAATCCTTACTATTTTCAACCCAATGGTCAAGTCAAAGGCATAAAAACATTTTTGACAATGATGTTTCGTAGGATGATAGGGGATTCACAAATAGAATTGGCATACGATTCTTTTTTTTCCATTATGGGCATATCGATCCTTGGTCAAAACAACCATAGGTTTTACGCCATTCTAACTGGTATATGGTTTATAAGTCGTGTTGTCAATTGAATGCAAAATACCATCCTTGAAACTAGTTTTCGGATTACTTCCCAATACCACCACCGAGGAAGAATGTATTTTGTACTTGACATGATTATATGAAACTCATAATGATGTCGCTCTGGCTAATGAAACCCATAAGAAACATGTCAAATATCAATATGATAAAATTGTTAGACCTCATGTTTTTTCTGAAGGTGACTTGGTCATGTTGTATGATCAAGATCATGAAATATTGGGGGTAGGTAAATTTGATCCCATGTAGCATGGCCTTTATATCATTAAACGTGTATTAGAGAAAGGTTCCTATGCATTAGTGGATTATGATGGGATTCCTTTGGGTGAGCCTCAGAATGGGATCTACCTAAAGAAGTAATATGCCTAGAGTCATTCCACATAAGTGATTTGTATATATTATACCACAGTTTGGTGTGCTATTATCACCTTTTTTCAATGATTTATTTCTACTTCTTGTATTTCATTATGCTTTGTTTGCATATTTTGGCATTCCCTTCACCTTATGTTGGCTTTTCTGATGGTGCTAACCACAGTACTTAGAACCTTGCTCCTACTGCATGGGAAATCTACACGCCTAATGATGAGTTGATAAATCTACATGGTATATCTCTTGGTCGTGCGACTAATAATATCGTGGAATACAACACAATTATTGAACTATTGGCTGAATCCATCTCACTTGGAATTCATCTCTTAGTTGTTCGAATTGACTCTCAACTTGTGGTACTGCAATTAAGTAATGTTTATTCTATCATAAGTCCTACTCTTTTACGAGTATATTTAAGTGTTCATCTCTTGGAAAGACAGTTTGACAATATAGAGTATCAACACATTCCAAGAAATCAAAATACATTAACATATTCTTTACTTAATTATGTATTATATAGACATTTGCAACATTTGTAAAATTCACATATGCATTTTGCACCAAATAGAACAGAAGTAGAAATTGTCTTATATTAATTTTTCAAAATTTTTTACAAAATGTATTGGGACAACACAAATCCTATAGATTTTAGATCAATACATTTCTATAACCAAACAACTCAAAGGATCATATTCATCTCTAGTTCCATGATGCTCATGGTAGCATACTATGGTCTGAGCCACTCATCAAAGAAAATGAGTTATGTGTCTGGATACTCCCACAGTGTGTCGCTAGTACCGTCATGGTAGATCATCAATATGAATATCTGGTATACCCAAGGTCAACCCCTGAAGGTTGGGTTACGTTTCCTAGAGCTCCTCTACTACCTCACAATCATAAGAAACCATTGCACCCTGCTCGCCTCGCCTCTATATCGCGAAAGTCCCATATGGTATGCTTGGACCAATATCTACATGATGAAAACAAAATTAGTCTCAATACAACCAAAACATTTACAATTTTAAAAATTAAAAAAAAAATGGTTTATTTTTACCTGAATCGTTCCATTGGTACCCCTCTGGAAGGACTATGTCTAGATCTCCTCGAAAATCCATTCTTGTACATGTGTAGTCTTCGATCATGATGAGTTGTTTCTTCAGCCATTTGAAGAAGTTCTCATCATACGAAACTATTGGGTTGCCACCATGGCGTTCCACCGTGTCCACCCACCTCTTCATATGAGGCTCTTGTGGGTCAAGGTTCTCATCCAAATCCATACTCTGCAAATGTAACAATGGAACTCTTGTTGAAGATATTACACACTCACCTATAATTATTTTCCTAAGTTTTACAATCCAATTTTGAGAACTCTTCCTTAGATGAGAATATTCTCTCTAGAGAATATTCCCCTACAAAATAGGATGTTCATCTTTATTTTAGATTCAGTTACACATAGTTAGACTAGTGGAAGTCGTGACTTAGTTAACAGATGATTGCATGGATTATTTACCTAGGACTAGGTGGCAATTTACTCCAATGTATTTCAGTGAGTGTCTATATCTCCCTATATCACTACTATCGCACAATAGTTACTCATTTATCCTATATCTATTGTAAATTATTCTCTCTTTGAGTGTGGAATATGGTTAATGAAAATTCTTTGTTCTCACTCTCTCGTTTCTCTCTTCTATCATTTTTCTACAAACTATGTATGTCATTTTCTATCTATATCTTATATGTGCAGGTTCATTCACATTTACATGGTATCAGAGTCGACATATTGCTAGGAAAAAGACACACCGAACTCTTTTTGCAAGTACTGAAGATTAAAGAATACAGAAAAGATGGATTATTTTTCGGCAATAATTCTCACGCCTCATAACTATTTGGAGTGGAAGCCAAAATTTCCGCTTGAGCTTAGATGCAGAGGATTGTACCAAATAACTATGGAAATGGAAGTAGAGTTTGATTCTGTCGATGAGAAAAATGACTTTCTTCGTAGACAAGATATGGCCATAGGATGTATCCTCTGGTTTGTTTCTCCTAAAATTCTCCACCAAGTATATGATGACTCACAAGACTCAACTCCAAATTAATTATGGACTAGAATGGAGGTTCTATTTAGGAATAAAGAAGATTGTGAAGATTTCATGCAGGAGATTGGAAAGATAGAACCATAAGAGAAACCATCAGAAGATCAAGCCTCTTATTCTGAAGAGTATTTTACACATGTTTTTGCACAAATGCATGTTCCATTAATTGCAGATGATGTCTACTCCATTTCGTATTTGTTTTCTGAATTTCATGTGGAATATATATTGCATGCATCTCAAGAGTCATTGTTGGATTACTAAGAGGGGGGGTGAATCAGTAATAGATAAATTTAATCCTTTTTCACCATAAAATGCAAGTGTTATATCAATGTAGCTTTATCATCCAAGAGTTTTAGAGTAAATAAACAATGAACAAATGAGAAATCACACACATACACAGTACACCAGTGTTTTACATGGAAACCCAAAGCAGGATAAAACCACAGAATGATTTTTCTTATATGTCTTTAAGAATTACATTCATTGGAAGCACCAACTTCCTTTGTTTTCCAGATGCAGCTGGAAGGAGGCTTGAACCCCCTAGTTTCTCAAGATACAACCTGAGGGAATCTTCAACTCCCTAATTCTATGGCTACAACCAAAAGGAGGATACAACCCCCTATGTTCTAAGGATACAATTGGAAGGTGGCTACAACCACCTGTCCTTTCCCTGTCTAACCACCCTAAAATATAAGTAGAATGATGGAACCATTGTCACACTATCACTGTGAGATATATTGTCGTAAAACTGTACCAATCAACCTCCACCAAACAACCTGTAACAACATGTACCAGTAATTTGTGCCAACATGTACCATACATCAACCTGTACCTCAACCTGTACCATAAACAAATGCATCAACCATGCACCAAACTTGTACAAATAATGTTAAGACCTAAATAGTGGCACATTACCCCTTAATTGGGGCATATTACATTAGTAATGTTATTTTATTTATGTCATCTTGGGTCCATTAGTTGTAATTGTACCTCCTAGTATCCTATATATACCAAGGAGACATTTTCATTTGGAATCATATTGTATTTGGAAATTTGTGTGGTGTATAAGGAGGTTTCCCCCTTGAAGAGGCTTATTATCTGAAATTCTATCGTTTTCAAGGCGTTGAGTACTCATTAAGAGGATTTTCTATGCTGTCTTGATATTTGGATCTTAACATTTGGTATCAGATCTAAGATATGATATTTTTGGAAAACAAGAATATGAAATGGTGAATGCTCTCAAGGCGTTTAGAACATATGTCTTGCACTCCAAAATAATTCCTTATGTTCCAACAAATGGTATTAAAGATATCTTGGTTCAGCCAGACAGTGATGGAAGAAGAGGTAGATGGTTCTTAACACCAACCATCTACCTCTTCTTCCATCATTGTCTAGCTGAACCAAGATATATTTAATTGCATTTGTTGGTACATAAGCAATTATTTTGGAGTGAAATACATATTTTATGACTTCCTTGAGAGCCTTCACCATTGCATAATCTTTTTTTTCAAGAATATCATATCTTAGCTCTGATACCAAATGTTAATAACCAAATATCAAGTAACCAAATATCTTAGCGTTGATTATTATTCTGAGGTTTTTCTATGCTATCTTGATATTTGGTTCTTAAAAAATAACCTGTCACAACAACCTGTCCAAAAAACCTATCAAAACAACCTGTCTCATCAATTTTATCAACCAAATCAAATATACTCACCAATATCAATCACCAATACAACTATCAACCATATCCACAATATCACCAATATGTGCATCAACCAAGCATATCACAACAACTCATAATCATGACCAATATCAATATGTGCTTCTAATAATATACCAAGACAAGTATGCTACATCATCCATAAACCATGTGTCAACAATAATACTAACAAGTACCTCCAACCATGTGCCAAGTATGTACCAATCATGCATCAACTACACATCAACTATGACTCATCAAATGTACCAACATCATCAACTATACACCTCATGTATGTGCCAACTCATCAACTACTTGTCTCAACCATGTACCTCAACCAAAAATTTCCAAAATCCCTCATCAATTTCATCATCCAAATCTGATCTGATCACATATACCTCAAACACTATACCACAAGATTGTACCTCAAACCATGTGCTAGAACCTCACTTTTATACAACCTCTATCTGTACCAATAACTTGAGGAAAATACCTCAACCAAAATCCCTCAAAAATGAACCAATTTAAACTTCAATAGATCTGTCTCAGATCAACTCTACAGCAAGCCATAAACTCCCAACATGGCATCCAACATATTTACAAGGAAAACCCTCAACTTGATTCATAAATTCAACACTACACATATGAGAACCATACCTTTTTTTCATCTTGTAGCGTTATGTTGCGGTTTTTCTGTCACAAATCAACTACCATGATTTTTCCGTCGCACTTTTTCTGTTGTGGCATTTCTACCGCACTTTTCCTGTTGCGATTTTTCCGCTGCACTTTTTATGCCTCACTTTTCCTTCCGCACTTTTTTTCCACAGTTTTCATGCCGCACTTTTTCTGCCACACTTTTCCTGCAACACTTTTTCTTCCGCACTTTTTCTGCCACACTTTTCCTGCCGCACTTTTTCTTCCATAGATTTTGTGCCGTACTTTTTTTGCTGCAATTTTTCTGTCGTACTTTTTTTGCTGCAATTTTTCTCTACCAATAATACCTTCCCAAATAACCTTTCACAAAAATAGATATTCAATGATATTCAAGTGTGTTTTGAATGAGAGACCTTTTCCTCTTATTTATACTTTTATGTATCTTCCTCAAGGGGTTACTGTTACACGTCAAAATTTCTCACTTCGATAATGTCTCATTATCATTGTCGCAAATGTCTCACTTTTTTCGCAAGTGTCACAAAAGGCATATTTGTGTCCTACATATGTCGCATTGCAGATGACATCATAAGAACACTTGGTACATCCTCTAATACTTGTTAGAAGAGGAAAACATGTTATTTGGAAAAATTTACAAACTTTTACCTTGAATAATAATCATCTTAAACAAATTTTTGGAGATTAACGCTCCCCTATCCACATGAAGGGAGCGTTAGCGCTCCTTTCCCTCTTAGTAGAGAGAAATATAGCGCTCTATTTCCAGCTTTAAAGGAGCGTCGATTTGTTGAGATAATCTTGGGGAAGAATCCCCCTTATCTCTAAGGACAGCTAAGAAGAATCTGAGTTATTTTGGCTCGAATCCAAGCTAAAGGTTGGATCTAAGGGAAATCCCACAAATGATGGAGTCATATCCTCAACTTATTCCAAGAATATCTAAGCTGGTTGAGCCTCTCAAAGCCTATATAAGGAGGCATTATCATGGTGAAAGAAAAAATAATATCAGTGAAAAGTATTGTCATTCTAGTCGTGGATATTTCGAGCAAGGGGTTGGAAAAGGAGGACTTCATGAGGTTGTTGCATATGCATCTATAGATTGTAAGTACCTTGTTATGCTCTCATTAATATATATGCTTGGCCTGTTTCCTTCAAGTTTGTGTATGTTTGCATGGGCTTGTCTCTTCTTGATAAATCTAGCTTAAACTAATCTTGGTAGAATAGGAAGCATGCATTGTCTTTGTTGTCTATTGAATTATAGAATTCATTAAAGGGATTGAAGATCAAGTTCAACCTGGACCGAGCAAGGAAAAACTTTAGAAAAAGGTACATCATACTTTATTCCTCTTTTCCTTTGACTAGTTTAGCTAAGGGAGCTCTGCTCTACCATCAACCATAACAAAATATCAAAATCGAGTATTTATACTCAAAATAGCTTTCCATCACCAAGAGTGTGACCTGGCTACTACAATCAAAGCTTTGCGTCTACATCTTCTTTTGTTAGTTTGTACATGCATTCTTCTATCAGACGCGAGTTCAGATTAGTATGGGCTTTGCAGGAAAGTTCGTTGACAGGGGAACTTTGGACTGAAAGTCTGCTTCCATGGCCAGTTATTCCATGCTTTCTATTTATGTGGTGAAATGAGGTTTCAACCACCTTCCCCAATTTCATTAACTACTTTCATTGGAATTAGGAAAATACGTGACACTCCTGAACATTCCAGGTGAGCTCACGACTCCTTTGAGCCAATTCTGGTGCCTCGAGGCCACSCAGATCTTTCTCTGTGACCAACTCGGGCGCTTCAACCTTTTTCTCAGCTCCTTTCTATCACCCCACATGACCTCGGGCCATGACCTTACGCATTCCMATGTGAAATTTTGGTGTTTCTCCTATCGAGAGTCTTCACTCCCCTTGATTTCAAATATCTCGATGTTCTATCCCACGAAATGACCCATCTAAATCGACGGTCGAACTTTCTTTGATCTTGATGCCTATGATCATTTCTTTCAAMAAACTCAGTTGCCCGCTACTTGATATGCACTTTATAACAAAAAATTGGATAACATGCATCCCCTTGCKTTATATCCCTGCTTCCATATGACCGCAGGCTATGATCATGGGCCCAACTTTTAGGCTCGTCGCGATTTCTTGTTTCAYGAACTCACGTCGTGCTCCAGGCTCAAACCTATGAGTCATGAAATTGAAATCTCTTGGATCAGGTGCCACAATTATCCTCTAATTGRATGGCCTACAAGAATATCAKCATTTCGGCAACYGGGGCTTCGCGCCTTGCTCCATGTTGAAACCCCTAAAACGCAAAATCATGATTTTGCTTATCTATTTCCACGTGCTTCCCTAGTTGGATGACTCAAATCATTTCATGAGTCCTCATAACTCTTCCTTTTGACTAATCCATCCTATGAGTCATAAAAATGCTAATCTTACACCAAGTGTCCTTCCCGAGATCGACAGCTAGGATTGGCCTCAGGATTTCAGAACTATGACTCTATACTTCGTGAAACTCTATGATCCTGATCACCTGATGGGAATCAATCTGATCTTCCTAATGGGTTTTTGTCATTGAAAGATGATCTTGCTCGCTCGCTTGATTTAATTCCATACCAACCCACTCTAAGTGTTGTGCTTGTGCTAATGGTTGTGATTTATGTAAACAATTACCTAGATGAATGGCTGAGGGTTGGGGAAAACAAATGATCAGTGGCAGAGGTCAAGAGATAAGTGATTGTCCTTTAGAGAAAATAGGTCAATCAAATAGACGAATGCAGACAGAAGAAAAACTACAAGCTGAGAGGAAAACTTACAATCGGGTCTGCAAAAGGAGGAGAGCTAGGAAAAAATATAGACTTAGGTAGAAACAACAAACCCTTAAGGTTTTGACAAGTTTATGTGATAAAAAAATACATGTGTGATTGGACGTGGAGAAGAACTATTTCCTATCTTGTTTCATGAATGTTATTATAATGAGTAAGAGTTATTTAATCTATTGTCAAGTTATTTGGTGCAATATTTTATTGTTCTTTACTTTAATGATGAAGATGAATCGTTGTGTTATCATGTGATGGATGATTAAATTAGGTGGATTATTCTTCTTGCCTTTGTTTTATCACGTATGTGTTTTCTTTCTGATAATTAGTATCTCGTACAGTAATTGGATTCTCACATGGTTAATGTATTATTACTAGGAATGTGGTATAGAATTGTCATTTGCATGCTTGAGTAGCGGGTTATCCCAAGCTCAGCCTCTTCTCTACTAGTTAAACTTAATTCTATTTTTTTGCCAAGTTGGTTTATATCATCTTATAATATTACTTTGGTCCCATCTAAGAGAAAATACAAAAAGATAAATTCCCAACTGAAGGAGACACCTTCGCAAGAGAATGTAAAGCCCATCGATTAATTGGTCGGATTGCGAGATCTGGAGAACCATTCCACCATTAAACGTTGTAGAGTCTAATTGGGCCTCTATGGGGGTTTTGGTTCCTACTATTGAACTAAATGGATTTAGGACCCATCAACAGAACTGGAGCTAGAAGGAGGGCCTGAAGAATGAATGGTTGAATATATATTTCATGTAATATTTCAGACAGCCTGTAGATTCAAAACAACCCACTTGCATGGCTAGTCATTCCCAGGATAGCCCACACATGATGAGAACTCTTGAAATGAGTAAATCACCCTAGCTCGAGGAAGAACCTTTGTAACCTAACATAACTTATGCTCTTCCTCACAAGGAAGAAAATCAATTCATAAGAATCATAAGAGCATACGCCTGATAGATTGGTGTGTTGTCCTTAGCTCCGATACTCCCTCAAATAAAACAACAAAGCATACCAGTGGTTAGTAATCTCGATGAGGTTTCCATGCACTCGGTAGAAGACTTAATATATTTCACAATCACTAAAATCAAAGATCCTCTTGATCTGATACCCAAAACACCAGCCAACGAAGTCTCTGAACCAGGCGATTTTTCGAAGCAGGAGGAGTTTAACTCAGGATCTGAAAATATGGAAGGAAACAACGACCATAATGAATAAAGGGGAAACCCACCACTAAAAAATCAACCCTGGTTGGTCAGAGACGCTCTGGCCCTCCCGGGACTAGTCCATAACCTTCCCCAACATCCAGAGAATTTACTTCCTAAGTTTGACCCAGAAACCTCAAGATTACCTGAAGATCGTATCAAGAATTGTATACTAGCGATCAGACTTATGAACATCCAGCATGAAGATGTATTTTGCAGGTTGTTCCCATACACTTTTGAGAACTCAGCCTACACATGGTATTTTAACCTACCTGTAGCATCCATAACTAGTTGGACAAAGTTTCAAAAATATTTCTTAGATAAATTTGTTGAAGAAACCACTATAGGAGTTCTGATGGCTGACCTTTTCGGAGCCACCATGAGTTCAAAAGAGAAGGTTAAAGATTTCAATTAAATATTCACAACCATATTAAACAAATTCTATCCTGAAGCCAAACCAACTCAGGAGTTGCAAATCAAACTTTATGCTAATGTTATCCCAGCTTCTATTTCCATGTTTGTGAAGAGGGTTTCCAAATGAACCTTAGCTAAGAATTTGGAAGAAGCTAAAATGATAGAATTCCAGATGAAAAGGTGTAAAAAAGGTCGGGTCTCTTTAGTTAAGAAAGAAGTTCAAACTCCTCCTAGGAGAGGACTCCTTCTGACTAGACCACCAGGGAAACAAGAAGAACAGACTCCCAACAAGGATAATGGAGACTTAGAATATCTACAACGCATGGTTAAGAAATTATCGAACGAGATCATAGACATGAAGAGAAACGCAGGGGAAGGAAACCAAGTCCAAAGGCCCTATAAAAATTTCTTTAAAAGGAACCAACCATTCAAGGCAATTGAACCTCCCCCAACTAACTTAAATGTCGATTTAGGAAGTGTGTCATCTGATTCTTTTTGTTCTTATCACCAAGAAAACCACTCTGAAAGGGGTTTCCCTCAGTGGGTCCATGCCATGAATTTGATGGCCAACTAGTTTCTAGATGAAGTCTCCCTGACCAAACAACCAAGCAGTTTAGTTATGAATGTTGATGATCAGGAAGAGATTGATCCACCAAAAGATACAACCATTATTATATGGGATCCTAACCTAATCATGCCTTCGATGACTTATTTGAGTTTCAAGAACCACCCGCAAAGGTCTTAGTTGTGCAAATGAGAAGTAAGGATCCACCTATCTCAAAAAATCCTCCTACTACTCGAACGTCAGGGGAAAGGTCGACTCCTGATCACCCAAAAGCACCTTTTTCTACCCGTAAAAACCCCATTAGTATTCATACCCAAGAATCGCCCAAACTGGAGTACAATGTAGTTGAAAACTTGAAGAAGTTGAAGGCTAATATATCAGTTATGGATATATGTAGAATCCTGTAGCAAAAAGATTTCCTGCTACAGGATTTGAGATCAATCGAAAACCCTACGACAAGCAATGAACAACAAAGAAATATAATCCCCACGGATCCGGTGAATAAACCAACTGTAAACATATGTATGGAAGATACGAAGGGAAAACCTTTTGTCCCAGCTTTCCTTTTAACGTTTGAAGTTTTCAACAGAAACCTCCACAATTGTTTGGTCGATTCAGGAGAATATTCCAATGTTATGCATTTGTCTATCTGTAAAAAACTAAATGTAGTTCCTCTAAAGAGTGATAAACATGTAATACAACTAGATAGAACCCAAGTGAAAGTCATGGGAGAACTTAAATATGTAATGATTAGGATACCGACACATCCTAAGTTTGTGCAAGCGATTGACATCATTGTAGTAGATATCCCAGAAGCTTATGGATTGTTATTAAGCCAAGATTGGTCTGAGAAATTAAACGAATACTTTAGTATAGACTGGGAACACCTTTGGCTACTACTAAAGGGATACAAAAATATGATCAGGATCGATAGGGAAAGGTATCTGAAACATACTTTCATTGACTTAGAAACCTTGAACTAACCCTCATCGACAGATTTCCCCATGCTAAGCAATTATTCCTACAACTCCTACTTCAGGAAATTTTCCCCTCTCTTATTTGATGTCCCTCTATTGGCAGTAGGCTGAGGTAGAAAGAAGGATGATCATGGGGAAAGAAAGCATGCAGAAAGTAAAGTAACAGCTGGAAGGAAACACAGCATGCACGCCTGTAAGGAAACATGCACAAGGAAAGCGACAGCTGGAAGGAGGAACAACACGCGTGCATGGAAGGAAGACCTAATTTTGGTAGGGTTATGGTTTTGGTAATATATTGTAAATGGTTGAAGAGCCCGAAATGTATAAATATAGATATGTAGGTATCATAAGGTTCCCCCTTTTTTCTTGGTATGCATTATTATTACATCATAGATATGTACGAGTGGATGAGAATTGTAATGTTGTTATGTACTATTTTGTAAGCTGTTGAGATAGAGGAGATGAGGGAAGGTATATCTTGAGGATTATATCACAAGCTAAGGAGCCTGGTGCGATCTATTTCACCTCTTATAGATCATACCCATCTGAGGAGAATTGTAAGCGCGCGACATTGTAGATGTGAAACTACCATAATAAAAGATCCAAGAGCCAAATCTTTATGGACGTAGCCCAAGAGGGGGTGAACCATGGTAACATCTATGTAATGTGATGAATGCATGCATATCTTTATCATCTTTTCAGTAGTTATTTGTTGTGCTTAATGAATGAATGATTTATTACATTGCTTGCTTAAATGTTGTTGCGATATTGAGGGAATAAGCTATGAAGGTTATTGCATAGTCGTGAATAGCAGTAGGTTTCAATCACAAGTTATAATAAATGGTTCATAATATAGATCCCATATCTCTCTCTCAATCCTAGGATGTAAACGCATGAGTCTTACAACCACCCATTAACGCTATCTCGGGTGAGACTGTGTGGCGCATTATGTATGTTGTGTTTCCTTTTAGTTTACCAGAAGGGCCAATAGTTTTAGAGGATTTTGTTGGAAACCCAAAAGACATGAACCCTAGGTCAATATCTCATATGGTAGAGAAGGAAGAATAAAAACCCAACAAATGGTTTCATTTTCATTGGAAGGAACAAAGGAGGATTGCGTAGATGAGATAGGTGGAGCAGGAAAAGAGCAAAGAAAAGAAAAGAGAAATGAGCCATTAGAAGGGGATGTTGAGACCGTGGAACCCCACAAAAGAAGAAATTGAAACTTGGTTGAGAACCAAAGAGCTAGAGTTTCATAGAAACCCTAGAATAACACCCCAAAAATATCTGGACAAATACATGTTTACTGATTTACACGAAGTCTTTTTTTGTGATTTTCCGCATCTATTGCAAGAGTGGATACTAAGGTTGAAGGATAACCATGCAATGAACCGGATTCGATGGTTAGAGTGGACCCTAGTATATATTGAGTAGTTATAGCAGGTGAACAACAAATTCACCCGCACAGTAGACTTTTGGCTTGACAATATTGTGGCAGGGTTCATAATAGAGTTTATAGTTGACACAACGAAGTCATACAACGCAGCGGAGCAAGAATTTCTATGCAGACCTAGAGGAAGGTACATTTGATCATTGTATACTTCTATTAAGATACTTCTATATAAAAAAGGTGTAATGACAATGGAATCAGACAGCTAAACTTCTCTGTGTGCATGGGGGAAGGGGGGAAGCACTGACAGAGAAAGGAAAAATGGAAGGAGGCAACGATACGGGAAAGAAGGAGGAACCCTTGGAACTGACCATGATGGATGACGACTAGATCTGGTGGATCTTGGAGACAACTGGAAAGATGCGTAGTGGAGCACCCTGCCAATACAAGGTGAATACCAAGAAGAGAGCTATAGCCACGAGGAAAGGCTTGGCGAGTGATGAGGAAGAGGTAGAGGATATATTAGTTGTGGAGAAGATTGAGAAAATCCTGTGCACAACATATGAGAGGAAGATGAGAGATCCAAGAGTGGGAGGAGAAGGCATTCATCCTATCCATATTAATGTTAGTGTGGAACCCATAAACCCATGTGCGACTAATACACCAAAGTGAACACCATCATTTAGAAAATTGTAGTTCGGAGGAAGTCCGACAACATGAAGTACATATACACAAGGAATAACAACTGGAGGAGCCAGTTCAGGCAGCACTAGTCAAGTATCTACACCACGTGGAGGAGGTAGTAGTTCAGTATTCAGAATGGCAAGACATGATCCTACCATCAGGTTACCAGAATTTCGAGGAGAAGCAGCAGAAGACCCTGAGAAACACTTGTTCACTTGTGCAAAGATCTGGGAAGAAAAACAGATCACTGATGAAGATACCAAATTCACACAGCTAGTTATTATGTTAAGAGACTGTGCACTAGATTGGTAAATGAATCTAGACACAAATAGTGCCCTTGGGATGACAAGGACACTGGCAGAAATTAAGAAGTTATTGATAAATGAGTTCCAGAAGTTGATCTCAAAGGATCAGTACATGAATGAGATGATCAAAATAATATAGAAACCAAGAGAATCTGTATGGGAGATTGACCAGAGATTCAAGCGATTGAAGGGAAAGTTAAAATATCTCATGACCGATATGCAACATCAACACTTGTTTGTCAATTCACTACTCCCACACATAAAATACCCTTTACAACAATAGAAATTTCAAATGAAGGCGAAGGCTCTGCAGGCATCCTTGCAACTAGAAGAAAACTAGTACCAACAGACAGACCCAGCTATCGAAGAACTGAAGGAGGATTTGAAGAATCTCACATTTCAACTGAACCAAAATAAGAACAAGGAAAAATGAGAAGTTGTTTGGTGTACCACGTGCAGGACAGAAAGACACCAAAAGAACGAATTCCAAACGTTCGCGCAGTATATGGCAGCAGGAATGTCAAATCCATTACCAATGGGAGGATTATGGTGTGAAATATGTAAGAAACCAGTTCACGACCCTTATCACTACGCGATGATGTATAAATACCAGACAATCCAAAAGAGTTCATATTGCACCTTTTTCAAGTCAGTGGGCCACGACGATAAAGATTGTAGAACTATGGATTTGATGCAATAAAGGACATCAGATGCATATAGGGTACAGGCCAAAATGATGACTAGGCAAGAAACACCACAGTTCAATCAATTCCCAAATCCATACAGCACTATGCAACAGTAGTATAATACTATGTAGCAACCATACAATAATGCACAACC
>ML780618.1:512586-535987 GCA_009831015.1 Picea engelmannii | reverse complement strand
AATACTTTGAATACTTGGTCAAGTGGAAGGGCCATCCAGTTGAAGATGCTAGCTGGGAGAACAAAGCAGAAATCCAGAATCATGGACAGACCATGTGAGAGCTCAAGGACAGGATCCCTTGAAAATTTTCAAGTGAGGGAGTATGATGCAGGAGCATCGCCAGCAGGTAGCAAGCACGCGTGGATGTGGAGGACAGTTGGACAAGCACCAACACATTTCTTGTTGAAATGTTTTGAAGTTTGAAAGCGCCATATAATTAATGGGATAGTTAATAGAGGCGTACTCACATTTATGGAGGAGCATTGTAATCAAACCTTGAGCGTCTCGCTCTCGTCTGAAGTAGATAGAGGCATTTATGCATAAGTTAATGTAGGTAGATAGAAATTAATTCTAGATTAGATAGTTTTATAGCGCAAGAGGGAAACAGGATATAGACACCCTCATTGTGTAATTGTAAGAGGATTATGAGCATAGAGCATAGAGAAGAGAGCAGAGAGCTATGGTTGAAAACACCCATGTACAGAGATTTGAATTAATAGAAAGAGCTTCGATTCAAATTCATGGTGTCGTATTTGTTCTCTGTGTATGCATGTTGAATGTTATGCTCATGGATGTTTACTTTCTGTTATACATTTGCTTTATATGTTGTGTATATGATTTCATGCTTTGTGTTTGAAATTTGAGAGAGAGTAAGGAATGAGTTTCAATTGTTTCTCTATCTGAGCAAGAGTTCCTACAAGGAGTGCAGTGAAATTGTCTGCAAGGAGTGCGTTGACAAGAGTTTAGAGTTTTATCTCTGAAATATCAGAAGGGTTAACATTGTTCTCATTCTCACAGAAGTGCAAGTTGAGCACAGGATCCATGCAAAGAGTGCCCAGGCAGAGTAAAGTCTCAGAGTTTGCGAACCTGAGTGAAATTGTTGAGAGACTGTTGTCGCAGGGAGTGCACAGAGTCGAGGAGGTTCAATATTTGGAAGTGTTGAAGGGTTGCCGCAAGGAGTGCGCGCAGGAATTTTCCCAAAAGGACTTGGAGATTTTCAAGTAATCTCGGGAGGGTTAGTACCTCCAAGTGTTGAGAGGAGATGTAGCAAGTTTGTGTTACGGGCGGGTAAGTTCCGTGAAGAAGAACTTGTTCAAATTCACAGGAATCATCAAGAAGGAAGAAACGGATGGTCGGAGTTCATTGAGAAGAATTCGTGAAGTCACAAGAGCCATCAGATCTTGTCGAGAAGTAGGAACGTTATGGAAATATTTCCTCAAGCATAATCTCAGAAGAAATCAGGGTCGTAGGATCCAGGTCAACCAGGGTCATTGGACCGCTCACAAAATCTCATTTCAGGGTTTCATGAGTTGAAGGGTCGAATTTTTTTCATTAAGGCTCATGAAGTCATGAGAGGTGAGTAGCAAAGTGGAAAGCTGATCAAATTCGTCCACCCGGGAAGAACATGTGGTAGATATCTAGAGATCTCGCAAATTCGGAGGTTCACGAGGTGAGGGCCCAAAGGTTGGGTACTCTAGATTGTGAAAGGCGAAGTCCTGAAGGGGTGAAGAGACGTGTGTGTGGGGCCAACTATTGGTGACGTGTGTCGAATATTTGTGCGTCATATTTTGAAATATGTCAACACCCCGTCAACCTCTTGTGTCTTGGGGGTTCATGACACAAGATCCAGGAGTTCGACATCAAAACTCATGAAGCGGTGAGAAGCGAAAAGTGATAGAGTTAGGCCTAGATGGTGGTCACGCACGGAGGGTGTTGACAAGAGAAGGAGTGTGCCCATATCATCATTTCAGGTATCGTGAGATTTGGAAGTAAGAGTTGGAAGTTTTGACTCATGAACTCGTGAGTGGCGAGTTGGGACAAGTGTTTAGGCACATCGGAAGTTCGAGTCTCGGAAGGTGAAGAGTTGAAGATTTGGGAGGAGAAGTTGCGAAGTCGCGAGCTCTGAGATTCTGAAATCGCGAGAAACATGACCACATCATTTGGTCAAAAGAAGGTTGGAATTGAGGATTTATGTTCGATCGCATGAGCTCAATTCGTAAGGACCTATGGAGAAGCATCATTTTGTGTGTGTTGGATTTCCCAAAGAGGAATCAAAGAGTCAATCCGACTCAAGGGAAGGAAGTAGAGCGATCATGTAGTGGACTACCGACCTGAGGGTCGAAAGGGTCTGCGTCTATGTCAAAGACATAGGATACTACAGGAAATTCATCAAAGGATATGTGTAGATCACAATACCAATGGAAAAGATGTTAAGGAAGGATACAAAGTTTCAGTGGAACGATGAGTGTCAAAATGGTCTAGATACCTTGAAGGATAAGATGGTTACCGTGGTGATATTGGTATTTCCAGACTGGGAAAAGACATTCCATGTGCATGTAGATGCATCAGCCATAGCACTTGGAGATATCTTAGCACAGCCAAGAGCGGGATACTTGGATCACCCGATATAATTTGCAAGAAGAAAGTTATCAGACTCAATCAGAACTATAACACGACAGAAAGAGAAGGCCTATCCATGGTCTATGCACTGTAAAAACTCAGACATTACTTATTGGGGAAGCACTTTAAAATGTTCACAGATCACTCATCCCTGAAATACCTAGTCAACAATCCAGTGTTGGGGGCGAGAATCTGTTGATAGTTACTACTATTCCAAGAATTCGACTTTGAAGTAATAGTTAAACTAGGGAAATTGAATGCAGGACCTGACAACCTGTTGAGGGTCACAAATGGAGAATAACCTATGAATTTAGAAGACAACTTTCCATATGTACAGATATTCTCAGTATAGATTGTTGATGAATACTTCACAGATATCATTCAGTACTTGAGTACAGGTACTGCGCCGCAAGACTATAGCACTGCACAGAATAAAAACCTGGTAGTTTGCACTGCTGACTATCAACTGATTGCAGGACATTTATATAAAATGGGCACAGATAGCATCTTGTGAAGATACGGGTTAGAGAACGAAATACAAAGAGTCTTAACAAAATCCCACAAGGGAATAGTAGGAGGGAATTATGCAGGTAAATCTATCATGTAGAAAGTATTGCGTGCAGGACTATGGTGGCCAACAATTCACAGAGACTCAAAGGAGTATTGTCAAAGATGTGATGTTTTTCAAAGGGTAGGCAAACCCAATAGAAGGGAAGAGATGCCATTACAACCACAAGTAACATTAAAGGCATTTGAAAAGTGGGCAATAGACTTTGTGGGACCAATCAACCCACCAACAAAAGGAACAAGGGCTAGGTACATTATCACTGCGACGGAATATTTAACAAGATGGGCAGAAGACGCACCAATAAAATATTGCAGCACAGAAACAACAACGCACTTTTTTTTTGAACCAAGTAATCACTCGATTTGGGTGCCCAATATTTTTGATGAGTGACCAAGGAACGCACTTCATAAATAGCACCATCCGCGTGATGACTAAAGAATTTGAAGTCCACCGCCAGAAGAGCACATTGTATCATCCACAGGCAAATGGCACAGTGGAAGCCTTCAACAAAATTCTCGAGAACGCACTGACAAATATTTTTAACATCAATAGAGATGAATGGGACCTTAAAGTACCAGCATTATTATGGGCATATAGGACTACATGCAAAAATTTGACAGGGAACACGCCATTTAAACTGGTTTATGGCCAAGAAGTATTAGTGCCATTAGATTTTTTAGTACCCAGCTTGCGCATAACAACTATCACGCAAATGTCAGAATGAGGTGCAGTACAAAAGGTACTGAATCAGTTATTGAAAATGGAGGAAGACCAAATATTGGCAGGATTCCATCAACAAGTGCAGAAAGCAAGAGACAAATATTGGCATGATGGACACATCAAGAAGAAAAATTTCAAGGAAGGAGATATAGTATTGGTGTATAACAGTAAATTGTTTCAGCACCCGGGAAAGCTCAAAATGCATTGGTTAGGACCATACGAAGTAAAATCTAACACAGACGGAGGAGATGTACAGTTAAGAGATTTAGTAGGTGTAAAAATCAAAGGGATGATCAATGGGAGCCGACTAAAGTTGTCTAAGGATAGTCGACCACCCACCGTGCAATAAAATATAAAAAATAAAAAAAATGAAAAAGAGAAAAAAAAAGGAAACAAAATAAAAGAAAGTGCAATGCTCTAGAGGTAGAAAGGCCACACGAAGTTAGAAACATGAATTCATCAAAAGCAAGGACAACGGTTATGTACAAAGGGAAACAAGCGGGAAAAGGAAAGTCAGAAAAGGTAGGATGACAGGACAACACTAGGAAGAATTAAAGGATGGCAAGGATCGATGGGACATCACATTAATCACGCCAATTGGAGATGAAAAAGCAAGAGTAACGGTACGTAAGAAATCGTCGGAGATGCATTGAACCCGCAGTTATGGTGCATTAAACCCATAATGGAGGAAGCATCCTCGACAAGCTTCATGGGAAGCCAATACAACACGCAAGCACAGGAGCAACTAGTCTATTTGTGAAAGGAGAAAAAACAGAGAGCAATAGAAATTATAACACAGAGAGAAAGGCTATAGATACCACAAAATCTATTCAAACCCAACAAAATTTTGACAATCACCGCTATGGCACCACCAAATCTAGTAGAAGCAAGCCAAAGTGCCATACCAACCAGGGTTCAAACTCGGCCATGAGGACCGTTGGAAGAAGGTGAGAACAATATCCGCCAGAGGTCATCGATATCGATGAAATCCCATCCCTAGAGATGATATCGATGAATCTGACACTGATTATGGAAGAGATTCAACAGCCAGAAGCAGAGGCCACAAAAGTCGATATGCCAGCAGCAGCATAGGAGCTTCAGAGCCAGGAAGAAAAAACCTAAAAGGAGGTACAACCAGAGAATATAGAAGCAACTCTGAAAGTTAATGGAACAACGCCGAATCTGACAATAGAAGGGGATCCAAATGAGTCTCAAATGACCATCTCAGAACATCTGGTAGGGGAGACTGTTGAAGATGTCTCAACTTGGCCGAAATGTCTTACGGAGGAGAAATCGAAAGCTGCTCAAACTTTGAGCCATCCACCACAGCAGAAAGATAAGATATAGATATTAAGTTCACGCCTCAAGAAACCCACAACAGAAATTGTTTTACCATGCATACCAACTGGAGTACAGGTAGGACCAGAGCTACTAAGTCATGTCGGGAAGCTCAAATATTCATACCATGATTGATCAGCCATATCAGTGGGCAACTGAGCTGGAGAAAATGGGAATTTTAGGTCTGTTGGACCTACCACATTTTGGCAGATTCCAAAATGCAACAGCATGCATCAAACAACTATTAGCAGTCACACATGGAGGGGACATATGGCTAGACAAACCCATCCCCATAACTTTTGAGGTTATTGCGCAAATAACAGGGTTACCAATTTGGGGTATGGATCCCACATTGTTTTTGGATGAATAAACCAAGGAGAAAGCGTTGGCAGAAGAAATGAAGAAGAAGTATGGCTCTACCAGGGGGACAATAGGCATCATCATCAAATGAATCAACAACGCAGCCACACAACTAGGCACAAAAATCTTATCCTGCAAGTTGCTAAGAAAATGTCGCAGAGAGGAAGTACCAGCTGGAGTCATTGCAGTTGCAGCCTAGTGTGCAGAAGGCACCTCAATGAGTTGTGTGCCATACTTATTGAACCTATTCCTAGAGGACTACAAAGATGCGTAGGATATAGGCACAAAGTACCACTACTCATGGTTGATTACCTTAATAGCCTTTATGGGATGGCGAGAACCAGGGTATGTATTATTTTGTACTAGACCAAAGCCTGTGGGAGTGAGGTATCTATTGTTGAAAGCAGGGCCAAATGCCAAGAATAAGAGGGAGAATGGGATCATATTTGAAGCATACCTACGCGAACTTCAGGAATCCATCAATCGAATGTGGAGAATAACACTAGAGGTTATCGTTCGATATGCATACATCGCGAACTTCCAGGATACATGACACACAATGTGGATATAGGCAAGGCAGGATCCAGCTAAATAGTGGCTACATATGCACTACTGCATCACATAGGGTGATATCGATATGGTCATCGACGAATGGCCCAACGAATGGAGGATCCCAGCCATTAACCAGGAAGTGTCGAAAAGAACAGCAGAGGAAGAGGTAGAACAGGGAGCAATGCAGCCTCCAAAAATCCAAGTGCCCAAGAGACCAAGAATGAGCCAAGGAAAGCCAACATAGATAGATGAAGGGCCAAAGAAGAAAGGAACCCAGAAGGGGAAGAAGGAGAATACACAGTCGACCAAGGAACAACAAAAAAAGGCTAAGGGAGCATAGGAGACTGCCTCAAATCCTGACACACAAGAACCAGGGGGAAATAAGAGACCAGCCAGTAGGAGGCACGCGCAAGAATTCAAAGGCACAATGAGCACTGTTAGAATATACGATTATGGAGGATGATGGGGAAATGATCGCTAGAATGTTCCCGGATTTTCTAGCCAAGGACTTTGACCATGCTTCACACCACAGGGACAAGATTCAACACAAGCTGGAAGTCATACAACAGCTCCTCAAACAAATTGGGGAAGGAAAGAAAGAAAGCATCAGGGGAATCGGACCATCAACACCATAGACAAAAGGAAGGGTGCAAGAGGAAGAATGACAGTCAGTCCAGGGGATATTGCAACCACATGTAAAATTCCATATCAACCCTAGTATGTTTTGCATGGATGAAATTGTGGGGTAGACACCTTTGAAAGACTTAAGCCAAATCCAACTGGTGTTGACAAGGATACCATCAGGGGCATTACACAGGTTGTAGGTAAGCATCAACCACGAGGTACAATCTCGCGCACATAGAGACTCAGCCAAATTGAAGCAGGCAACAAAAAAGTGGGATGCACTGAAAATAGTCTATGAGAAGGCTAAATCTGAGACCGGGGAGGAAAGGGAGCACCAAAATGGATTGGAGCAGAAAGTGGCAGTAACTTATGAGAAGATTCCACAAGCCACACAGAGTGAGGAAATCGCAATAGTAGAAAAGATTGATCGGATTGTGTAGGCAATTGATCAATATCAGAAGGAGATTGATAATCTCTGAGAACATATCACACCAACCACTCCACCAGAAATGAAGGAACAAAGGAAGCAGGAAGAAACAACACAATTGTAGGAGATAAAGTAGTGGGTTAGCACAACAACTGATTTGTTCGATAAAGAAAACACAACTTTGGAAAAGGTTGGAGGAGGATCCACAGGTCCAACGGTGGGACAAGGAAGAGGAAAGGATCAATGCAGTGATACAAGAGATCAAGTATAAGCAGAAGAACATACCAATCCTAGAACGTGTCGAAGGGACATAGGACATTAATAAATTGAAGGCCAATTTAATCTCTGCACAAACCCAGAAACGAGAGTGTCAGGCTCAAATGGATCCATTACAGGAGAAGGTAGCAAAAGTACTAGAACAGGCAGAGGAAGCTAAGACAAAGATAACACAGACCTAGGCACAATGTGTAGGATTGATCAGCGATGATGTGGCAGTTCAGATAGTGGACACAATCAAGGAGAAGACTGTGTAGGCACACACACAGGCAGCAACACTCAAGGAAAAGTTCCATACGATCACCAAGGAGATCGAGGAAGCTTAGAAGGATTAGGTGGCTCAGGACGAGCCACATGTCAGTGTTGGGGGCCTTATGGCAGCAAGACGAAGTAGAAATAAGGATGATCGTGGGGAAAGAAAGTGTGCAGAAAGTAAAGTAACAGCTGGAAGGAAACATAGCATGTGCACATGCAAGGAAACGTGCACAAGGAAAGCGACAGCTAGAAGGAGGAACATCACGCATGCATGGGATGAAGACCTAACGTTGGTAGGGTTAGGGTTTTGGTATTATATTGTAAATGGATGAAGATCCCAAAATGTATAAATAAAGATATGTAGGTATCATAAGGTTCCCCCTTTTTCTTGGTATGCATTATTATTACATCATAGATATGTACAAGTGGAAGCGAATTGTAATGTTGTTATGTACTATTTTGTAAGTTGTTGAGATAAAGGAGATGAGGGAATGTATATCTTGAGGATTAGATCGTAGTCTGACAAGCCTGGTGCGATATAGTTCGCCTCATATAGATCTTACCCATCTGAGGATAATTGTAAGCACGCGACGTTGTAGATGCAGAACTACCAGAATAAAAGAGCCAAGAGATAAATCTTTGTGGACATATCCCAGGAGGGGGTGAACCATGGTAACATCTGTGTAATGTGATGAATGCATGCATATCTTAATCATATTTTCAATAGTTATTTTTTATTCTTAATGAATGAATGAGTTATTACATTACTTGCTTAAATGTTGTTGTGATATTGAGGGAATAAGCTATGAAGGTTATTGCATAGTCCTGAATAACAGTAGGTTGTAGTCACAAGTTATAACAAATGGTTCATAATACATATCCCATATCTCATGCTCAATAATAGGTTGTAACTGCATGAGTCTTATAGCCACCCATTAAAGTTATCTCGGGTGAGACTACGCAACGCATTCTGTGTGTTGTGTTGCCTTCTGGTTTACCAGGAGAGCCGATAGTTTTAGAGGCTTTGTTGGAAACCCGAAAGACATGAACCCTCAGTCAATAACTCAGACGGTAGAGAAGGAATATTAAAAACCCAACACCCTCTCACTCAAAACTCTGAAATAGTGTTTCAAGAGAAATCGTCGATATCGACAGAGGAAACCATATTCTGTCAAGAACATGTTCTTGAAATCATGAGAAAGGAGATAAGGGAGCAAGAAAGTAATAAGAAGGAAGAAACAGTTAAATTTCACTCACAAATTTGGACCATATACTTTGATGGATCTAAATCAGAGGAAGGATTAGGGGCAGGGTGCATCCTCATAGATCCAAAAGGAAAACGTCATTTTCTGTCCTATAGATTAGAATTTGAATGCACAAACAACACTGTCAAGTATGAAGCTCTAATATAAGGGTTAAAGAAAGCCATAGAATTAAACGTCAAAGAATTGATTTTTTTCGGAGACTCGAAGATTATCATTAGACAAGTAAGGAATACTATACATTGCAATTCCCTGCACCTAAAGAATTATCAACAGGAAGTACATAGGTTAATAGATCATTTTGAAGCTTTCAATATCATCACGATCCCTAGAGAAAAGAATATCCTTGTCGATTCCCTGGCCACAGCTACTTCAAGGATGTCACCTATAGAAGATTATGAAGCCTCCTGATTCACTATGGAACTACTCTACAAACCATCAGTGCCTAACAACATTTCTAATTGGAAAGTCTTTGAATATCACACCATCCTGAAAGGG
Source organism: Picea engelmannii (assembly GCA_009831015.1). Lineage (NCBI taxonomy): Eukaryota > Viridiplantae > Streptophyta > Pinopsida > Pinales > Pinaceae > Picea > Picea engelmannii. The sequence goes on along the minus strand of ML780618.1, from coordinate 526,668 downwards.
ATAGCTAATTTGGAAAATTTGTTTGACCTGAAAGAATGATTTAGGGGGGGCCTAAAAATGCAAAAACTGGTAGCTCATGTCTCCTGCATGAAACTATAAATCTCAGAACCCCAGAAAACCCAAAGAATGTTAATCTTGGAAAGACTATATCTAAAGAGGAAATAAAGGCTTATCTCAAACTGATTAGACAATATCAAGATGTCTTTGCATGGTCCTACCGATATTTGAAAACTTATGACACTCGTATCATTCAACACACTATATCATTAAAACCTGAGGTGAAACCCTTCCAACATAAGCTCTCAAAGTATCACCCATCCCTGGAACCTCTCATGTATCAGGAATTAAAGAAACTTTTAGATGCCAACATCATCTTCCAGGTTAGGCATTCTACATGGGTAGCAAATTTGGTCCCTATGAGAAAAAATTTTGAAGAAATTTGCTTATGCGTAGATTTTAGGAACCTCAACAGAGCTTCAGAAAAGGACAATTACCTAGTCCCACCAATGGAGAAACTTTTGCAGACCATGTCTAGTTCAGAGATCTTCTCTCTACTAGATGGTTTCTCAAGTTTCAACCAAGTCTTGGTTTCAAAGGAAGATCGTTTGAAAACTACCTTCCGAACCAAGTGGGGAACCTTCGCTTCTAAACGTATGGCGTTTGGGTTAACCAATGTAGGGCCGACCTTCCAAAGGGAAATGGACGTAGCATTTTGGGGACTAATCAACAAGTGTGTGGTAGTGTATCTAGACAACGTAACTATGTATTGAAAGAACAGAGAAGAGCACATCTAACCCTTATCTCAGATTTTCGAAAGCTGTAGGAGATACAATATATCCTTAAATCCCAAGAAAATTATTTTCAGCGTCAAGGAAGGTAAGTTTCTAGACCACATTATATCTCAAGAAGGCATTTGCATAGACCCAGAAAGGATTAAGGCCATAGCTCAACTCCCGTTTCCTCACAATAAGAAATTTATGTAGTCTTTCTTCGGGCAAATCAATTTCATAAGGAAATTCACTCCCGATTTCACAGAAACCATCAAACCCTTACAAAAAATGATCCGCAAAGATGTTGAATTCAAGTGGGATGATGAACAAAAAGATTCTTTCAGCAATATTAAAATTGATATATCTCAAGCCCCTGTGTTACAAAGTCCCAATTTCAATAGAGATTTATTCCTTTATAGTTTCGCCTTCGACCAATCGTTAGTTGTGGTATTGACTCATAAGGATGATGACAACAATGAGGCTATGGTGTCTTTCATGAGCACTAATATCCAAGGAGCCTAATTTAATTATCCTCCTGTTGATAAACATGCCTATGTGGCATATAAGGCAGTAAATCACTTCAGGTCTTACATCCTCAAGAACCACACCAAAGTGATTGTGCCTCACCCTGTGGTCTAATCCTTGTTTAATCAGCAAGAGATGGGGGAAAGAAGAGGGAACTAGATGGAAGTGGTCCAAGAATTTGATCTATATATAAAACCTGCCAAACTAGTCAAAGGGCAAGGGTTGTGCAAACTCGCGGTTGAAGCCCAGGACCAAGTAAATGAAGATTCTGGATGGAAGAATGAAATAGAATTACGGTGTGGTGAAGCTTCATAGATTTCCCGAGGGCCAGAGTCTTGGTATGATAATTTAACTTATCTCCTACACCATGGGACTTGTCCAGAAAATATCAACCCTAGGGAAAGGAGAGCTCTTAGGTTAAAGTCCACACAATATCGCCTCATAAATTTGGTACTCTTCTAGATTAATTATGATGGGGTACGGTTAAGATGTCTCGAACGTGAAGACACAGACAAAGTTCTGAAGGAGCTCTATGATGGCCCTGCCAGCGACCATTTCGTAAGAAACACCACTGCTCATAAGATACTGAGAGTTGGCTATTATTGGCCCACCTTTTTCAAAGACACTCACACCTACGCTAGAAACTGCAAAACTTGTCAAATAAGCACTGAGAGAGAGAAGAGAGAAGCAGTACCACTCCAACAAGTGATTGTCTCTAGGCCTTTTGATCAATGGAGGTTGGATATCATAGGAGAAATTGCACCCATTTATTCAAAACAACACAATTATATACTTACTTCCACCGATTATTTCACGAAGTGGGCTGAGGCCATCCCTCTGACTCAAGTAAATGAGAGGGTGGTGATCCAATTCATAGAACAACAATTGATCACAAGGTTTGGTGTCCCTTCTATTCTATTTTTTGATAATGAAGCTTATTTTTATTCCACTCTATTGACATATTTTTCTCTAGACAAAGGAATCATAATTAGGTACTCTGCAAATTATTATCCATGGGGAAACGGGGTGGCAGAATCAACCAATAAGAACCTAGTGAGAATATTAAAAAACACAGATGCAGATAACCAAAGGAATTGGCATAATCTACTCCGTAATTCTCTATGGGCCGATAGGGTCACACCCAAGGAAGCTATAGGAAATTCCCCATACTTTCTATTTTACGGGCATGAAGACATTCTCCCAAATGGGCTTTATCTTCCATCTCTTCAACTAGCCCAAGATTCCAGTGGGGAGCCTTCATCAGTCGTACAATAAAGAATTGACACTCTGTTCATTCTAGAGGAAGAAAGGGAAAAGGATAAATCAAAGTTCATGGCCCACCAGTAGATCGTTAAAATATGGTTTGCACACATAAGGCTAAAGAGAATAACTTTGAAGTAGGATACTTAGTCTTGAAATGGGATAGAGCAAACGATCCTAAAGGAAAACATTATAAGTTTCATAATCTATGGCTCGGGCCTTTCCAGGTGGCTGAGAATATTGGGGTAGGCACTTATCGGTTGAAGAATCTGAGGGGGGGACATGACGCCCTCCCAGTAAATGGCCAAACCCTAAAACAATATTTCCAATAAATAAAAAAATTTGTATGTTGTTTTCATGATTTTGATTTTAGATAGGTCTTTTGCGAATTGCCTTTATTTTTCTTCTGTTGTTTTATTTTCCACGCTTTTGAGGGTTTTTTTTATCAAGGAAATGGTTGACCTCAAATCATGCGACATTGTGAACTCTTTTCTGAAATCATCGCTCACATACAACACAAGAAGCACCAAGGAACTTGCGGTTTCTTTGAGGGGTCCTCTATCTAACCTGCGCAAATGAACAACTTTGGAGAAATGTCAGAAGTCTCTGCTTAGTGGCCTGGTAAAACCTTAAGGGAAAGTTGGTATGCTCAAAAAGAATACATGAGACCTTGAAGACAAATCTAGCTAAGGATTCACCTTAACCGCCTCATTTTTTCAAAATAAATAGATGTCATCCTCTCCCACTCGCTCAGGGAATTCTGTCGAAATAAAATTTACTTTATCAAATGAGTGAACAGTGGGAGAGGGTATGTAGATAACTCTGTCGAGGCTATGGACACTCGCTGGCATCGGAGCAAGGTTTTTTATGTCAGGGTGACTCCGCCAGGGCTATGGATGCTCGCTGGCAGTGGAGCAACACCGTAGCAATTGAGTAAAGGTAACTAAAGGCTTAATTTCAGTGAATACTTTACTAGATTTTGTCAAAAAGGGCATGAGTCAGGTTTACAGGAAACAAAGGAGGAATAAAGGTTAAAAACCCCACAGGCAGGCCTGCAAGCATCAACCRAAGGATTTCAAATGTAAGGGTAAAAGAGGATCTTATTTAAAACCAGTAAGGTTCTCCAACAACTTTCGTATCAGCTAAGCATGAAGRAAGAACARATATTCTTCTTTCACCCAGTAAATCCCTATTTGTTGAGCACTCAAAACACCCTAAAAATTCTATGTCAAATTTTACATTTTGGGTACCACTTAATCTTTTGGCATTGTCTAATTCTAATTCAGTATGAAAAYTGTTGTCTTTTCTTATCATTTTTTGATTCTCATTAATTCTTTAAAAGATTGCTTGGACATGTGAAAACCATCATAACTTAAAAGGACTAACATTTAATTAAAGAATCAACCACTAAAACATTTCACCCAACGAGTCCAAAATTYGGCACCCGGAAGAATTGAAGATGAAAGAAAATCATTCAAGAAAACCGAGGTCATCAATTGTCGATCTTCGTCGGCATCGGTAAAAGGGAGTTTTATTTCATGACGAGCATTACACAATAAAGTCGTCAATAGACGATCTCATTTCGGCATCGGCGAATTTTTGAGAAAGTAAATCCATAGAGAACATAATAAGTTTATCCTCAAGCATTGATTCCCCAGTGTCTTTTCGGCATCAACAGTCCCAGGTTTAGCTCAGATCGTGCATTTTGAACAAAGTCCCGAAACCGACTATTACTCGCAAGCTAGGTCACCAGTCTTTGATGTCACATGTCCCAAACAAGTTGTGCCGTGACGGCACCACTGAGTACGAATTATAGGTTTCCTTAGAAGAAATACAGTTTGTTCGAATAACACAAAGGTACGTTCCAAATAAGACAAGAAAATATGTGGACCAAACACACAGGGACTTCATATACAAACAAGAATATGATGCATTCAACTGCTATAACCAGGATTCTTCCATTAGTGTTGCATGACTTTTACATTATAGGTCAAATGAGCTCAAAATATATACAATAGACGTTCCCGATAGTATGTGGCCAATCAATCTGGGTTACCTTTAAAACTTGGGATTTATAGGTAAGGACGTCACTTGGTTGCCCCCACTCTCTAGTTACTATCCCTAGAATCTAGGAAACATGTTTTCTTTTCTTTTGATGCCCTTTGTTCTTTACACAGCTGCATTATTGTATCCTGCACTTCCCCTAGCTGCCTTTTGATCCATTCCGCATTCCCTTCGTGGCCTTGCGATTCTAACACTTCAAGGGTTCTTTTCGCCAATTGTCCTCTTAATTCTTTGTTCTCCTGATAGAGTTCGGCAAGTGATATTTGTGCCTATTCTAGCTGTTGAGTCGGCCCTAGAACATTAGCGCCCGTGGCATCCATTCCCCTTGTCCTTGCCGCTCTTTCCCAATAAATTTCTTCAACGGGATCCAACCAAATAGTGGGCATAAGGATTTTCTCGGATATCAATCTCACGTGCAACTCGCTTAAGGCCTGAGTCTCCCCAGTTTCCTTGTTTTTCCTTGGTCAGCCTCTTTTCCGGTGTATCCGCTATGAGGCAGACATGTCTTCCAATTCTCTTCTCTCTAGTGTGACTTTTTCCACGTCATCCTTCTCAAGGTGTGATATCATCGTTTCCACACACAGATGGAATTCCCCTTTGAAACCTTGGGGTTTCCCGCTGCAAGTAAGAACGTATCCTAGTCTCGTTGAGGTCCAAGCCTGGTGCTTCTCCCGCTTTGCGTACCCTTTCTCACGTTGTGATAGGTTCCCATGATATAGCACGTATCCATCATACACAGGGAATTCGGCGAAGGCTCGAAGTAGAAAACCTTGATCACTCTGGGCTCACGAGACGAATTACCAAAAATGTATAAGCTCAGCTGGTAAGTAGAATGCATGCAAAACGATCTAGAATTTATAACCAAGCATGTAGTGAGTGGAAATGTGTCGGGGAACACTGAATTCATGGTGAATGGATGGTTTGAAGAAAACTAAATATTTCTTTTGGTATATCCACGCAACAAGTATGTTCTGGGGCATGTGAGGTACAGTTGTTAAGAGTTGCAAGGCATATATAATGTGAGCACCATGATTTCATATTTTTTGAACCTTCATGATGACCTGATAATGTCCGAAGAACTTACCGACGTGACTTTTGTTTAGACAACTGGCCTCGACTTGAAACCTGCAATGACTTCCCTTATGATAGGATCCAATCCTTTTGGAACTGAATCGTACTTTTGGCACATATTTGGCCCTAACATCCTTTCCCGACTCCAAGGGCCAATCAGCCACTGGTATAACTTCAAATTTCATTCTCTCTTATACCTAACTTGTTCATGCTATAGCACGTGGATGTAACCCACCCTCACCAAGGAAAAATTGATGGCGCCAACAGAAACATGAGGCGGACAGTTTGAAAGATTGCAGGAATCATGTAAGTATAAAACAACCAAGTTAGCAATATTTACAGGTATGCACTGATCTAAATTATTCACGTTTACACTTTATACGTACGTTTTTTGTCAGTGGTTCTATACGCGGTCTCTAAACAATTTTAATTTCAATTGCAGGAAAGATGCATCAAAGTGTTGAACAAGAATGGATCGGGAGCCTCATCGGGAGATTCAAGAAAATAATTCAAGTTTGAAAGGAACTGAGTCAAAATTAGCAAAAGAAGTGAGGACACCAGATTCCCTAAGTTCAGCACCCCTGACAACTTCGTCGACTTGCGTGACATGGTCGAATCGCACACCAAGCAAGATGAACTATGGGTCGAAGAGCTAGTGAAGGTGACCGAAACATCACCAAGACAAGTGAAACGATTTATGGAACATCCGATTATGGCACGGACTGTGCTACAACAATTAAACACTACTAGTCTAGTGAATTATTGGGTGCATGCGGTGGAGGTCAGAGGAATTTATGCAGCTTCAATGGAACAACACAGATTTCCATGGGCCCAAACCTATGAGGAGATGTTTATCAGTTGGTCGAAGTATGAGAAAAGTCACCCTTTCGAAGGGATATCTTGAGACGATTGTTGGAAAATTGTTAGGAGAGAACGCCACGTGGCAAGTTTTGTTTTGTTTAAACTACACTTAGCCATTATTTTTAGTGAATTTTACATTATAAAAAAGAGCATCGACCAATTAGTTAAGGGTTGATGGTTGTGGCAAGAAACTCTTTTTTTTTTTTTGTCAAGAATTATTTTTGAGCTACCGTTAATAGAGAAGTCCTTCTAGACCAGAGACAAAGTATTTTTCATCAAATGCATGTGTGATTGGATGTGGAGAAGAACTATTTCCTATCTCGTTTCATGAATGATGTTGTAATGAGTAAGAGATATTTAATTTATTGTCAAGTTATCTGGTGCAATATTTTGTTGTTCTTTACTTTAATGATGAAGATGAATCATTGTGTTATCATGTGATGGATGATTAAAGTAGGTGGATTATTCTTCTTGCCTTTGTTTTATTGCATATGTGTTTTCTTTTTTATAATTATTATCTCGGACAATAATTGGATGCTCACATGGTTAATGTATTATTACTAGGCATGTGGTATAGAATTTTCGTCTGCATGCTTGAGTAGCAAGTTATCCCAAGCTCGGCCTATTCTCCAGTAGTTAAACTTAATTATATTTTGTTTCCAATTTGGTTTATACTGGCCTAAAATCTTACTTCGGTCCCACCTAAGAGAAAATACAAAAAGAGAAAGTCACAACTGGAGGAGACGCCTTCGCAAGAGAGCGTAAAGCCCATCGATTAATTGGCCAGACCACGATATCTAGAGAACCATTCCACCATTAAACGTTGCAGAGTCTAATTGGGCATTGGTAGTAGGTTCGGTTTATGTTATTGAACTAAAGGGATTTAGGACCCATCAACAGGCCCACATGACTTTTGGCTCTTCATCTCCTAGGGTTAGGTTCTTAGATGTATAGGTTTTTTTACAATCCTACTTATTGTAAAAAGGACTTGAGATCCTCATTGTAATCATGTTTTGGAAAATGAGCACATCCATCACATCACTTCTTAGAGATAAGCTACCACCATTCTAGAAAGCTTGTTTTTCGCTCCATTTTACAGTTTCAGCTTATTTCCTTATTGAATAGAAACCAGTTTCATTGTATATTTGTTATTCTATGTTAATCATATTTTGATAATGATATGTATTCATTTCATTCTTCTCATAAAATCTGAATCGCACTCATTTTCGAAATTATATGATGATGGAATTAACTTCCAATTTGGTCTTACAGCATGAAAACTCAACTCCTTACTATTTTCAATCCAATGGTCAAGTCAAAGGCGTAAAAATGTTTTTGACAATGATGCTTCATAGGATGATAGGAATTCACAAAGAGAATTGGCATACGGTGATTTTTTTTCCATTATGGTCATATCGATCCTTGGTCAAAACAACCATAGGTTTTACACCATTCCAACTGGTATATGGTTTAGAAGTCGTGTTGTCGATTGAAAGCAAAATATCATCCTTGAAACTAGTTTTCATATTACTTCCCAATACCACCACCGAGGAAGAATGTATTTTGTACTTGACATGATTAGATGAAACTCATAATGATGTCGCTCTAGCTAATGAAACCCATAAGAAACGTGTCAAATATCAATATGATAAAACTGTTAGACCTCATGTTTTTTGTGAAGGTGACTTGGTCATGTTGTATGATCAAGATCATGAAATATTGGGGGCAAGTAAATTCGAGCCCATGTGGCATGGCCCTTATATCATTAAACGTGTATTAGAGAAAGGTTCCTATGAATTAGTGGATTATGATGGGATTCCTTTCGGTAAGCCTCATAATGGGATTTACCTAAAGAAGTACTATGCCTAGAGTCATTCTACATAAGTGATTTGTATATATTGTACCATAGTTTGGTGTGCTATTATCACCTTTTTTCAATGATTTATGTCTACTGCTTATATTTCATTGTGCTTTGTTTGAATATTTTGGCATTCCCTTCACCTTATATTGGCTTCTTTGATGGTGCTCACCACAATACTTAGAACCTTTATCCTACTGCATGGGAAATATACACATCGATCGATGAGTTGATAAGGCTACATGGTATATCTCTTGGTCATGCGACTAATAATATCGTGGAATATAGCACAGTTATTGAACTATTGGTTGAATCCATTTTACTTGGCATTCATATCTTAGTTGTTCGACTTGACTCTCAACTTGTGGTACTACAATTAAGTAATGTGTATTCTATCATAAGTCCTACTCTTTTACAAGTATATTTAAGTGTTCATCTCTTGGAAAGAGAGTTTGACTATATAGACTATCAACACATTCCAAGAAATCAAAATACATTAACATATTCTTTACTTAATTATGTATTAGATAGACATTTGCAACATTTGTAAAATTCACATATGCATTTTGCACCAAATAGAATAGAAGTAGAAATCGTCTTATATTAATTTTTCAAAAAGTTTTACAAAATGTATTGGGACAACACAAATTCTATGTATTTTAGATCAATTCATTTCGATATCCAAACAACTCAAAGGATCCTAGTCATCTCTAGGTCCACGATGCTCATGGTAGCATACTATGGTCTGAGCCACTCGTCAAATAAATTGAGTTGTGCGTCTGGATACTCCTGCAATGTGTCGCTGGTACTGTCATGGTAGATTGTCAATATGAATATCCGGTATACCCAAGGTAAACCCCTCAAGTTTGTGTTATGTTTCCTAGAGCTCCTCTACTACTTCACGATCATAAGAAACCATTGCACCCTACTCGCCTTGCCTCTGTATCGGCAAAGTCCCATATGGTCTGCTTGGACCAATATCTGCATGATGAAAACAAAATTAGTCTCAATACAACCAAAACATTTAAAATTTTAAAAATTAAAAAAAATGGTTTATTTTTATTTGAATCGTTCCACTGGTACCCCTCTTGAAGGACTATGTCTAGATCTCCTCGAAAATCCATCCATGTATATGTGTAGTCTTCGATCATGATGAGTTGTTTCTTCAGCCATTTGAATAATTTCTCATCATACGAAAATGTTGGGTCGCCACCATGGCATTCCACTGTGTCCACCCACCTCTTCATATGAGGCTCTTGTGTGTCAAGGTTCTCATCCAAATCCATACTCTACAAACGTAACAATGTAACTCTTGTTGAAGATATTACACACTCACCTATAATTATTTTCCTAAGTTTTACAGTCCAACATTGAGAACTCTTCCTTAGATGAGAATATTCTCTCTAGAGAATATACCCCTACAAAATAGGATGTGCATCTTTAGTTTAGATTCAATTACACTTAGTTAGACTAGTGGAAGTCGTGACTCGGTTAACTGATGATTGCATGGATTATTTACCTAGGACTAGGTGGTAGTTTACTCCAATATCTTTCAGTGAGTGTCTATATCTCCCTATATCACGAGTATGGCACAATAGTTACTCATTTAGCCTATATCTATTGTAAATTATTCACTCTTTGATTGTGGAATATGGTTAATGAAAATTATTTGTTCTCACTCTCTTGTTTCTCTCTTCTATCATTTTTCTACAAACTATGTATGACATTTGCTAGCTATATCTTATATGTGCAGGTTCATTCACATTTACATGGTATCAGAGTCGACATATTGCTAGGAAAAAGACACACCGGACTCTTTTTGCAGGTACTGAAGATTAAAGAATGCAAAAAAGATGGATTATTTTCCAATAATAATTCTGACGCCTCATAACTATTTGGAGTGGAAGCCAAAATTTCTGCTTGTGCTTAGATGCAAAGGATTGTACCAAATAACTATGGAAATGGAAGTAGAGTTTGATTCCGTCGATGAGAAAAATGAATTTCTTAATAGACAAGATATGGCCATAGGATGTATCCTTTGGTTTGTTTCTCCTGAAATTCTCCACCAAGTATATGATGACTCACAAGACTCAACTCCAAATGAATTATGGACTATATTGAAGGTTCTATTCAAGAATAAAGAAGATTATGAAGATTTCATGCAGGAGATTGGAAAGATAGAACTAGAAGAGAAACCATCAAAAGATCAATCCTCTTATTCTGAAGATTTTTTTACACATGTATCTACACAATTGTGTGTTCAATTAATTGCAGATGATGTCTACTCCATTTCAGATTTATTTTCTGAATTTCATGTGGAATATATATTGCATGCATCTCAGAGTCACTGTTGGATTACTGAGATGGGGGGTGAATCGGTAATAGAGAAATTCAATCCTTTTTCACCATAAAATGAAAGTTTTATATCAGTGTAGCATTATCAACCAATAGATTCAGAGTAAATAAACAATGAACAAATGAGAAATCACACACATACACAGTACACCAGTGTTTTACGTGGAAACCCAAAGCAAGAGAAAACCATAGAATTATTTTTCTTATATGTCTTTAAGAATTACATTCATTGGAAGCACCAACTTCCTTTGTTTTCCAGTTGCAACTGGAAGAAGGCTCCAACCCCCTAGTTTCTCAGGCTACAACCTGAGGGAAGCTCCAACTCCCCAATTCTCTAGCTAAAACCAGAAGGAGGCTACAACCCCCTATGTTCTCCGGATACAACCGAAAGGTGGCTACAACCACCTGTCCTTGACCTATCCAACCACCCTGAAATATAAGTAGAATGATAGAACCATTGTCACACTATCACTGTGAGATATATTGTCGTAAACCTGTACCAATCAACCTGCACAAACAACCTGTAACAACATGTACCAGTAACTTGTACCAACATGTACCATACATCAACCTGTACATCAACCTATACCATAAACAAATGCATCAACCATGCACCAAACCTGTGCAAATAATGTTAAGACTTAAATAGTGGCACATTACCCCTTAATTGGGGCATATTACATTAGTAATATTATTTTATTTATGTCGTCTTGGGTCTGTTAGTTGTGATTGTACCTCCTAGTATCCTATATATACCAAGGAAACATTTTCATTTGGAATCATCTTGTATTTATAAATTTGTATGGTGTATAAGGAGGTTTCCCCCTCGAAGAGGCTTATTATCTGAAATTCTATCTTTTTCAAGGCGTTGAGTACTTATTATAAGGATTTTCTATGCTATATTGATATTTGGATCTTAACATTTGGTATCAGAGCTAAGATATGATATTCTTGAAAAACAAGATTATGCAATGGTGAAGGCTCTCAAGGTGTTTAGAACATATGTCTTGCACTTCAAAATAATTTCTTATGTACCAACAAATGTGATTAAAGATATCTTAGTTCAGCCAGATAGTGATGGAAGAAGAGGTAGATGGTTCTTAACACCAACCATCTACTTCTTCTTCCATCATTGTCTGGCTGAACCATGATATATTTACTTGAATTTGTTGGTACATAAACACTTATTTGGGAGTGCAAGACATATGTTATGAATGCCTTGGGAGCCTTCACCATTGCATAAGCTTGTTTTTCAAGAATATCATATCTTAGCTCTGATACCAAATATCAAGTAACCAAATATCTTAGCGTTGATTATTATTCTGAGGTTTTTCTATGTTATCTTGATATTTGGTTCTTAAAAAATAACCTGTCACAACAACCTGTCCAAAAAACCTATCAAAACAACCTGTCTCATCAATCTTATCAACCAAATCAGATCTACTCGCCAATATCAATCACCAAGACAACTATCAACCATATGCAAAATATCACCAATATGTGCATCAACCAAGCATATCACAACAACTCATAATCATCACCAATATCAATATGTGCTTCTAATAATATACCAAGGCAAGTATGCTACATCATCCATAAACCATGTGTCAACAATACTACTAAAACGTACCTCCAACCATGTACCAAGTATGTACCAATCATGCATCAACTACACATCAACTATGACTCATCAAAATGTACCAACATCATCAACTATACACCTCATGTATGTGCCAACTCATAAACTACTTGTCTCAACCATTTACCCAACATGTACCTCAACCAAAAATTTCCAAAATCCCTCATCAATTTCATCATCCAAATCTGATCTGAACACATATACCTCAAACACTATACCACAAGTTTGTACCTCAAACCATGTGCTAGAACCTCACTTTTATACAACCTCTATCTGTACCAATAAATTTAGCAACATACCTCAACCAAAATCCATCAAACATGAACCAATTTAAACTTCAGTAGATCTGCCTTAGATCAACTCTACAACAAGCCATAAACTCCCAACAGGGCATCCAACATATTTACAAGGAAAACCCTCAAATCGATTCATAAATTCAAAACTACACATATGAGAACCATACCTTTTTTTTGTCTTGTAGCATTCTATTGCCACGGTTTTTTTGCCACGAATCCACTACCGCGATTTTTCTGTCGCACTTTTCCTGCTGCGGTTTTTCTGTCGCACTTTTCCTGCTGCAATTTTTCTACCACACTTTTCCTTCCACACTTTTTCTTTTGTACTTTTCCTGCCACACTTTTTCTTCCTCACTTTTCCTGCCGCACTTTTTCTTCCATAGTTTTTTTGCCGTACTTTTTTTGCTGCAATTTTTCTGCTGCACATTTTTTGCTGCAATTTTTCTCTATCAATAATACTTCCCAAATAAACTTTCAAAAAAATAGATATTCAATGATATTTAAGTGTGTTTTGAATGAGAGACCCTTTCCTCTTATTTATACTTTTATGTAGCTTCCTCAAGGGGTTATTGTTACACGTCAAAATTTCTCACTTCGATAATGTCTCATTGTCATTGTCGCAAGTGTCACAAAAGTCATATTTGTGTACCGCATGTGTCGCATTGCGGATGACATCATAAGAGCACTTGGTACATCCTCTAAGACTTGTTAGAAGAGGAAAACATGTCATTTGGAAAATTTTACAAACTTTTACCTTGAATAATAATCATCTTAAACAAATTTTTGGAGATTAGTGCTCCCATGTCCACATGCAGGGAATGTTAGCGCTCATTTCTTTCTTAGAAGAGAGCGTTGTAGCACTCTATTTCCAGCTTTAAAGGAGCGTCAATTTGTTGAGAGAATATTGGGGAACAATCCCCCTTATCTCTAAGGAAAACTAAGAAACATCTAAGTTATTTTGGCTCGAATCCAAGCTAAAGGTTGGATCTAAGGGAAATCCCACAAATGATGGAGTCATATCCTCAACTTATTCCAAGAATAGCTAAGCCGGTTGAGCCTCTCAAAGCCTATATAAGTAGGCATTCTCATGGCGAAAGAAAAAATAATATCAATGAAAAGTATTGTCATTCTTATCGTGTTTCTTTCGAGCAAGGTGTTGGACAAGGAGGACTTCGTGAGGTTGTTGCATATGCATCTACAGATTGTAAGTACCTTGTTATGTTCTCATTAATATATATGCTTGGCCATTTTCTTCAAGTTTGTGTATGTTTGCACGGGCTTGTCTCTTCTTGATAAATATATCTTAAACTAATCTTGGTAGAATAGGAAGCATGCATTGTCTTTGTTGTCTATTGAATTACAGAACTTATTAAAGGGATTGAA
>ML780618.1:491538-512191 GCA_009831015.1 Picea engelmannii | reverse complement strand
TTGAAACATGTTTCTTTCTAAGATATTTGGTCTTTGTTTGGATCCTTAAAAGATATTTCCTTGTTTTGAAATCACTCTTTCTCTTCATAATTTTGATTTTATTTTCAATACTTTCTTGTTCATCTGATCGTTTGAAAGTGGTTAAAAGGAAGCCCGGATATCTTTGTACTGTTCCATTTGGTATTTGATTTGTATCTTTCCAAGCAAATTTCTTGTTTGAGTTATGTTGTTTTGGATTTCTTTTTGAAATTTTTAGATTTGTTTTCACTTCTTATTTGATTGTTGTGAGAGTGTTCTTTTTGTTTATATGATACTTGCTTGTGATTGTCTAAAACTGCAAATAGTGAAATCTTGTTGGCATAAGAAGCTTTGAATAAAATCAATTTATGTTCATATTTAAACAAAAAGAGATCTTTTATGATTGGTCTTTGGATATTAGGATCAATTTATGAATAGTTTAGCATTGAATTGGGTTCTTGTTGAAAGAAATTGCATGAAATTTCTACATTTTTGTGTTTGATAGTGAACGAAAGAAATGTTTTCTCCTTCCCATAAATAGAAGTCCATTGAAAGAAACGATTGCTTATAATTTTTCTTTTGATTCTTTGGGATTCGAGTCATCATATCATCAGTGTCACTTTCATTCACCTCTGAATAAAGAAAAGCCACTAAAATCAATGCTAATTAAAATTAATCTAGAAATGTTTTTTAATAGATTCTTCCACCAACAATAGACTAGGATTAGCACTCTAGATTAGGTTGTACAACTCTCCAAAGCATTCAAAAAAAACTTAGAATCTTGCAATAGGAAGAGAAAATCCAATTTTTGTATAAGCATATCTAGGATCCCCCTCTCACACAGGGGTTACACACGAGGTCATGTTTGAGAGAGCCACATATATTATCCCTCTATAGTTTAATCATTCGTAGTAGTAAGATCATATATTGGGGGTTCTTATTGAGGTCCAAATGTCTTCATTTCTTCTCAGTGCTTCGTGAATTCTGAATCCATTCAGGGTCCTCTGGAGTTCTACCATTCTACTTGTCCTCAGTTCTCTTGAAGGATTTCAGACTTGTTATCCTGCCCATACGTTCGAACTGGACTGTCGACTGTACTCACCCATAGTTTTACTACGAGTTGGTTTCCTTAGTATCTATAATATTTAAGGTCTTCACACGAGGTGATGATGAAGGGAAGTCTTCGCTATACCTAGAACAAACGTTGGTCAAAATCACTCAGGCTTCTTGGAGGGTAAATCCATGATTACTATGTGGAATCTTGCACCAAGGCGTAATTCCGTTAAGCAGGTCTCCATCGTAATTATTCCACCTGCTCATATCCTAGCCCCTTCTTGTTTTGATCATGCAATTTTGGATTTCATCACCAACTAGTATGGTCATTGTAAGAAGGTTTGTTTTCTTGTTGGTTCTTCTAGATTTTTTAGTGTGTGCTGTTGATTTAATAATTTTTTAATATTGATCCTATAGATGATAAATGCCTTTGTAGATCACGCGGGATGAAAGGGTTTCCTCTAGAAGTAGGCTACGAACCCTTACCTCCTAATTCACCAGAAGACATTTACCATGAAGACGTAGAAAACCATTATGACGCTAAGATCGTTGCTACTCCTTTGTTAGAAAATATTGAAAGTGCCTTGGTTACAGTTGAGGGTCATATTCCTCATACTAAACCTATGTTAGAATCTCCTATTGAAACACTCCTTGTTTGATTGGACTTGTTAGGTAATATTATAGAAGAAGAAGTCCCTGGTTTTCCATCGAGACCAATTACTGAGACATACATGGGATCCAAAGAACCAAATTTTAATGATGATTTTAGGACCCTCGTTTGTCATACTGACATAGTAGATCCACAACATACACCTGCTCATTTTGTATGGAGGAATCCATCGGGATGTGATCTTTATGAAAATTTTGATTTTATTCAACAACCTATTGATCCTAATGACCCTCTTGTCGCTGAGGCGGGACCATATGGTCATACTATTGATCGTCCCATCGAACAGGTCATCAATCTTGCTGCTACACCAGCACAAATCCACCTTAATTCTAGAATCATAACACCTAATCACACACAAGGTACTTCAACCATTACTCCCACTATTATGCCTCTTCATACTACAGCTCCTCATGTTCCACAAGATCTTGTTGGAACGCCTTTACAACAAAGAATGCAAACCCTTTCCAGACATACTCAATCAACTGTGAGACATATCCCGACTAGGTGGAAACCACCATCTAGTGGGCCTATCCCTCTTGGGGAACAACCATCCTTTAACGGGCCTACCCCTCCTTGGAGACAACCACCTTTGCATGTTCCTTCTGGGGGTCAACCCCCCTTTACTGTTGAAACCACAGTTGTAAATTAACCTATGGAAAGGGGGAAACCCTGTTTTGTCATAAACCCTTCACAATCTTGGGGAGTACATCAAGGAGGTATGTTTAATAAACCTTGCCATGGGGGGGAGTCATACCATAACCCACAAGGAGGAGTATCAAATCATTTTCCTTCCGGATTATATTTTGGACAACCTTATCCGGGTGTCCCAAATCCCACCTAGGGTTCTCAAGGAAAACAACCTTATCCTCCCCAAGGGTCAAATGTTTACCCTCCTCAGGGAAAAACTGTTTACCCTCCTCAAGGGAAAACTATTTATCCCCCACAACCAAATCAACCAACTTATACTCCTCGGAATCAACCTGGTTTCCCCCCATTAATGAATGTTCCTCAACATCAATTGAATCCTTCATATACTAGTAAAAAAAAACCATATATGGGAGAGCCTAGTGGATAAAATTATCCACCTCAACCATTTTATGGTCCATCTAGTGTCCCTATGCCACATCAATATCACCCTCAATTTAAATGACAACTACTCTTTCTAGTCACACTAGATCTACAAGATTTGTTCAGGTTGACAAATGATCCCATATTGCATTTTCCTTTTTGGCCAGTAATTCTTGCTAAATTACCTTCTGACATCCCCAAATTTGACGGTAAACCTGGGGAAGACCCGAACAACCATGCGATGAAACTCCATTTATGGTGTTCCTCAAACTTGTTAATGGATGATTCTATATGTTTGCGTATTTTCCAGTGCACACTCACGGGCTATGCATCTAAATGGTACATTGAGCTTCAATGTGGATCCTTTCAAGATTTAAACTCCCTAGCTATGGCTTTTCTCAGGCATTTCCAATTTCCCATCCGTTACGAGATGGGTACTGAAATTTTAACCTCCCTCCGTCAAACGAAATCCAGGCATATCTCTGATCACATTCATGAATGGAGACGATGGTGAAGGTTGATTAAAGTGACCATTCCTGACCAGCTATTCGCATAATGGTTTACTAATTATCTTTTATCCCAATTTCTCATGACGTTTCCATGGGTGGTGTAGTCATTGAGGAAGAAGCCATTTCCTGAGCTTAGTACCTAGATTTGGTTTACTCCCAATCTGGTACGTTGTATGATTTTATTCCAAATGTTACTCATACTCCTACTGATCCATCCAAACCTTCTTTCATAACACATGCGGATGGAGTTATCGATACCGTCAAAACCCAATATTCATCACAGTTGACCAGAACGACAAATCGCTCTATTTCTACACCCGTCACTGGTTAGACTTAACTCTCCTCTACCTCCCTCATGACTCAAATCTCGGAGGTGAATGCAGTTCAATCTGCCTCTTCACAACAATCTGGGGGTAAGAAGAAAACAAAAAATAAACCCAAAAATAATAATAATAATAATGAACATCCCAAAACAAAAACTCCACCACTTGCTACTGAAAAGAAACCACAGCGAAAACCGAAATTCCCACGTCTTATTTGTGGTGAAGATCATTTCACCCGATAATGTCCACATCGTGACGAAGCTTTCACCGTGTTATCACAACCTTTTCCTCAACAGTAGTCCATGGTTTCTCAAGAGCTTGTTTCTCCTGCAGGGGGAAGCTCCAGCCACCCTCCTAGTGATGAATCCTCGATGAGTGCTCATATTTACATGCTCAATGGGATTGATTTAGCCACTCGCACCACCAGGTATGACACGTTGGCTAAACTTGATAAAGAAAAGATCACTAACGTCACCCCACCAAATCCATCTCATGCCTCCATTAGTCCTTCATCTGTGTCACTTCAGATAGAGAAACCTATTTTGAACTCTATTTTACTCCTTCCCAAGAGCACTATTCACAAATCAACGTTTAATCCTAGTTCATGTGCCACCCAAAACTACAACATTATTGAATATTTGGCTCAAGCACCATGTGCTATGTCCTCTCTTGAAGTTATGCAACATTTCCCAAGTCAACTTAGAATGCTCTTGGATGCCATCGGCGCCATTGATCCTGAGTCGTCAAATAATATCACGTTTAACCTCAACAACTTCAAGTCATGAAAAATTCAAGTCACGACTTTCCACTTGTGTAATTTCATTAGCTTGTTGGAAAGGATTAAAAACACCTTCTCTTAACCAATCCCCTACAATGTTACAAGAATTTGACGGGTGAGGTTTTCATCCTCACGAACTCTTGCAGTCTTTAGTTGTTTAGCTGAGGGGTAAGACCATCTCCGTCGATGTAGAGGTAGTCTATGCTCCCCTTGATTACAATTTGTTATTAGGAAGAATTTGGTTCTATGCTATGACTGTCATCGCTTCATCAATGTTTCGATGTGTACAATTCCCTCATCAAAGTAAAGTTGTCACTATCGACTAGTTAGATTACTTCACACACGATGCTCGCACTCTCGCCACCAACAATATTCCTTTCTTGGGAGATAGTAAGGTCACTTATGAAATCGTTGGTGTAGGTCTTTAAAATATTCTTCCCCTATGGATACATTCCCTACACCACTTCCTCCCACCACACAACATATTTCCACAATCAATATGATCTCGACTATGGCCTATCAGTCTTTAGAATCATCTAATCCTTGGGTTGTGCCTAGTCCTCTGGAATTTGATGCACTAGGTGACATGATGCCACTTATTCCAGTTGAGGCTTCATACGATGCGATCCAATCTGCCTCTCCCTCTTTGGATGACCAACATCTATTGGCATCTGACACTTATTCGTTGCCATCTTGGTTGAATTCCTTATCCTCTTCTTTTGACTACATCTCACATATTTTTCCATCGTACGAATCCATTATGGAAATCCTTAGTATTTATGAGGTACCTTGGGATGACAACCATCATCGATCATCTTTTCTTCCTAGTCTAGATGAAATCCAAGAAGATATACACTCTATCTTCCCCCCCCCAATGTTGTTGATTCTCCCCAATCTCCTATACTTACCCAGGATACTACTTCCAAGGGGAATTTAGGAAACATCTCTTCTACCATTGCTATCAATATTTAGATCAAAGAAGGTGTTGTGGAAAATGTTCATCTCAGTGTTAATTGTTCACCCGAGGAAGTGGAATCTTACACCTCTTTATTTAAATAATTTTGTTATGTCTTCACTTGGAGCTACGAGGAAATGCCTTGGATCAATCCTTCGATTATTGTGCATGAAATAAAAACTTACCTAGGTGTTAAACATGTACGAAAAAAACTTTTCCTAGAACATCCTAAGAAAACCATGGCCATAAAGGCAAAAGTTGAAAAACTATTGAAATATGGCTTTATCTATCATGTCCCCTTGAAGGAATGGGTTTCTAACATCGTTCTGGTTAGTAAAAAAAAAGGAACCATTCGTGTCTACGTCGATTATAGGGATCTCAACAAGGATTTTCCAAAAGACAATTACCCTGTGCCCTTTATTGACGCAGATTGAAATTCTTCCAGCTGATCAACATAAGACAACCTTCATCCACCCATGGGGGAATTTTGCTTATAGAAAACTACCTTTTGGTCTAAAAAAAATTGGTACTACATTCCAGTGCGCCATGTCATATTCTTTCCATGATATCAAACATATTGCAGGACCGTACCTCGATGATTTATCTACCCATTCATCTAATCACCAAGACCATATTGGCCATTTACGACCCATTTTTCTTCGATGCCAGTACTACCGTATCCATTTGAACCCTCAAAAATGAATCTTCGTTGTTGAATTAGGTTGACTCCTCATTTTTCATTGTCTCCAAAGACATGATTAGGTTGGATCCCTTAAAAATCAAAGCTATTCTTTCTTTACCACCTCCCAACAATCTGACCCAACTACAAAGTTTGCAGGTGAAAGAAAACTTTCTTCGTCGTTTTATATGTAATTACGCCGAGCTTACTAAAGGATTTATGTGATTATTACAGAAAGACATGCCTTTCATCTGGGATGACACTTCTCAATGATATTTCAATGCTCTTAAGCATGAATTGACCCATATACCTCTCTTGCATTCTCTGAATTATGCACGGGACTATATCCTTTATTTGGCAGCCTCTACTTCCACTAATGATACGGTGTTAGTTCAAGAGGACCCTAATGGTGAATAACATGTGATCTACTATCTAAGCAAGAGTCTATCTGGTCTCGAGCTTCGATATTCACACATTGAAAAGTTGGCTCTGGTAGCCATCATTGTCATCCAGATATTTTGCCATTACATATTGTTACACACTACCACGGTCATTGCGGACTCGAACCCCATGTACCATATTCTGACATGTCAAGGAATTGGGATAAAATATTCCAAATGGATCATCATTCTTCAGGAATTAATCTTGAGTTTGCCAAATCAAAAGCTAAAAATTCCTTGGTTTTTGCAAAAATTATATGCGATCTTCCCCATGCTGATGAAGACATTGAACCTAGTGATTCTCTTCCTGGTGAATCTTTGTTCCTCATTAGCATGTTCAACCCTTGGTATGGAGATATTCTTCTCTATATTCAAACCCAACGTTTTCATCTCGATATCTCCCGTGAAGAACGTCGTCGTATCCACAACCATTCTAAACGCTACCTTATCATCGGTGCCACCTTGTATCGTCATGGTATTAACTCTATACTATGACATTTTTTAACCCATGATGAGGTTGAACATGTTTTGAATGACTGTCACCTTAGAGCTTGTGGCGGTCACCTTTCTGGGATGGCTACAGCCCATAAAATCTTACGTGTCGGTTATTTTTGGCCCTCCATCTTCAAATATTGTATTGAGGTTGTCAAAAAATTCCCACCCTGCCAAGTCTTTCACAACAAGGCATGCACTCACCCTACTTTTCTACATCCATTATCACCATCATCCCCTTTTCCAAATGGGGCATTTATTTTATGCAATGTAAGCCTACCTCAGTCGGGGGGCACGGTTATATCATTGTTGTCATTGATTATTTCACTAAATGGGTTGAGGATATGCCTACATTTATTAACGATGGTTGTACTGCAACTCTCTTCATCTTTAACCACATCATCACTTGCTTCGGTGTTCCACAATCCATTTTCACTAATAATGGTTCACATTTTCAAAACCATATGATGAGTGAGTTACATGTCAAGTTGGGTTTTCGTCATGAAAAATCATCCCCCTACTATCCTCAAGAAAATAGATAAGTTGAATCTATCAACAAAGTCCTTAAAACCATGATCCAACACATGGTGAGGGTAAACAAAACTTCTTGGCACTTGCAACTTTTCTCCACCCTTTGGGCTTACCGTACCTCAGTGAAAATTGCAACTGGATCCACTCCATTCCAATTGGTATATGGTGTTGAAGCAATGTTACCAATCGAGTGTGAAATTCCTTTGTTGAGAATCACTGTAGAACTCCTGCCTCACACTTATGTTGAAGAAGAATGATTCTTATATCTGAATAAGTTGGATGAAACATGTCGTGATGTTTCTCTCGTTAATGAGACATATCAAAAATAAATGAAGAGTCAATATGACAAATCCGTTCAACCTTGTACTTTCGCGGAAGGATACCTAGTCCTCGTTTATGACCAGCTCATGATAAGCTAGGGACAGGAAAGTTATAACCTCTGTGGCATGAACCTTATATCACAAAATGTGTATTACATAGAGGTGTCTACGAGCTAGTTCACTACAATGGAATATCTCTCGGTGAACCCTTGAATGGGTGTTACCTTAAGAAGTACTATGCATAGAACATCTAGCATGTTTTCTTTGTACACTATTGTACTATGGTTTTAATTTGGTGTGTCTTTTCTATTGCGTTTATGAGTCTTGTTTTAGCCACTTATACTTTGTCATGTGATTGTGTATGCAGATGACATCTCCCTTTCCTATATTTGTCAGGTTTGCGGAAGGCGCTAGTCGACACACCAAGAACATTGTTTCTGCAGCTTGGGTCATTTACCACCTTGATGAGTTGGTGAGTTCAAGAGGCATTTTCCTAGGATCGGCAACCAATAACGTGGAAGAATATCACGTTGTCATTGGAATTTTGACAGAGGCCTCCTCCCTAGGTATATCTCATATAATCATTAAACTATACTCTCAAATCGTGATTTGTCAGCTTAATCAAGTCTACGCAGTTTGAAACCCTATCCTATTGCGTGTCCACCTACGATTTTGTCGTCTTGAGAGAATGTTTGAATTTACATAATACAAACACATACCAAGGGAACTCAACACAACCTTGGATTTGCTAGAAAATAATATTTTGGATTGGTATCGTGCGCATAGATAAAAAAATTTAAAGAAAATAAATTACATGTAAATTTAAGAAAACGTCACACAAGATAATTTGTAACATCATTGGCACCACAAAAATCAGATATATATAATGTGTGATAGAAAAAAAAAAATTACATCAAAAAGACATAATGGGGAAAAATATTGGCCCTCATGCCCATGATATCATCACAAAAATACTACAATACATATAGAGAATCCTAGTCCTCCTGCACCAAGTTATGCTCCGAGAAGCACACCACTGCATGGGCCACTCATCGAAGCAAGTGGTTCAAACTCTCAGGAACCCCTACTGTATGCCTCTGTAGATGTAGAGGTATTTCTCACCTCCTGAGAGGTGGGACACCCATAGTGAGATCATGTAGGTTCCTCTCAACCTCCTTGAGACCTCCCACTATCACCTCATGCTCCACGACTATCTACACATATTTGTGATGCCCTAGTGTCGGTATCTCTGTCAGACGTGATGCGCCTCTATCTGCATGATGAAACAATACATCTGTTAAAATCTCTCTTTGTACACATAAAAATAATATAAATAAAAAATAAAAAAAACACATGACAAGGTTTGGTTTTATACTTGACGCATCCCAGTCAATACCCTCTGGAAGCACTAAGTCCACGCTACCCTGGAAATCTACTTTGACATATGGAAAGTCCTCGATGACGATCAACTTCCTTCTCCACCAAGCGAAGAAGTCAGTCGTGAACTTGAACTCTGAGTCAGTACCCAATATTGGGGACAAACTTGTCCAACTTTCCATACATGGTTTAGTGACCAGTTGTGCCATCAGTGCAATCTATGGTTGCATCTGAAATATTCACTCCAGAAAGAACGAAACCAAGAAGGAACCATAGACAAATTGTTTATGTTTCCCAATCCTGCACTTCGTGATTTTATCCTTCATGTTACGAACGAATCCTTCACTCTAGTTGAATAATGTCGGCTCCACGCATTGTAGAGCATAAGACATTTGGGATTTTGAAGCCAAATGTGCACTCGTGCTACCTGCTAGGTTGGTTATGGAAAACAAAATAGATCATAGTGTCAAATATCTGAAGTCCTTGATCACGATTCGTCCCTCGACTAATCGTGACCCTAGAATACAATGATCATCCACATACACCTCACCAGGCTAAGGAGTTTCCCACTCCCCGAAGCAAATGATAGGAGCCCCTCTTCTTGAGAGGTCGATCAAAAATTACACATCATCGAGCTCAATTTTTAGCATTTGTGGTCCAATACGAAATGCATGTTCGGCATCATCCCATAGTCCAATCAGATACTCAAGTAATAAAACTTCTTTCTTCATCTTTTGCAATTTGAAATACTTGAGGAGGCCACAATTCCTCAAAGCACCCCTTGTTTGAGTTTTTTTCAATGCGGCTATATCTTCGAGCTCATGCTCATGTTCTTTCCATTCAATCATGGTTTTAATCCATGTAAACTACAAAAACATACATTTAAAATCCATTAATCATTCTCTCATAGCAAAAAAAATGGTATTTTCAGCATAAATAGCAACAATTTTTTCAGTCTTGCGTCGACGCTCCCCTAATTTTATCCACAGGGTGCTAGCGCTCCCCTGACACATGCACTAGGGCACTAAAAACACGATCAGTGCTCCCCTCACCCCTTTGATGGAGCGTCGATCAAGTTCGACGCCTAGGGATTCCGAGGGAGCTCATGACAGCCTAAAAACTACTTAAAATGCAATTCTAAACCATGAGAAATGACTAGAATGGGTAAGTGACCAACCTGGTCTAGACAAATGTGAAAATGGTCAACCACAGCTCTGATGCCAACAGCTTGAAAATCGCCCTCCGAGGTTGAAAATACAATGCTAGAAGAAATTGGTGAAAATGAAATGGTAAATAAGATTTTTAACCCTATTTCACTATTATAGGGTTCATTTTGCTAATATAATGTTTCTTTTGGGTTTTTAAATATTTTTGGAGAGTCACTAATACCTTGGATGCATATTTGTCTTTACTTATAGGACTCAAAGTAGTATATTTCCAATTAACATTGTAACACTGACAAGCACGGTCTTTGTTCTTTCTCACGCTCGAAAAAAACATGAGAATGTAACCGAGTAGACTTTTATCTCTTTTTTGGACTTGTGAAGGTTACACGAAAAAGGAAACCCCTGGAGTCTCCTTTAAGCTTTTTTCAAACTCTATAAACATGAAAATATTTTCGAGTGATCTTGCTTCCTTTCACACTCGTTTAAAAGGTTTTGAAAGGGCATCTCCCAAGTAGTATTTTATCTCTTTTTCAGACTTTGGCGACTAAAATTACAAAAAACAACAACCCTTGAGTCATCTTTAAGTTCTTTTCAGAATCTCTAAATATGAAAAACCACTGATTTTTCCTTCTCTGGACTCATTAAAAATTACACATTGAAGGGACCACATGGGACCGAACCCTTACTTCTTCTAGTTATTTAAACAAAGGAAGAGGAAATTACCAAAGGTGAGTTATACTGAGCATGTGTTATCCTCCTCGAGCTCGTAAAAATAGAAATAGGTACTCGTCTATCTAGATGGGGGGAAAAAATGAAGGAAGCAAGCCAAGCCATTTTTTAGAATTGTCACAAGTCACTCTTGCAATCACCCTTGAACATGGCACATTATCTTTACATACATTTTAATCTGTTGAACCTCTGCACTGAACCAATCCTCTAAGTTTCTTTACTCCTTTGGGTCACCTGACGAAAGTCACAGTATCCACTGCATCATGTTTTGGTCCATGTTACGTTTATGTTGCTTGTGCCTTAGTGTTCAAGGGAAGTATCCACCTCAAGATTCAACTATCACAATTTTCCAGTATCAATACCTGTGTTAGTCCATACTCATCTGATTCGTCATCTCACATCTCTATGTCAGTTTCATGTCGTTGATGAGGGATACATCAAGGCCCTCCTTCGGCGATTATTTTTCTATCGATTTCAACACATTTTCTAGGAAATTTGACTTAGAAACCAGTTAGTACCTTGGGAAATGCATGCCTCAATGGAAAGCCTCCTTTCCTTTGACAATAGGTTTACATCATTGACCTCTGATCGGATGATTCCATGAATGCTCGACTTTATCTAATCTATTCACATTTGTTGGATTATACTAGGGTACCTTGGCATTCATTGACATCATTGGTGATTTCCCTCACACTTGTTAACAGTTTACCTCAATGACCGGTAATCAAGTGGTTTCTACCATGTTCGACATCAAAACATCTATTCACATGGCTAGATTCGTACCACATCAGGATTGGGACGAAGACCCTAGGTTGAGAATTCACTCTGATAACTGATTTACTCAGCCTGTGAAAGGAGATCATTTGATCATGTTGATATATATATATATTCACATAGATCCACTTTGTATTGGTCCATGGTTATGTTTTGTCATCTTGTAGATCCACTGTGTATTTATCGTGGCTACGATTAGTTCATGTCATGGAAGTATAGATCCACATTGTATCTTTGGTGGTTATACCCTTAAGTCAATATGATTATGGATTTGCAGTGTATTTGATGGTGGCCATACCTTACGTCCTTTATCACTCAAGCATAGGTATACCTACCTTGGGTTTGAAACATATGATAACATTTGTTTGATGGTTGTTTGTAGGTTCTACCAGGTTCTCTCACTCCATACCCTTGCTTTGAAAATATACAAAGCACTTCAGTCATCAACTTCCTTCTTTTGATCTCACACTTTGGGGCGAAATCTATTACATGTCAAAATTCCTCACTTCGATAATGTCTCATTTTCATTGTCACAAGTGTCACAAAATTCGTATTTTTTTCCCGCATGTGTCGCATTGCGGACGACGTCATAAGAACACTTGGTATATCCTCTAATAATTTTTAGAAGAGGAAAACATGTCATTTGGAAAAGTTTACAAACTTTTACCTTGAATAATAATCATCTTAAATGAATTTTTGGAGATCAGGACTCCCCTTTCCACATGCAGGGAGCGCTAGCGCTCCTTTCCCTCTTAGCATGGAGCACTATAGCACTTTGTTGCCAACTTTAAGGGAGCGTCGATCTGTTGAGAGAATATTGGGGAAAAATCCCCCTTATCTCTAAGGATATATAAGAAGCATCTGAGTTAGTTTGGCTCGAATCCAAGCTAAAGGATGGATCTAAGGGAAATCTCACAAGTGATGGAATCATATCCTCAACTTATTCCGAGAATATCTAAGGTGGTTGAGCCTCTCAAAGCCTATATAAGGAGGCATTCTCATGGTGAAATAAAAAAGAATATTAGTGAAAAGTATTGTCATTCTGATCGTGGATCTTTCGAGCAAGGGGTTGGACAAGGAGGACTTGGTGAGGTTGTTGCATCTACATTTACAGATTGTAAGTACCTTGTTATGTTCTCATTAGTATATATTCTTGGCATGTTTCCTTCAAGTTTGTGTATGTTTCATTGGCTTGTCTCTTCTAGATAAATCTAGCTTAAACTAATCTTGGTAGAATAGGAAGCATGCATTGTGTTTTTTGTCTATTGAATTATAGAACTCATTAAAGGTCTTGAAGATCAAGTTCAACCTGGACTGAGCAAGGAGAAACTTCAAAAAAAGGTACATCATGCT
Organism: Picea engelmannii; assembly: GCA_009831015.1. Classification (NCBI taxonomy): domain Eukaryota; kingdom Viridiplantae; phylum Streptophyta; class Pinopsida; order Pinales; family Pinaceae; genus Picea; species Picea engelmannii. Next base: position 498,956 of record ML780618.1, on the reverse strand, counting down.
TTCTTCATCTTTTCCTTTGACTAGTTTAGCTACATTTAAAGGAATGCCAATATTCAATGTTAGCATTTTTTTGTCTTGGTCATAGGGGTCTAAGATCCAAGAGGACATTCACCTATCCATAGGGGAATTTTCCTACAACAGTTACCTTCTAACCATCTTAACCCACTTTCCTTATTTTAGGGTTAACCCACTTATAACCACTTGTCCACTTAACTTAACCACTTTCCATAATTAGTAAGTTATCCATTAACATTATTATTTAAATAATTTCTTTTGCATCCTCTTTGACTTATAGTACACTCATAACTTCACTTTATTATTTAAATAATTTCTTCTTTGCAAACACTTTCACTACTTTGACCTTTTGGGTATTCTAGATGACTCATGAGGGTTCTCCAACTTCACATGGCCATAAATCTCTAACTGTGAGTAGTTATATGACGTTCCAAATACCACCGGAAATGGAATGACATGTACTATCCATCTAGAATAGTCTTACCTGCAAATATATAAAAACTCATACCATTATCCATCAAAAAAACTTGGGTCCATTACCCAAACCATTGTGCTACTAGAATTCACTACCGAACTTTCTTCAAGGGTTGACATCAATGACAACCAGCCCAATTAATCAACAATATCCCCCTTTGGCATTGATGGAAACACTCTGATACAATACTGAAGTCATGTCACTCATGCTCCCCCTATGACCATCGCTCCCTCTGGAACCATGCCTATGTGCTCTGCAACTGATAAATCTCTCCCCCTTTGTCATCAATGGAAAAGGTATCTTTCCATCTAGGGTTGCTCCCCCTAACTAAATTGTCCTTGGGGATACTCCCCCTTACTGAAATCTTCCTTAAACTCATATCCCAACCTGAATTGTCCTCTCTACGGTGCTTCCTCGTGTAAATCTAAGACATATAATATAAGCATTCAAAAAAATTCATTTTGGAGTAGAAATTTCTCCGAGTCTCTAGTGAAGATACTCAAAGGCTTCCCATGGAAGCAGTTTTGTAAAGATCTCTACCACTTATTCTTTTGTTCCCACATAGTCAACTCTGATGTTCTTCTCTGCAACCTATTCTCGTAGAAAGTGATACTTTATTGGAATGTGCTTCATCTTGGAGTGAATCACTAGGTTCTTTCAGATACTAATGGTGCTTGTATTATCACAATAGATTGGAATGGGCTCATCATACTCAACCTGTATATCTGGCATAGTTTGTTTCATCCATAGAACGTTTGTACAACATGTTGTTGCTGCAATATATTATGTTTAAGTTGTAGATAAGGATATTGATGATTGTTTCTTTCTTAGCCATGATACTAAACACTCACCCAAGAATAATGTTGCTCCATTGGTGCTTCATCGGTCATCAATGCAACCTTCCCAATCTGCATCTGTGTAGGCAATAAGTGATGGATCATTTCCTTTTGGATACCATAACCCAAACTCTTTTGTTCCTTTGAGATATCTGAAAATCCTCTTCACTGCTACGACATGTGATTCCTTTGGTGCTACTTGAAATCATGCCACATGTCCAACTTCCAACATTACATTTGGTCTGGATGTTGTCACATATAGTAAGCTACCAATCGTTGACCTGTATTACCTCTGGTCTGTAGACTTTGAATCATCATCTTTTCTCAACTTGCTACTGGTTTGCATAGGAGTGGTAACTAGTTTCCAATATTCCATTCTGAAACTCTTTAGCCTTTCTCTGATATACTTAGTTTGAGAAATACAAATTCCTTGGTTGCTTTGACATATCTTAAGACCCAGAAAGAAGGATAGTTCTCTGAGTAATGACATTTCAAATTCATTATGCATATCCTTTACAAATTTATGGCTTAACCTGTCATCATTGCTTCCAAAAATAATATCATCAACATAAAATTCAATTAATAAAATAATGTCTTGAGTTACCTTGATGTAGAGGTTGGTGTCTGCACTTCCTTTTCTAAACCATGTCTGTTGTAGATATTTATCCAGTCTAGAGTACCATGCTCTAGAATCTTGTTTTATACCATACAAGGCCTTCTTTAATTTGCACACATAATTAGCATTCTATGACAACTAAAATTTTTCTAGTTGTTCGATGTAGAATTCTTCTTCATCTTATTCTTTTTCTTTGTAAAGTTGTTCCATTGATTCATTTTCTTCTTCCTTTAATTTGTGTCCACCTGTTTCATCAATTTTTACATTGATGCTTTCCACAAATTTGTTCAACCTCATATTGTAACACGTGTATGATTTCCACATACTTGAGCAACCAACAAGTACTCCTTTGTCCACATGAGGGTCAAACTTTCCCATTATGCCATCTTCCCTTTTGATGTATAATTTTCTTCCAAATATTTTGAAGTGATTCACATTTGTTGGTCCTCCTTTCCATAACTCGTGGGAATTTTTTTCATTGTTGTTTTTGAGAATTAATCTATTTTGAATGTAAACTATTGTATGCGCCTCATGTGTCCAAAAAATATCTGTCAATTTTGAATCCATTAGTATTGTTCGATCCATTTCCTGTGTAATTATCATCCATTATGTTAATGTTCCTTTGTCTCTTAACCAATATATGAATCCATTCTCTCATCCACTGTCATATATCTGTCCAAACCTGCTAAGTGTTCTTATGAATCCATATCTGTCCATATTGTCCAAGACTCTATTGCACATTGTCTATAATGTTGACCCATTTATCATTGTACTATCATGAAGTATTCACTTCTAAAATTGATTGTAATTTTGCTAACCGATTGCTCTGGATCTGTCTATTCAAACTCTACAAGTTGCTCGAAGGATGGTTCTTTGTTCTGTCACAGCTATCACATAGACTCCCCCTGCATAATATTCATGTTACCTAGGATTCTCTAAGACGGATGGCTCAGAGAAATTCCTGCTCTTATGTGTATTCATCATCTTCTTCATTGGTATATTCATCATCTCTTTGAGCTCTAACTTATTTCTTTCTGTCTGTGGATTCATATTTAACTACAGTGCATGAAAGTACAATCTCTTGAATATATTATGTATTTACCTGTCCTTCTTTTCTTTCAGTTGTTTTCCAAACCTTTATGTATCTGACATCTTTATTTTTCTCTGTAGAATTTTCTTCATCTTGTTTGATTGCCAATCTTGCAATCTCTGGGACCTGGTCTTTGTTCACTTGTTCTTCGTGTTTTCTTATCCATACTTTCTTACATTTGAGATCAATGTTCTCTTTCATGGAAGTATTGATCATGCTTCTACAATCACTAGCTATGTTTCCATAGTTATGACATTTGTAACATTCAATATTACGTGGCGCCACATAGGAATTTCTTGCTTGAACATTTCTTTTATAATCCCTGCAATATTCAACCTTATGTCCAAAGTTAGTATAATAAAAACAATGACCATAAAATAAATTTTCATACCTGGGAGTGAATGATCTTCTTAGTGGCATAGTCCTTATGAATTTTTTTCTTGACTGATCATGATCATGATTGAAGCTTCTTTGTGGATTGAACATGGATGGTCTTCTTGAAGATGTATATTCAATAGTTTCCTTAGATTCTGGTTGACCATGATTCCTTACTTTGAGTACTTCTACATAACTCTTTCTATTTTCTTCATTCTTCTTTTCTAGCAACCTAGAGTGCTTCTCTTCATTCTCTATAACTGATGTGGATGTTTCTGTCTCTTCAACGTTCTTGTTGAGCTTGACGATTTTACTTCTCAATGTGACAACGTCTTCTTCAATCTTCTCAACCTCTTCTTCTTTCTTCATTATCTGAGACTTCATGACTTCTTCTGTTCTTTTCGCTTCTTCAAGCTGAATTTTTAATGTGATTATTTCTTCTTCAAGTCCTTTATGTTCTTGACCAAACTCTACGTCAAGATGGTTTATATTGTTAGTTATTTACTTAAGATGATCTGTCAATATATTCTCTCTCATTTCTACTTCTTCCTTCTATGCTTCTATGTTGGCTTCCAAATACTTATTTTGATATTCAATATTTTCTTCGATATTTATGGGTTCTTATAACTGAGTTCTTAACTTCTCGATGGCCTGTTGGGATTCTTCAAAAACATGAACACTTTCCTTTTGTTTCATCAATTCTTTCTTGAGTGACTTGTTTTCTTCTCTTAGTTCATCTAAAGCACTAATCAATTATGCTTCATAATTGTCTTCCTTTTCAATTAGTTTTTTTGTCTCATTTCCTTCATGGAATTCTATTTCAAGATGTCTGTATTTTTCACAAGTAAAGAAAAACAACATACCTTTGGTGATTATGTAATATTCATCTTCTAAATATGTTTGATATGATGAACATAATTCTTCTTGATCTGTATCAGCATCTTCTTTGGCATTTTTTGAATCTACAATGGGTGAAGAATATATTTCATGTAACTTATCCCAAAGTTCTTTGGCTGATGAACATTTACCAACCTTTTCTCTTACCGGCTTAGGTAATCCTTCCAAGATGAAATCCATTGCTATTTTTTTATTCTTGTTCAATTCCTTCTTGGAGGCAGTCTTTTCCCTTTTTGAATTATCATATCCTGTAACAACTGATAGCCAAATATAATGTCCCTATGCCTATAAAAATACTTCCTTCCTTATGCTCCATATCTCATACTTTAAACCATTCTTACCATTAAACATTGGTACTCCATTCTCAGAATAATCCATGATCTCCTTCCAGTGGTTAAATTATTTCTTGAAGGAATCAGCTCTGATACCAATTGTTGGATTACTGAGAGGGGCGATGAATCAATAATAGATAAATTTAATCCTTTTTCACCATAAAATGCAAGTTTTATATCAATGTAGCATTATCATCCAATAGTTGCAGAGTAAATAAACAATGAACAAATGAGAAATCATACACATACACAGTACACCAGTGTTTTACGTGGAAACCCAAAGCGGAAGAAAACCACAGAATGTTTTTTCTTATATGTCTTTAAGACTTACATTCATTGGAAGCACCAACTTCCTTTGTTTTCCAGCTACAACTAGAAGGAGGCTACAACCCCCTATTTTCTCATACTACAACATGAGGGAAGCTCCAACTCCCCAATTCTCTGGCTACAACCCCCTATGTTCTTCGGCTACAACCACTTGTCCTTTCCCCATCCAACCGCCCTAAAATATAAATAGAATTATGGAACCACTATCACACTATCACTGTGAGATATATTGTTGTAAACCTATACCAATCAACCTACACCAAAAAACATGTAACAACTTGTACCAATAACCTGTGCCAACATGTACCTCAACCTGTACCATAAATAAATGCATCAACCATGCACCAAACCTGTACAAATAACCTGTCATAACAACCTGTCCAAAAAACCTATCACAACAACCTATCTCATCAATCTTATCAACCAAATCAGATCTACTCACCAAGATCAATCACCAAGACAACTCTCAACCATATGCACAATATCACCAATATTTGAATCAACCAAGCATATCACAACAACTCATAATCATCACAAATATCAATATGTTCTTCTAATAATATACCAAGACAAGTATGCTAGATAATCCATAAACAATGTGTCAACAATACTACTAACAAGTACCTTCAACCATGTACCAAGTATGTATTAATCATGCATCAACTACACATCAACTATGACTCATCTAGATGTACCAACATCGTCAACTATACACCTCATGTATGTGTCAACTCATCAACTACTTGTCTCAACCATGTACCCAACATGTACCTCAACCAAAAAAAATTGAAATCCCTCGTCAATTTCATCATCCAAATTTGATATGATCACATATACCTCAAACACTATACCACAAGTCTGTACCTCAAAACATGTGCTAGAAACTCACTTTTATACAACCTCTATCTGTACCAATAACTTCAGCAACATACCTCAACCAAAATCCCTCAAACATGAACCAATATTAAACTTCAGTAGATCTGCCTCAAATCAACTCTACAGCAACCCATAAACTCCCAAGAGGGCATCCAACATATTTACAAGGAAAACCCTAAACTTGATTCATAAATTCAACACTACACATATGATAACCATAACTATTTTTCTTCTTGTAGCATTATGTTTCCGCGGTTTTGCTGTCGTGAATCCACTGCCGCAATTTTTCTATCACACTTTTTCTGCTGCAGTTTTTCTGCCACACTTTTCCTGCTGCAATTTTTCTGCTACACTTTTTCTACCGCACTTTTCCTGCCGCATTTTTTCTTCCGCACTTTTTCTACTGCACTTTTTCTTCCTCAGTTTTCCTGTCGCACTTTTTCTGCTGCAATTTTCTACGCACTTTTTTTGCTGCAATTTTTCTCTATCAATAATACCTTCCCAAATAAACTTTCACAAAAATATATATTCAATGATAATCAAGTGTGTTTTGAATGAGAGACCCTTGTCTCTTATTTATACTTTTATGTAGCTTCCTCAAGGGGTTACCTTCTAACCATCTTAACCCACTTTCCTTATTTTAGGGTTAACCCACTTATAACCACGTGTCCACTTAACTTAACCACTTTCCATAATTAGTAAGTTCTCCATTAAATTTATTATTTAAATAATTTATGCATCCTATTTAACTTATAGTACACTCATCACTTCACTTTATTATTTAAATAATTTCTTCTTTGCAAACACTTTGACTACTTTGACCTTTTGGGGCTTCTAGATGACTCATGAGGTTTATCCAACTTCACATGGCCATAACTCTCTAACCGTGAGGAATTATGTGACGTTCCACATACCACTGGAAACAACATGACATGCATTATCCATCTAGAATAGTATCACCTGCAAATATATCAAAACGCATACCATTATCCATCAAACAAACTTGGGTCCATTACCCAAACCATTGTGTTACCGAAATTCTCTACTGGACTTTCTTCAAGGGTTGACATCAATTAAAATCAACCCAATTAATCAACAGTCACACGCAGACACTTTTCCATGTGCCATGCATGCATTTCAGGAGACAAAAAGGGAGTCGTGCACATCAGATTCACTTATGATATTTTCTAAGAAAAATTTGCAAAAACAAATTAGGTGTTTGAATTCCTCTTGAAAAATATCCAATTTAAAAAAAAACATTGCCCGAAATGGATTTCAGGAAGTGAAGTTATGATCATTTTAAAATCAACAAAATTTCAACGTTTTTTCCGGAAACGGTCGCACGGTTTTCAAAGTTTCATCCAAACTTTATTTGGATCTTCTTCATTACAAAAATGATAAAGTGGATATGTGTGGAAATCTCAATGGTGCATCTACTTCATCATATATGTGCAAACATCTACATCTTCAACAAAATCTTCAACGAGCACAAACTTGCACAGTTGTGAGGTCTTCTTGTAGTGAAGGATAGGGTTCCTTAGAAACCTCTCTTTGTTCCTTCTCATTTTTTGTTTTTTTT
>ML780618.1:453110-491529 GCA_009831015.1 Picea engelmannii | reverse complement strand
TTTCCCATGAGTTTCTCCCTTTTTCCTCATTTTTTCAATGTCTCATTATTATATTCATTGTGAAATGGGTACCTAACATGGCCTTGGTTGTCGAGACCCATTCATCATGTACACCCTAGTAGTGTTCAGGGGAGGTGTTGGAGATATTACACACTCACATATAATTATTTTCCTAAGTTTTACAGTCCAATGTTGAGAACTCTTCCTTAGATCAGAATATTCTCTCTAGAGAATATATCCCTACAAAATAGGATGTTCCTCTTCAGTTTAGATTCAGTTGCACTCAGTTACACTTAGTTAGACTAGTGGAAGTTGTGACTCAGTTAACTGATGATTGCATGGCTCAGTTAACTAGAACTAGGTGGCATTTCACTCCAATGTTTGTCAGTGAGTGACTATATCTGTCTGTATCACTACTACGGCACATTACTTACTCATTTATACTATATCTATTGTAAATTATTCACTCTTTGAGTGTGGAATATGGTTAATGAAAATTCTTTGTTCTCACTCTCTCGTTTCTCTCTTCTATCATTTTTATGCAAACTATGTATGTCATTTTCTAGCTAGATCTTATATGTGTAGGTTCATTCACATTTAACACTCTCTCAAGGAAGAAATACACCAAAATTGAACCATAACCGAATTGATTAAAATGACTAGTTTTGCACTTGGCCAACTGATATTTCATGCTCTCAAGTAGCCCTTCACACCAATTAAATATTGTTGGTGCCATACAATCAACTGCATACTGCATTTGAGAGTTGGTAGCTAGTTGAGGAGCAACACTTTCGGCAACTTGAGTGATGATACAAATAATGGTTATTAAGGAAATATCTCTTCCTTAAGGGAATTTTCCCACTGCTCTTCTTGGTTCTAGCAACACAATGTTCAGAGATGGTTCCACCTCCCCTAAATCCAAAAAAGACACTCGCTCTCCTCATCTTGAAAGATCGGTCAAGAAATAAATTTCCTCATTTTCCAAGGTCATATCATCAACTCCAACCTTAAAAATGTGGTCATTAGGTTCCCACATCTTTACCAGGAACTCCAATAGTCGAACTTGGGGCCTCATGCCATGGATCTAGAAGAAATTTTCCAACCCACACCTCTGGAGGGCCAACATAGTGTTTGGATCATTTCCCATGATTTGGTCTTCCATTTCATGCTCCCTGTCTCTCCATTCCAACATTTTGACCAGCCAAAAGTCTGCAAACAACAAGTGAATAACTTATTTGTCAAACAACATCCAAAATTTTCAAACCTCACAACTTAAAATGAAAAACCATTTTGGGTTTACCGGGTGTCACGCCCCATATTTTACACATAGTGAAAAATTGTCACACTTATTGATTGGGAGGGACTGCGACACCCTAAGGTGTCATGGTCCTCGATATGGGGGCCTTGCAACACCTAGGAGGCACATTTTATGGATTGGAAACAAGCCTAAAAACACTTAAAACTAGCTTGAAATTTTACAAATTGACCATCAATTTGCAATAGAGAGGAAGATATAATACCTAGAATAAATGGAATTTGAAATTGTCCACATAAATGCCCACGGTCACTTCCTTAAGAATCAACCAAATGGGGTTTTTTTTTCATTATTAAGAGGTAAAAAACACAAATGGTAAAAAGATGTTACTTTTGCCTCTATTTTAGCCAAGAATGGAATATTCCTTTTGATATTCTATTTCATTTTTACCATTTTTATATAGTACCTCATTGGTTGACATTATTTTTTAGCAAGAATGATGTTTTTTTTGTAGATTGTGCAGGTTACGGGTTAAATGTTTGAAACATAAATTTGCAGTCTAGTATGTTTTTATAGTTTTGTCCAAAAAAATTAAAATATATATATACAATAGGGATTTTCTTTAAGTTTTTTTCAAAACCCTATAAATATGAAAATATTGTTGAGTAAACTTGCTTCCTTTCATGCTCATTAAAGGATTTGAAAGGAAATATATTAAGTATTGGTTTAAAACTTTTTCAAGCTGAGTATGATTAATTACGAAAAAGGAATACTCTAGTTGATCATGGCTAGAAGAGTTCTCCTAGGTATTATTTTATACTTTTTCAAACTTGGGGGACTAAATTTATGAAAAAAATAATTATGTAGTTTCCTCAAGTGTTTTCAAACTCCCTAAACATGAAAAACCATCGATATTACTTTCTTTGGACTCATAAAATGTGCATTGAAAGACTCATATGGGATCGAACCACTCCTTCCTAGGGTTCATTAAAATACTTCGAAGGACTTATCCGAAGGATGAGCTTATAGTACAAGCATATGTTATCCTACTCAAGCTTGTGTAAAAATAAATAGGTACTCTCTAGAAATGGTGGGGGTAAATTGAGAAGGGAACTTGTATAAAATTTGTATTAAATTTTGGCAACAAGTCACTCTTGAACATGACACACTTTTACTCCTCATGTCAGATTGGGAAATCCACTTGTCTCTTGTTGATCATACTTTTCTCCAAATTTATATTTTGGTCTGTAATCTTCCTTTTGATTCATTTTTTCCAAGATAGTCATTATGTCATCAATATGTTCAAGAGAAGTCCAACCACAAAATATTTATATTGCATCAACCATTTTTGCAGTATTATCCATCCCTGAGTTAGTCCTAAATCACTCTATACTCTGATCTACTTCAAATTTGTGTACCTATTCCATGTCATTGATGGGGGATACATCAAGGCCCTCCTATGATGGATCGCTTCCTATCGACTTCATCACATTATCTAGGAAGATGGTTTAGAAATTGTTTAGTACATTGGAATTTGCATGCCTCAATGGAAAGTCTCCTCACCTTCAACAATAGGTTTTAATCATAGAACCTTTGATCGAATGATTCTATGGGTGCTTGACTAATGTACTTGTGTACCTTAAGTGATATCGTCATCATTGATGGTTCCTTTCGCATATGTTAATGGTTTTCGTCATTGATCGATAATCAAATGATTTCTACCATGTTTGACTTCGACACCTTTATTCACATGGTTAGATTTGTACTATGGAACAGTGGAGATGAAGACCTTGGATTATATCTGATAGATCCAAGTTGTGATGGAGTATTTTGAGTATGTATTGTTACATAGATGTGACAGTGTATGTATCGTGGCTATGTTCAAATTTGAGTCTTTATGACATAGATCCACAATGTATCTTTGGTGACTATGACCTATTGTACTTGAAATGGATCTTTGTATGTAAGCACTTATTCTTTGATTCATTTGTATTCTGAGTATGGGAATTCCTACCTCAGTAATGATATTGTAATTCCTTGTTTGTTGTTGACGGGTCTCCAACTGATGTGTTATTCATTTCAATACCCACACGACAAAGTATTTTGGCTATCACCCCTTTTCTAGCTTCATACTTTGGGGGGAATTTTGTTACACATTATTTTGTCACAACTGATAATGTTCACCTACCTTCCATCATACAAAGCTTAAAATCCATGATCATTGGAGAAATTCCTTTCCTTGAAAGAAGTCAGAATGTATTTAAAAACACTTTTTTTGTGAAAGTGTCACATGTTGTACCACTGTAGCATGCTACAGTGTCTCATGTTGCTAGTTCACAAGGTGCAGCATTGTTTAAAAGTGAGGAAAAGGGAAGAAATTTTTTAATTTTATAGAGAGAAGCTTCGAATATGAGGTTCCCTCTGATCGGTTTGGATCTCACCCGTACTCCTGATTTGGGGAGATCCTAACCTCTTCTTCAATCTATAATAGGAGACTTCTCTCATGAGAAAAGGTTAATAGTTAATGGAGAATAACTAGTAATAAATAATAGTTGATAGCTTTAGCCTCTGATTTTTTATTAGAATATTGCTCTTTGTCCTTGAGGTATTATTTTATCAAAGTATTTAGTTGATGGTGATGAAAATCATGGAAGAAATGTGGGTATTGGAGCAATGAACCGTTGGAAAGAGACTCACAACACCAAGGCATTTGTTCTAACTCTTCCATCATTATTAATACAGTAATATGTTTTCTTTCCTATAAATATTGTTCATTGTAATTTGTATTTATTACATTTCTTCTTGGTCATTTGTGTAGATTTTTTTAAGTACTATCATTGCTTTCACTGGTTAGTTTGTTTTATGATGCAGGTTTCTATTCGAAAGCCTCTTAATCAAGTTGGGAGATATAATTAGCGAGGAAAATCATCGTTAAAGATGTATGAGTCCTTACTTATCATTATTTTGATTGTATGAATCTAAGAAAAGTAGTATGTTATGTGTTGTTTTGTTCTAGCTTTGGGTTACCAAGCTAGGAGATTGGTATGTGTTCGCATTGGCTAATTTTTCCATAAACACGGGCCAAGAGGAAGGTGTCATAATTCAGGTAGAGGATGAAGAGGAATATTTTAGAATTTAGGAAGATGATGAAAGCAATGTTAGAATTTGGGAAGAGGATGAAAAAGAAGATGTCTCCACAGATGAAGAGGAATATTACTCTACATCAGAGCAGATACTTTTCTAATACAACTTTCTTGGAGACTCCAAGAAAATATGAATAGTGAAGAGGGGGATTCTAAGCCACAAATCTATAGATCAGAGAACTATCTTTCAAGCAGTCTGAAGTGTTTGCAGATATTGGAAAGGAAATTTCAGAATAGTTTGACAACAAAAGTGCAAAATACGTTGTGATCAATTGCAGCAAATGGGTTAGCAATGTATGCAGTTGAGTAGTAGAGTCATGAAAGGTTTATGACATATGGAAAAAGATGGATTCATGAGAGATTTGACGGGTCTAAACATATACATGAAAGTGGATGAAATCATAGTAACAATTTGAATTAGTGGAATCAATGGAATCAATGGACAAGTGGAATCAGGAAGGAAAGAAGTAAAAGGCACAACAGAAGCTATATCATTAGAAGAAAGTATGATCATTGATGTGAATTTTAAAATTCTTGAATACTTGAAGTCAAGTAAATTTGAAGCACCAATAGAAAAAGAACACCAGAAGAGAGGAAAGAAAGCATATATAGGAAATCCCACATTGATCTACACGACATCCTGTAGAAAAGTCAAGGAAGAGAAATTGTCAGAGAAAGAGATCACAAGCATGAATATAGGGGGAGCACATGAATTTAGAGAAATATTGTTAAGAGAAGTTATATCAACATGGGGATTTGCGCTTTTATCCATGATGTTAAAGAGGGAGAAAGAGAAATATTAGAAGCATGCAGACAGGGGGATAATCCCCAAGGGAAGATACAATTTTCCATTGATGTAAAAGGGGTAGATAAACATGAGAGAAACATCAAAGGATAATTGGTCATAGGTGGAGTATGAGTGTTGGAGTATGATTGTTTCCATCAATTCCAAAGGGGGATATTGTTGGATAGTTGGTTGTCATTCATATTGTTGGACATTCAGTTTTCATTGATGTCAACAAGAAGTGGTTGGTATTCATGATGATTGATGTGATGGGTGTATTTGGAGAAGTCTCCAAGGTGGTCCCATTATGGAATAGCTCTAAGCATGGCCCTCACAGGAGACACTTTGAATAATTCTACAAGAAACATGTTAGCACATAGGATGTGTAGGGGTCAAAACACTTTGGTTTTGTCTTGTTTTGAGTCATAGGGTCTTCAATTCTTAGCCTTTGGTTTATGTTTCATGTCATAACTCAAACTTTAGGTTTTTCTATAAGAATAGTATTATTTTAGTCTTGGTTTAGAGCCTTAGTGTCATGGGATTATTCATCATCATAAGAATAAGGGTCCACATGGGTCATGCTCTTGGTCTAAAACCTCAACATCATGATATGTCTTGTCTCAAAGGTGTACACAAGTTTCCATTATGTCACTTTCCAACTGTTTAGAGGTCAAATAAGAGATTAGATCTATTAGCTACCAACTCACCTAAAAATTCCCAACGTACTAAGAAGTACCTCATGCACTTATATTTCATCATTGCAATTTGGAAATGTGTTAGGGGAGACTTCATTGTCTTCAGCGCTTTCATTCAATATGATTTTCAAATATTATGTCAGGGGAAAACTCTAACAGTTTCCTTGAAGTGCGCTACTGGAATTTTAAAAGTGGCATTGCAGATTGGCATAACAGAATGGAGTTGCAAACTGGTGTTTTGAATTGGCTGAAGAAGATTGTTCAAGATTGGATACCTCCCTCTAAGTATAGCTCAAGTTCACAAAGCATCAACCTAAATTCAGGCATTACCAAGTACCCCTTGATGATTTACATGCTCCTTAAAGGTTGACTCAGGAAGTAGAGTTGTTATGTATTGTTGGCATTGAGAATTGTTAAATGTCCATGTGCTTCTAACTCTCAAACTCATTGTTATGGTGCTCTAAAACCTGCTCATTGGCTAAAGTTGTTATCTCAGTGTCCTCCTATAGCTCCCTTTTGCAAACAATTCATTTTTTCCCACTGATATTTCCACACTGTAAACTGTTTTTTTTAAGCCTGCACAACAAATTGTGCGTTTCAAACTGATGTTGTGAATCCTTTGTATTTAGATTGTTAAAACCCTTGTCATTTTGAAATCAGTCTAAGGCTCAGGTTTTAACCAGTTGTTATAGGATCCCTCTCAGACATGAAAAATATGGTCAATCCTTCATAAAATCGAGCTCAATTGCGTTACAAACTGGTATTGGCACTACAAATCCTTGGTTTTACAAAGTTTCATCTTTTGCCTACCTGCACTTTTACTCAAGGCTCAATCATTGTCCCTCTTATCATTCCTATTTGCAATTTTCTCCACTTCATACCATTGTTGTGTATAATATTTTAGACAAATGAACTCCAGGCATACCAACTCTTTTATCAAACCCTAAAATCCATGTTTACTCTATACTTATACAACAATTGTCATAAGAAGTTACAGAAAGTTTTTTTCAAATAGTAATTATGGACAGTCACCAAAACATGAAGACTCACAAGGAGGGAGGGATTGTGAGAACTAAACCATATGACATGAAACTCTAAACCATTGTTCAAGGAAGCTTTCCAGAGGGTGGTTTGTCTCAATTTCTATCAAAAGATGAAGAGATGACATCCAGAAGTTCCCAAGGAGTTTTCACTTAATTTTAATGGGACAAAGACTAAGGTGGAGATGTTGGAGTTTGAATTCTCTTATCATTTTATCTTTGTAGCTACAGAGATACCTGACTGTGGTGAGAATTTTTTTAAATCCATTTCATTAAACTCTTCTTTCTCCAAATAATTCCTTAATCTTGAATATCAAGGAGACAACTTATCTAAAGGAGTGCTCAGAAGTCACATGCTGGAAATTTTTGACAATATGCTCAGAGTCATCCAAAGGTACTTCACATGTGAAGGGAGGTTCAATATGCTATACCAATACCACATCAGATTACTATTACACTTCACTGGAAAATAATCCATGAACTTTCCATTCTATATTTTCAGGAGTATTGGCAAGATGTCAAGCAGAGTCTAGGCTAAGTCAAAGCAAATAGACACCAATGTTTTTCACTCTGGTCTAATCATGATGTTAGTAATGGAAGACTTAAATAAAACTAACATTGTTTGGGAAACTTTCCTAGCTACATCACATTTTCAGTTATATATTCCCCCTACACCACATTCCAAAAGACAAACTCCTACCCTTGTTTAGAGGACTATGCATTCAAATTCAAGCAAGAAGAAGAGGGTGACTAGAAGTGATAAATCTTTCCAGGCTAATGATGAAGTAGAAAAAGGTGGTCCTTCACAACCTCCTTACAAAGAAGTTTCACCTGTGGAAAAGCTTTCCCCCATGGAGATTACTTCAAGAAAATCAAGAATCTTAAAAGGAAAAAATCTTGTCTTTTCCCCACCAATTGTTGCAGATAAAGTCAAACCTAGAAGATCCTTTACTAGATCAGCATCCAAACAACATGTTCCCATGAAGGATCAAATAGGAGAGACTTCAGCTCAACAAAAATACAAATCTCATTCTTCTAATAATCCCATAGAGGTTATTGACATCAACACTCCTCATCATGAAAGTAACCCTATCTTCAAAAGGCTCAGAAGGCAACTCAAGGAAGAAAGTATTGAAGTTGATAAGTTGAAGAAGGAAGATTTGGGTTCCAGGATAAAGCTAAAGGAGATGTTGGATATATATGAGGAGACAATTGATAAGGCAAGGTTCATTGCTAAGAGGTTTTTTCCCCTTCATAGGAAACTCAAGAATGTATATAGGAAGAATAGAGCCTGCCAAGCTAAAATCAGAAAATTAAAGGAAAAATTACAACCTTTCAAAGAAGAAGTGGAAAAGAGGAACTTAGATATGTTGGCTAAGGTGGCTACCAGAAGGAGTGCTAGATAAAAATAAATAAATAAAAAGATGATCTTTTAAACCATCATCATTTTTTTCAAGGTTTTTTGTTGCATGCAGTTACAACATTAAATGATGGTTTTGAACTTTGAGCTAAACTTAGCATATTTTTGTGTTTTTTTCAAGGCTATATCAGGAGGTAATAATTGTGTAGCATATATGGGAGAATTACACTACCCTTGGTACAATTTTTAAGGATTTGAAACTTTTTTCAAAGAAAACAAGCTAATACATGAAAGTTCGCAACACCTGGACTCATTAGCGTTGTGAACTGATTGTTTTAGGACAATTTGCAACGTTGCGTTGTGAAATTAGTTTGCTGAATATTTTGGAGGGAAGGGAGGTTTCTGGGTGTCAAGGGGATCTTGTACTAGCACTCAGAGGATCAGTTGCATTATGGAAGGCCACCTTCCTCAAGGAGTTGCAAGCATAAAGACACATCATCAGTTGTTGAGGACTTGTTGTATACATTGACAACATTTTCCTTCAAAATAGCAGTTTTTTTATTTTTTGGTTGTACACATGTTTCCACGCTTCCCTTAGGCATGGAATCCTATGAGGAAGTTAAGGAAGGTATTTTAAAGCTCTCTTTTGATAATTTTGGTTGTTTAAGAGGCATTGTAATAGAAGAAGAGGTTTGAATGGTAGAGGAGAAAACTCTTATTTTTTAGTCTTCATTGGTAGCAGATTTTTCATGATGGTTAGACCAGATCCAAGAAAATTTTAATGGTGGAAAAAATTATTTATCTTACTATAATCTCTTTTCTGTCTCAATTTGATATCAGTCTCTGTTGAAGGATTCATCATGTTGTTGCTTATTTATTGTAGTAAATGATTTACTGGGGTATTTTATGCAAATTGATCAGAGTGTTTTTTTTTCTCTTTGGATTAAGAAGTTCTTATTCAAATGAGTTTTATTTCATATGTGTACCAGAAATACCTGATGTAAACTGATACACATATTAAACTTTTCTTGCTAAGTCTTCCATCTCTCTTTTATATCTCTTAAATCCTTATTTGAAGTTATTCAAAGACTTGCTTGATGGTGTGTATTTCATGGAAGGATTTTTTATTGACATCTTAAACTGAGTTTTAAATCCATTCGCCACACTCTTTAAAACATTATCTTTACATTGTGATGGGTATTAGGATTACATATACAACAATCTAGGTGTGACTTTAGCTAGTGCCAATATTTTTGGCAATGTTGTCAGGGAGCGAAGAATGAAATAATCTTCCCTGGGAGAACGACATAGAATAGATCCATTTCTTGATGGTAGACAGGGGCAAGACACTAGCTTGACTACAATATTCTACCTGGTGACTCCAGCTTCATTACAGATGAATCTATTGGCAACTTCACTTGTCTGAAATGGACAAGATATTTTCAAGGTATGCATTTTGTGACTTTTCAAATATATTTGGTTTTCCAAATGTTGTGCCTAATAAAAGTGAATGGGAAGGTCCTCTTCCTAGGTTTAGAGGAGAATATTGGAAAGTTCCAGCTAATTTCTTATTAAATTTTCACGAGTGCATTTTTAAATTGAAATTTATACATGTATATGTCATGATCAAGTTGTTTAGATACTCCTTGCAGGGAAAATCCCGTGACTGGTGTAGATATGTTCATCCCTCAAGTATTTCATCATTACAAGAGTTTCATATTATGTTTCATCATCATTGCAAAAGATTTTATTCGGATGATCTTCCTTTTGAAAAATGGTGTAAAGAATTTGAATTCTACATCCAACATTCAATTAGTAATTCTTCTGGTTATAAGGATGAAGCAAAAAAAACTATTGAGCATGTAGAGGATGAGTTATCCCCATGTAAAACCTTCTCTAGTTCTTTAGTTTTGAAAGAATAGTCTATTGATTGTATTAATGATAAGGATGTTAGTGATAGCAACATTGTCAGCACATTTGTCCTTGACCTGAATGTCTCTAGAAATTTTGACTACGATGTAGAGGCTGCTCCAAATTTTTATGAAGATCAAGTTGTTTCTTTTGAGTATTCAGATCCCAAAGAACAAATGTACACATCATCATGTGATATTTATGAACATGATGCTTGTCATGAAGAAATAGTTGTGGAAGAATATTTCATCATGTCTTTCAAGAGGTTTCTTATGATGTTCTTTCACCTATGATTGAAGAGAAGGATGATAAACAGATCTTTGAACTTACATCTTTTAAGGATCTTCCTATTTATGATGAGTATGAAAATGAGTATGCAAATCTTATTTATTTTCAGCAAACATAAACCATTATTCAATAGGACTTTGAAAATATTTCTCAAACCATAACTTACAATGATCATTCTTTGTTTGATGATTATGAAGAAAACAATATTAAATATCATAAGAAGCTAATTCTTTATTTTTATGGATATTTTGAACATCAACTATATGATAATCATGGACTAGATTATTTGAAGGGAAAAGCAGATATGATGGTTCATGTCCAGGATGCAGTATTACCAACAGAGGATACTTGGAAATCATCTTGTTTTCATATGAAGCATGAGGAGGATAACAGTGTTATTCAAGTAGTGGATTCATCACAGTGGCAATCTTGTCATTTGGATCAACTAGAAATGTCTTGTCATGAGTTTCATGATCCAATAGCAGATTGGATAGAGTCCTTGTTATCCAAAACTCTAAGAGCTACAAGTTTTTGAATGCTAATTGTTTTCAATATTAGGTACCAATTGTTCATTGATTTTTTATTATACCTACTATTTCCCTCTTATACTTTCAGCAATGAACAGTAAGGCAAGTCAAGCAATCTGTTTCTTGAAAGATTCTTTTGGAAATTTGTATATACATAATAAAAGCATGTTTTGTTTGGTTAGAAATAGGATCTGTACATAAATAATCTCACACCATGAGCATATGGTTTTTAGTTTCTTTGTTTGTAGTAGATCAGGAATAATGACTCCATAGCCCAATGGAGGAACTAGTGCAGTAGTTGTTATTTAGTTCAATTGGAAGATTGTTTTACATTATGGATGAGCAGGGTTATAAATTTGTATCCCAATGGATAAGGCACTGGAACTACATATTCTTGGAGCCTCACAGGGAGGTATCCATCCCCTATGGAGCTAAATGTTAGCACATAGGATGTGTAGGGGTAAAAACACTTTGGTATTGTCTTGTTTTGAGTCATAGGGTCTTTAATTCTTAGGCTTTGGGTTATATTTCATGTCATAACTCAAATATTTTGTTTTTCTATAAGAATAGTATTGTTTTAGTCTTGGTTTAGAGCCTTAGTGTCATGGGATTATTCATCACCATAAGAATAAGGGTCCACATGGGTCACACTCTTGGTCTAAAACATCATCATCATCATATGTCTTGTCTCAGAGGTGTACACAAGTTTCCATTATGTCACTTTTCGACCATTTAGAGGTCAATTCATAGGTCATATCTATTTATTGCCAACTTACCTAAAAGTTCACAACATACTAAGAAGTACCTCATGCACTTGTCTTTCATCATTGCAATTTGGAAACGTGTCAAGGGATATTTCACTTTCTTCAACACTTTCATTCAATATGATTTTCAAAGATTATTTCAGGGGGGGAACTATAACAATTTCCTTGAAGCACGCTACGGGAATTTAAAATTTGGTGCTGCAGATTCACGTTACAGAATGGCATTGTGAACTCGTTGAAGAAGATTGTTCAATATTGGATGACTCCCTCTAATTCCATATCAGGTTCAAAAAGAACCAGCCTAAATTCAGACATTACCAGGTACCCCTTGATGATTTGCATGCTCCTTAAAGGTTGAGTGAGGAAGTAGAGTTGTTATGTATTGTTGGCACTACGAATTGTTAAATTTTCATGTGATGATAGCTCTAAAAATCATTGTTATAGTGCTCTAAAACCTTCTCACTGGCCAAATTTGTTATCTCAGGTTCCTCCTATAGTTCCCTTTTGCAAACAAGTAATTTGTTCCCACTGAAATTTCCGCACTACGAACTGTTTGTTTTAACCATACACCACAAATTGTGCATTGCAAACTAACGTCGTGAATCCTCTATCTTTGGATTGTTAAAACCCTTGTCATTTTGAAATTGGTATAAGGCCTAGGTTTTAACCAATTGTTATAGGCTCCCTCTCATACATGAAAACTGTGGCCAATCCTTTATAAAATCGAGCTCAATTGTGTTGCAGGATGGAGCTGCAAACTGGTATCGGCACTGCAAATCCTTTGTTTCACAAAGTTGCATCTTTTTCCTGTCTGCACTTCTACTCAAGGCTCAATTGTTGTCCCTCTTATCATTCCTATTTAAAATTTTCTCCACTTCATACCATTGTTGTTTATAAGATTTGAGACAAGTGAACTCCAGGCATACCAGCTCTATTATCAAACCCTAAAATCCATGTTTACTCTATAGTTCATACAAAAACTCTCATAATAAGTTACAGAAAGTGTTTGTCAAACAGTAATTATGGACAGTCAACAAAACATGAAAACTCACAATGGGGGAGAGATTGTGAGAAGTGAACCATATGACATGTAACTCATCAAATATGAACCATTGTTAAAGAAATATTTCCAGAGGGTGGGTTGTCTCAATTTTTGTCAAAAGATGCAGAGAGGACATCCAGAAGTGGCCAAGGAATTTGCACTTAATTTTAATGGGACAAATACTAAGGTGGGGATGATGGAGTTTGAAGTCTCTAAGCATTCTATATTTTTAGCTATAGAGATACCTGATTGTGGTGAGAAGTGGTTTAAATCCATGTCATTAAACTCTTCTTTCTCCAAATAATTCCTTAATCATGAATAGCAAGGAGACAACTTATCTAAAGGAGTGCCCAAAAGTCACATGTTGAAATGTTTTGACAAGATGCTCAAGGTCATCCAAAGGTACTTCACATGTGAAGGGAGGTTCAATATGGTATACCAATACCACATCAAATTACTATTACACTTCACTGGAAAAGAATCCATGAACCTTCAATTCTATCTTTTCAAGAGTATTGGAAATATGTCAGACAGAGTCCAGGCTAAGTCAAAGCAAGTAGACACCAATGTTTTTCACTCTGGTCTAATCAATATGTTAGTAATGTAAGAGTTAAAGAAAACTAACACTAATTAGGAAACTTTCCTAACTACATCACATTTTATCAGTTAGATATTTCTCCTACACCACAATCCAAAAGACAAACGCCTACCCCTATTGAGAGGACTGTGCATTCAGATTCAAGCAAGAAGAAGAGGGTGACTAGGAGTGATAAATATTTCCAAGATACTTATGAATTAGAAGAAGGTGGTCCTTCACAACCTCCTGATAGAGAAGTTTCACCTATGGCAGAACCTACCCCCATGGAGATTCCTTCAAGCAAATCAAAAATCTTAAAAGGAAAAAATCATGTATTTTCCCCACCAGTTGTTGTAGTTAAATTCAAACCTAGAATACCCTTTACTAGATCAATAGCCAAACAACATGTTCCCATTAAGGATGATACAACAGATAATTCAACTTAGCAAAAACACAAATCTCAGTCTTCTAAGCATCCCATAGAGTTTATTGAGATAAACACTCCTCATCATGAAAGTAACCCTACCTTCAAAAGGCTCAAAAGGCATCTCAAGGAAGCAAGAGTTGAAGTTGATAAGTTGAAGAAGGAAGATTTGGGTTCCAGAATAAATCTAAAGGAGATGTTGGATATGTATGAGGAGAAAATTGATAAGGAAAGGTTCATGTCTAAGAGGTTTTTTCCCCTTCATAGGAAACTCAAGAATGTATATAGGAAGAATAGAGCCTACCAAGATGAAATTAGAAAATTAAAGGCAGAGTTACAACCTTTTAGAGAAGAAGTGGAAAAGAGTAAGTTAGGTATGTTGGCCAAGGTGGCTACCAGAAGGAGTTCCAGAAAAAAAATATAAATACAATACGATCTTCTAAACCAGCATCATTTTTTTCAAGTTTTTTTGTTGCATGCAGTGACAACACTAAATGATGGTTTTGAATTTTGAGCTAAACGTGGCATATTTTTTTGTTTTCTTCAAGGATATATCAGGAGGTAATAATTGTGTAGCATATCTGGAAGAATTAAACTACCCCTAGTACAAGTTTTAAGGATTTGAAACTTTTTGCAAAGAAAACAGGATGCTATAGGAAATTTTGCAGTGCCTAGACTCATTGGCATTGTGAACTAGTTGTTTTAGGACAGTTTGCAGCTCTAGGCTGCGAACTCATATTTTTTAAGATTTTGGAGGGAAGGGAGGTTTCTAGGTGTCAAGGGGAGCTCGTAGCAGCACTCATAGGATCAGTTGCACTTTGGAATTCCACTTGCCTCAAGGAGTTTCAAGCATAAAGACACATCATCAGTTGTTGAGGACTTGTTGTATACATTTCCAACATCTTCTTTCAAAACAGAAGTTTGTTATTTTCTAGTTGTACACTTGTTTCCATGCTTCCCTTAGGAATGGAATCCTATGAGGAATTTAAGGAACAAATTTTAAATCTCTATTTTGATAATTGTGGTTATTTAAGAGGCATTGTAATAGGAGAAGAGGTTTGAATGGTAGAGGAGAAAACTCTTATTTTTTAGTCTTCATTGGTAGAAGATTTTTCATGATGTATGGACCAGATCCAAGAAACTTTTAATGGTGGAAATCAATCTTTATCTTACTATCATCTATTTTCTGTCTCACTTTGATATCAATCTTTGTTGAAGTATTCATTATGTTGTTGTTTCTTTATTGTAGTAAATGATTTATTGTGGTATTGTATGCAAATTGATCAAAGTGTTTTTTTTCACTTTGGATCAAGAAGTTCTTATTCAAATGAGTTTTCTTTCATATGTGTCCCAGAAATACCTAATATAAACTAATACACATATTACACTTTTCTTGCTAAGTCTTCTAGCTCTCATTTATATCTCTTAAATCTTGATTTGAAGTTATTCGAATCCTTTCTTTTTGGTGTGTATTTCATGGAAGAATTTGTGATTGACATTGTTGGATTACTGAGAGGGGGGGTGAATCAGTAATAGAGTAATCTAATCCTTGTTAACCATATAATGCAAGTGTTATATCAATGTAGCATTATCATCCAATATTTGCATAGTAAATAAACAATGAACAAATGAACAATCATACACATACATAGTACACCAGTCTTTTTACGTGGAAAACCAAAGCGGGAGAAAACCACAGAATGTTTTTACTTATATGTCTTGAAGAATTACATTCATTGGAAGCACCAACTTCCTTTGTTTTCCATATGTAACTGGAAGGAGGCTCCAACCCCCTAGTTTCTTAAGCTACAACCTGAGGGAAGCTCCAACTCCCCAATTCTATGGCTAGAACCAGAAGGAGGATACAACCCCCTATGTTCTCCTGCTACAACCGGAAGGTGGCTACAACCACCTGTCCTTGCCCCATCCAACCGCCCTGACGTATAAGTAGAATGATGGAACCATTGTCACACTATCACTGTGAGATATATTGTTGTAAACCTATACCAATAAACTTGCACCAAACAACCTGTACCAATAACTTGAACCATGTATCAACCATGCATCAACCTGTAGTCAACCTGTACCATAAAAAAGTGCATCAACCATGCACCAACCTATACCAAACAAATTGTAATCAACTTGTACCATAAACACGTGCATCAACCATGTACGAACATGTACCTCAACCTACAAACCTTCCTTAACTTTAACAACAAGAGACTAGCATTTTCATCAAACTTTACTTTAGTCTCACATGACTAGTTTTGGATTAGTCAATAACCCTAACTTGAAATAATCATAAATATGTACCTATAATGAATAAATATATGAAAATAGTACACAATGTTATTCAATGTGTTTTATGCAATTCCTCCAGGTTTCACTACTTGGAACCTTTCAAAAAAGGATTTATAGAAAAAATGACATACCTTGTTGAATTATGGCTTGTTCTAGAGAGCAAACGTGTAGAGCGTGCCCCGCACAGAATGTTTGTTGTATGGATCTGAAAATTTTACCCAGAATAATACAGACTGTACTCTAACCAACACATTTTTTATTACTGAATTTGGATATGTTATGAAGAATTTATGATGTTTTTACCTGAAACACATGTTTTAGACTAGTTTCAGGACTAGCCACACACCTTATTTTCCATGGAGTGTAACTCCAAAAATACAACAAACCATAAGCTTAAATTCGTACCACAGCTACTTGGATATGTTTTCTCAATGGCCTCCCAATTTCATAGTCTAAATCATTCGAGAAAAAAAAATTATTGTGAAAATGGTGAGATGACCTGTAAATAACATAGCTTAGAAAGCATCTTCAAAAGAATGTATCCTCCCTTGAATTCCGTTACTTCACCTTCCCTCTGAAATTCAACTTAGATATCCTTTGGTTACCTCAGTCACCTGTATATATTCAACATACTCAAGTGTGATTAAAATGAGAGATCCTTTGTAATATTCCAGATATAAAAAGTATGCAGAACAGAAATAAAATGCTAGAAACGGCAGATGAACAACAATATAACCAGCACAACACAACAATAATATTGAAATGATAACAGAATAACACCATAAATATCACTTCAATTACTGAGAGCAATGTTCACTTGCCTCTTCGAGGGGGAAACCTCCAATCAAGCAGAGCTATATTACAATAATATCCAAGACAATAGTTTGCATACCCTCGACTTCTATTTATACTAAATATGTCTATCAAAAGAACCATCTAGAGGAAGATCCTTCTAAAAGTGGAAGCTTCTATTAGGTCTTATTAAATTCAAATTATTCTTCCTTATTTCTAGGCCTTATTAATATTTACCTTTATTACATCGGAATATATTATTCTACCTACGTGAGAGGTTAGGTACCTAACATGTCCTCCCCCTTAAAAAAATCCTTGTCCTCAAGGCTTGAGATGTGGAAATTGTTGTCGAATGGTAGCTGGTTCCCAAGTGGAATCTGTTGGGTTTGTATCTTTCCACTGGACTAACACTTCCTTGATGGTTCATTAACGCGGGCAATGCTCACGCTGGTCCAAAACTGCTTCTGGATGTAGCCAAATGGAGCCTTCTTCGTCCAACTCGGGAAGGTTCGTTTGAGTTTGGCACTTAGTTCCAATCACCTTCTTTAAGAAGGAAACATGAAAAACAAGGTGTAGCTTATAATGATTGGGCAGAGCTAATTGATAGGCCACATGTCCCACATGCTTGAGAAAAGTATAAGGACCATAAAATTTGGGCCCCATTTTCTGAAAATGGTCAGCCTTGAGGGAATTTCTCTTATAAGGTTGCATTCGAAGAAAGACCTAATCCCATTTTTCAAATTGACGTTCAGAGCGGCCTTGATCTATTTGTTTCTTCATGCAATTCTGATCCATGACCAAATTCTCTTTTAGGGTATGGAGAATAGCCTCTCGAACTGTAAGCATTTGGTCAACCACATGGACCTTCGAGACACCCGATAAATATGAGAGAACTAAAGGTGGATTTTGTCCATATACTACTTCAAAAGGAGTCATGCAGGTAGTTGTATGGTATGAAGTGTTGTACCACCATTCAGTTAGTGGTAACCATTGAGCCCACTGATTTTCTTTTCTGATGAAAAACACCTCAAATATGTTTCCAAGCACTTGTTGACAACTTCAGTTTGACCATCAGTGTGGGGAAGATAAGTTGTGTTGAGATGCAATTGGGTGCCTTTTATCTTGATCAATTCTTGCCAAAAATTGATGGTGAAAGTTGGGTCACGATCAGAAACAATAGAATGTGGCATGCCATGAATCTTGAAGACCTGATCCATGAAACATTGACCCACAGTGGCTAATGTAAATGGGTGTTGAAGAGCACAGAAATGAGCATACTTGGAAAGGTGATCAATGACCACCATGATGACTGATTTATTTCCCGATTTAGGTAAGCCTACAATAAAATCCATAGATATATCCTGCCAAATAGCAGGTGGAATTGGAAGTGGTTGTAGTGTGCCAGGAGATTTGACTATTTCACCCTTGTTGCATTGGCACACATCACATTCAGCCACAAAATTACAAACATCTTGTTTCATACCATCCCAGAAAAAAGAACGTTTGACCTATAATAGGTTTTGGTAAACCCTGAGTGCCCAGCTGTGGGTGTAGCATGAAGCTCGAAAAGTACCGTGGATTTAATTTTTGTTATTTACTTAAATACAAATGGCCTTTGTATCGAATCTCATCATGGAGCCAAGAGTACTTTGGGGAAACTGGAGAATTGGACTGCAATTGTTGTATCAAATGTGAAATTTTGGGATCGTGTAGCCATTCCTGGTGAACGGATTGGAGCCAATCTAGTACAATGAAGGAGAGAGAAAAAATGAACCCTTCATCTTCATATTTTTAGGAAAGTGCATCCGCAACCACATTATCTTTTCCTTTCTTGTAAATAATCTCATAATCATATCCAAAGAGCTTAGTCACCCATTTTTGTTGGTCTGGGGAGGAGATGCGTTGTTCCGGAAAATACTTGAGGCATTGATGATCTGTCTTAATTTGGAAGCGTTTCCCCAATAGATAAGGGCACCAAAGATCAATGGCATGCAGAATGACCAAGATTTCCTTTGCATAGATTGATTTTCCAAAATTTCATTCAAACAGTTGTCTAATGGTAAAGGCCAAAGTTCGACCCTCTTACATAAGGACAGCGCCAATTCCTTTCCCTGAAGCATCACATTCCAGGAAAAAGGTCTTTGTGAAATCAAGAAGTGCCAGGACTAGAGTGGTGCACATGGCCATCTTCAAGTTTTGAAAATCCTGAGCAGTTGTTGGAGTCCAGGTGAAAGAATTATTTTTAAGGAGTGTAGTGAGAGGGGTCGTAATATTTCCATAATTCTTAACAAACTTGTGATAATAACCTATTAATCCCAGAAATCCATGCAAGCTTTTGAGAGTATTTGGGTGAGGCCAGTCTTTCATAGCTTCAATATTTTTAGGATCCACCCTGACATCTTTCTTTCCAACAAGATGACCCAAGTACTCGACTTCTGAGGCGCCAAAAGCACATTTAGATTGTTTCGGGAAAATTTTGTGCTGAGAGAGTAGATGAAGAAATCGACCCACATCAGAAAGATGGTATGTCCAAGTTTTTCTATAGATGAGGATATCATCAAAGAAAACTAAGACAAAATGACGGAGAAAAGGATGGAAGACATGATTCATGAGGCTTTGGAAAATGGAGAGAGCATTACACAAACCAAAGGGCATGACCAAAAAATCATAGTGGCCCTCATGAGTTCTAAAGGGAGTCTTAGGAATGTTTGCCTTTGTCATACAGATCTGGTGGTAGCCAGAATGAAGATTAAGTTTAGTAAAGAACTAGGTGCCACTCAATTTATCCAAGAGGTCATCAATGATAGGAATGGGAAATTTGTCTTTAATGGTGAGTTTGTTGAGGGTGCGGAAATCAGGACACATGTGCCAAGATCCTTATTTCTTCATGACCATGACCACAGAAGAAGAGTAGGGGCTCATAGTAGGGAGAATAACACCTGCATTAAGAAGTTCTTGAACCATTTTATCAATTTCATTTTTTGGGGAAAAGGGGTGATGATAGGGACGGATATTGGGAGGAAGGCTTCTTGGGACAAGGGGAATGGAATGATCATGAACACCATGGAAAGGAGGGAGTCCCTGGGGAGGGGAAAAAAACACTTGATGTTTAGAGAGGATAGATTGGAGATCCCGCGGCACATAGGGCATATCAGTTGCTTGTATGGCATGGGGTTGGGAAATAACGCCCGAATGACCTTTTTTGAGCAGCTTTTCCATGCGATGGGAACTAATGATCTCAGGGGAACTGGAGATGATTCCTTGGAACTTATATTGCTGGCCCTCCTGGTCAAATTGCATGGTTAATTCCTTAAAATCCATGAGAATGGGACCCAAAGTCCTTATCCATTCTTCACCCAACACAATGTCATAATCGCCCATGTCGATAGAAAACATATGAGATTTCAGGTGGTAGTCACCAATTTGGAGATGCACATTTTCACAACGCCCTCCAAATTTCATGGACCCACCATTGGAAATCATGATTTGGAAATTATTGACTACACGGATATAACAATTAGTTTCTTGGGCAATGCAACGATGAATAAAATTATGGATGTTGCCACTATCAACAAGAATGATGGCCTTCCTATGCTTTATCTAGCCAATTAGTTTGAGGGTTTGGGGAGTAGAGAATCCCATGAGATCATTTAGGGAAATGACCGGTTCTACTTCAGGAGGGTCTGAGGGAGGGGTAATGTCAGTGGGTTTAGGTGACTCGGACACAAGGGGAGATTCAACATCCTCTTCCGAAACATCCTCTGAGATGGCCATAAAAATCTTTTTTTCCTTACACTTGTGTCCCAGAAAATATTTTTCATCACAACTATAACAAAGGCCTTTGAGTTAGCATTTAGCCATTTCAACCCTGGTCAATTTTTGGATCTTTAGTGGAGTATAAGAAGGAGTGGGATTTATTGGTTTAGTGTGAGGAATAAAGGAGGGTTTTCGTTTTTTAGAAGAGACAACCTGGTGTTCTTCCTTAGCTTGTTTAGTAGCCTCCACCCAACTTTGAGGCTGAGCCATGAGTACATGGGCACGAATATCATCCTTGAGGCCATTGATAAAAAATTCTTGGAAAAAAGCATCAAACATGCCCTCTGTACGAAAATCCAGTCACTCAAAAGAAGTTATAAAATCTTTCATTGTGCCAGATTGTTTCAACTTTGTCAAACAGACTAAATGGTTGGTGTCAATGTCAAAGCATTCATAAAGCTCTACCACAAAGTGTGTCCAAGCAACAAACCCTTGACGGGCAGTTTTTCTCCATTGCTACCATTGCCAACGTTCTTGATCTAGATGGAGAATACCATACCGGAGTTTTTCCAAGTCATCTATAATGTTGTACAAAGAGAAATAATGTTCCATTTGAGTTACCCAACCAGTGGGATCTGAGCCATAAAATTTTGTCACATCCACCCGTGGAAGGCATAGGTCACGCTGAAAGTGATGGGGCTAAAAATTATGGGAATGAGAGGAAGTTTCGGCTTCGGTATGAAAAGGTGGGTCAGATAAAGGGGGATCTATAGGGATATGCAACTTGGTGCATATCATCGAAGTGACAGATTCAATATGGGTAGTCGTGTCTGTTTGAGGTCTTCTTTGAGTTCCATGATTGAAGCGATGATGGAGGAATGCATGGTTTTATTGATGGTGGCAATATTGGCACTAAGTTGTCTCACTTCTTGTTAGTTCTCTGTGAAATTACATTGCAAGGTATTGAAGCAAGCTTCCAAGTCTTGGCTACGGGTATGGGCTATGATGATGAAGGAACTGAAGAGGGGCAGGTGGGGTCAAAAATTTTGCTGAAAAATGATAGGTATGAATGTGATAAGGGCAAAGAGATAAATCCAATGGAATAGGTCTCAAATAATGGTGCAAAAATTTCCAGACTTATGGAATAGGTCTGTTTTTTTTTGTTTTTTTTTTTACACCTACGGAGTTATACTCCGGTCTGAATAATATTGCAGTGATGAAATTCCCAAATGCTAAACCAGGAATAAATGTGTAGTGATTTGGCAACTCGAACACAGTTGCGCATAAATAGATCCTGTCTGTTTTATTTTTTGTTTTTGTCCCCAAGGTTTAGGTATTCAAGGGTTCTATAAACAAGGGTTTTCCCTATGCTATATCTTTTTGATATACATGTGGGGTCCAACAGTAGTACTCGGCCCAATATCTAAGGGCACCAACTAAGGAGGCTAGATTATTCCCTTAGTCGTACTACCCGACTACCCAGATATTAGAGAGTATATTCCCAAGTGTTGTTCTCGGTGACACTATAGCAGTTAGGCAGTTGATCGGTTTATCTAAAGAGGGCTTTAAGAAATATAGGTCTATCTGTATACAGGTGTTTTCTGATGTGCTACCACTCGAAGGGGTACCAACATGGGTTACAAGGGTGGCCAACAGATGTCCGCTTAAGTACCACTTGTATTTCCTACGTGTATGAATCCCTCAACCATGGGTTTATGCGTGTAACGACATATCTCTGTAGCTTAAAGACGTCGAAATACGTATCTACTCTGGAAAAAAAAATTACGCACAATTTTATGCAGAGGAAAGTGCTCTGATACCATTTGTAATATTCCAGATATAAAAAGTATACAGAACATAAATAAAATGATAGAAATGGCAGATGAACAACAATATAACCAGAACAACACAACAATAATACTGAAATGATAACAGAATAACACCAGAAAGAGCACTTTGATTACTAAGAGAAATGTTCACTTGCATCTTTGAGGGGGAAACCTCCAATCAAGCAAAGATCTATTACAGTAATATCCAAGACAATATTTTGCATACCCTTGACTCCTATTTATACTAAATATGTCCGTCAAAAGAACCATCTAGAGGAAGATCATTCTAGAAGTGGAAGTTTCTGTTAGGTCTTCTTACATTCGACTTATTCTTCCTTATTGCTAGGCCTTATTAATACTGACCTTTATTACATCGGAATATATTATTCTACCTACATGAGGGGTTAGGTCCCTAACATCCTTTCCTCTTATTTATACTCTCCAAGTAGCTTACTTTGAAGCATCTTCTAGGACACTTTGTCCACATAGCCACTTTGTCCACATAGTCACCTATGTCCAACTTTGCCCAATTTTCCACGTGTCCATGTATCCAATATCCACTTGACCACTTAACCCATATTCCTCATTTTAGGGTTAACCTTCTTATAACCACTTTCCATTATTAGAAAGTTCTCCATTTACTTTATTATTTAAATAATCCTCCTTGACTTTGTCACTTCACTTTATTATTTAAGTAATCCTCTTTGATTTTGTCACTTCACTTTATTAATTAAATAATCCTCTTTGACTTTTTCGCTTCACTTTATTATTTAAATAATCCTTTTTGCAAGAACTTTGACTTCTTTGACCTTTTGGGGTTTCAAGCCAATCATATGAGGGTCCTTCAACTTCGTAAGGCCATAACTCTCAAACCGTGAGGAGTTATGTGACGTTCCACATACCACCGGAAATGGCATGACATGTACTATCCATAGAGAATATTATTACCTGAAAATATATCAAAACTCATACCATTATACATGAAACAAACTTGGGTCCATTACCCAAACCTTTGTGCTATCGGAATTCACTACCGGACTTTCTTCAAGGCTTGACATCAATGACAAACAACCCAATTAATCCACAATATCCCCCTTTGGCATTGATGGCAACACTCTGATGCAATAATTAAATCATATCACTCATTCTCCCCCTAGAACCATGCATGCATCTCTATGACCAACTCTCCCCCTGGAACCATGCCTCTGTCCTCTACATCTAATAAATCTCTCCCCCTTTCTCATCAATGGAAAAGGTATATTTCCATTCGGGACTTCTCCCCCTAACTGAATCGTCTGATCTCCCAACCTAAACTTTCCTCTTTATGGTGTTTCCTCATGTACATCTAAGACATATAAGAGAAGAATTCAAAAGCATTCATTTTGGAGTAGAAATAACTCTGATTCTCTAGCAAAGATACTCAAAGGCTTCCCGTGGAAGCGATTTTGAAAAGATGTCTGCCACTTGTTCCTTTGTGCCCACATATTCAACTCTGATGTTTTTTTTCTACAACCTGTTCCCATAGAAAGTGATCCTTCATTAGAATGTGTTTTGTCTTGGATTCCATCACTGGGTTCTTTGAGATATTGATGGCACTTTTATTATCACAATAGATTGGAATGGGCTCATCATACTCAACATGTATATCTATCAGAGTTTGTTTCATCCATAGAACATGTTTACAACATGTTGTTGCTGCAATATACTCTACCTCAGTTGTAGATAAAGATATTGATGATTGTTTCTTGCTTAGCCATGATACTAAAAACTCACCCAAGTAGAACGTTGCTCCACTGGTGCTTCATCTTTCATCAATGCAATATGCCCAATATGCATTTGTGTAGGAAATAAGTGATAGATCCTTTCCTTTTGGATACCATAAGACAATCTCTTATGTTCCTTTGAGATATCTGAAAATCCTCTTCACTGCTAATACATGTGATTCATTTGGTGTTGCTTGAAATCATGCCACCTGTCCAACTGCCTGCATTACATCTAGTCTAGATGTTGACACATATAGTAGGCTACCAATCATTGACCTGTATTTCCTCTTATCTTTAGACTTTGAATCATCATCTTTGATCAACTTGCAATTGGTTTGCATGGGAGTGATAACTGGTTTGCAATCTTCCAGTCCGAACCTCTTTATCATTTCTCTAATATACTTGGTTTGAGAAATAAAAATTCCTTGGTTTCTTTGACGTATCTGAAGACCCAGAAAGAAATATAATTCTCCAAGTAATGACATTTCAAATTAATTATGCATGTCCTTTGCAAATTTCTGGCTTAACCTGTCATTAGTGCTTCCAAAAATAATATCATCAGCATAAACTTCAATTAATAAAATATTGTCTTGAGTTACCTTGATGTAGAGGTTGTTGTCTACACTTCTTTTTATGAACCCTGCTTGTTGTAAATATTTATCCAGTCTAGAGTACCATGCTCTAGGAGCCTATTTTAGACCATACAAGGCCTTCTTTAATTTACACACATAATATATGTTCTCTGACAACTGAAATCCTTCTGGTTGTTCAATGTAGACTTCTTATTCAAGTTCCCCATTCAAAAAAGTTGATTTTACGTCCATCTGATACACTTTAATATTTTTGGATCATGCATAAGCTAAAATCAATCGGATTGCTTCCATTCTGGCAATTGGGGAAAATGTCTCTTCAAATTTGATTCCTTCAACCTGTGCATATCCTTTACATACCAATCTAGTTGTTTTCCTTGTAACATGTCCATATTCATTCAATTTATTCCTCTATACCCACTTTGTGTTGATCACATTCTTATCCTTTGGTCTTGGAGCCAATTCTCAAGTGTCATTTTTCTCTATTTGATCCAATTCTTCATCCATGGCCTTATTCTAAAATTCATCCTTGTTGGCCTTTTCAAAACAGGTTGGTTCAATCGTAGATGAGAGTGCTAGGTGTGTTTGTTCTGGTGAATGGATTCTTCTTCTAGTCTCAACTCCTGCATCTTTATTTCTGTTAATATGATGTGAAGGATGATTCTTATGTACTCGTCTTCTAGGTGTCTTTGGAGGCACTTGCTAAACTTTCTCTTCTTATTCTATTGGATCCTCTTCATCTTCCCCTTCTACTTATTTTTCATCTTTTTCTTCTTCTTCATAAAGTTGTTCCATTGATTCATTTTCTTCTTTCTTTAATTCTTGTCTACATGTTTCATCAATTGTTACGTTGATTATTTCCACAACTTTGTTCAATCTCATGTTGTAACAATTGTATTATTTCCTTGTACTTGAGTATCCAAAAAGTACTCATTTGTCCACACGAGAATCAAACTTTCCCATTTTGCCATCTTCTCTTCTGATGTAGCATTTGCTTCCAAAAACTATGAAGTGCTTCACATTTGTTGGTCTTCCTTTCCATAGTTCGTAGGGAGTTTTGTCAGTTTTGTTTTTTAGCATTACTTTGTTTTGAATGTGAATTTTTGTATGCATTGTCAGTGTCCAAAAGATATATATCAATTTGGAATCCATTAGCATTGTTCGAGCCATTTCTTGTACTGTCATGTTCTTTCTTTCAACAACTCCATTCTGTTGAGGTGTCCTAGCAACGAAGAATTGCCTTTTTATTCCATGTCTGTTGCAGTAGTCCATAAATTCCTTTGAAGTGAACTCTCCTCCATTATCAGATCTCAAGCATTTGATTTTTGAATCCATTTAATTTTCAACCATTTCCTTGTAGACCTTGAAGTTTTCAAAAGCTTCTAACTTATTCCTGAGAAAGAAAACTGCAGTCATTATTGTATAATCATTAACTAATAAAATAATTTATTTCTCACCTTTTAAACCCTTTGTTGTAGTTGGTCCAACTAGATCAGTATGCACAATTTCTAGTGGTCTTGTCATTGAATATTCTTTTGATTTAAACCTAGTCTTTGTTTGCTTTCCTTGTTGACAATGCTTGCATAAAATGTTGGTTGGTTTCGTGATTTGGGGCATTTCTCTAACTGCTTCCCTTTTGTTGACGTTGACGAGGTTATCAAAATGTATGTGATCCATTCTTTTAGGCCATAGCCAACCTTCATCTTCCTTTCCTAGGAAACACTTTTCATTTCCAATTTCACTTGATACATATATGTTGCTTGAAGTTATCGCAGTTGTTGCAATCAATTTTCATGAACCTTCTTTTCTTATATCACACTTTTGTGAATCAAAAGTAACTTTATGACCTTGGTCACACATTTGACTCACACTTAGAATATTATGTTTCATATATTGTACTAGTAGAACATTTTCTGCCTTGGTATTCTTGTTCCCAATTTTGATTGTGCCTTTTCAAATGATTTTAGTTGAATCGTCATTTCCAAAGGAGATTGATCCATCTCTTTCCTTTATTAATGTAAAAAACCTGTCTCTATCACATGTCATGTGTTTTGAAGAGCCACTGTCAACATACCAACCACGTTTATTCTTCTTATCTTGTAGATCAAGTGTTCATTCTTCATTGCTATATTGATTCTTCTTTCTTATCCATGTCCTTTTCTGAGGTTCTTGTTTGTGACTGTTGTTTTTTTGTTGTCTTTCCCTAGGAGGGACTGTCATTCTGAAATCTTTGGCCATGTGTCCAAAGTTGTTACATTTGTAGCATTCCACTTCAGTGCTCAAATATTCAAACTTGTTGTAACTTCTTCTCTGTGTTTCACTAGGCCTTCTTGGATAACCCTTTTGTGTA
Source organism: Picea engelmannii (assembly GCA_009831015.1). Classification (NCBI taxonomy): domain Eukaryota; kingdom Viridiplantae; phylum Streptophyta; class Pinopsida; order Pinales; family Pinaceae; genus Picea; species Picea engelmannii. The sequence goes on along the minus strand of ML780618.1, from coordinate 464,338 downwards.
CAACTTTCAAAGTTGTTTATGTTCCTTTTGTTAGCTCTGCAATTCACAGCTTTATGTCCAAAATTATTACATGCATAACATAAACCAAAAAATGAAAAGGATACCTGGGAGTTTAATATCTTCTTAAAGGAGGTACTCTTATGAATCCTTCTTCTTCCTGAGGCCTATATGTTTATGTCAGTCATTGATTATAAAATTTGAATCTTCTCGGTGGAGGAGTGTCCCTGTAATTTTGTTTGTAGAACTTCCTATCCCCTTTGATTGTTTCAGCATAGCTTTTTGGATATAATTCTTTTTTTTGTTTGTTTTGGAGCTTGATCCCTTTTATGTCTGATTGTATCCAAGTCTGGACTTGTCATGATGAGGTTTTTGACTGTTGATAATGTCATTCAAAACTTTTGAGTTGTTCTGCATGTTTTTCTTTTGAAGATCCTTTCATAATATGACAAGTTATGCTTCCAAAATTCCAATGATCATGTCTCTTCCTTCTAGTTATTCTTTGAGTGCTTATTCAATTCTTTTATCTTCTTCAATTTGAACCTTCAAATTTGTGATCATTTGTTCTAGTTCTTGAGTGTCTTTTTTCTTGTTTAGTTTCGTTTGTAGTTTCTTGTTTTTCTTCTTTTCTCTTCTGATAACTTCTATGGCACACAACAATTCTTCTCGATAGTCAACTTCTGCCTCTTCATATTCTTCTTCGGCCTCTTCATATTCTTCTTTGGCCTCTTCTTTATCAGAGTCTTCTACTACCATGAATAGAACACTTTTTGTCTCACTGTCACTGACTTCATCTTCATCTCATGATGAGATGTCTTCTTTGGTGCATAAGCTTTTCTTGAAAACTTTCTTTGTGGTTATTTTGCCTTTATATGTTTGTTTTCTATTTGAGTAACCTTCATCATTTCTCTTTTTCTTATGAGGAAATTTGTTATAAAAATGACCAATACCATTACAATTAAAACAAATCAAAGGAAGCTTACCTCTATACCTATCATCAGTTCCCTTGTTCAATCTTCTGACAAAGTTGGTCGCTTATTCATCATCTTCCAAGATGTCACTATTGTTGCTATGTTATTTTTCTTTTTTCTTTCCCTTTTTCTTTGAAATTTTGGATTCTTTGAAGGTTTCTTCTTTTATATATGGATTTTCCTGTTCAATTCTCATTTAATATGATGTGAATATTCTATGTAGTTCGTCCATGCTTATTGATTTTAGATATGCTCTTTCTCCTAGTAATGATATCTTAGAGTCAAATCTCATAGGAATATATGTTAGTACCTTTTGAACAATTACATATTCTTTGATTTCTTCTCCCAATCCCAAGATTGCATTTACTATTTCATTGACTCGTAAAAAGTAAGTTGCAATGTTCTCATCTTCCTTCATCTTTATTTGTTCGAACTGACCTCTGTAAGTTTGAAGCTTTACTGCTTTGACTTTTGAATCTCCTTCATAAATATTTCGAAGTTTGTCCCAAATATCTTTAGAAGATTTACAATGTGAAACTTTGGTGAATACCGATTCTCCAAGACAATTCAGAAGTGAATTTGTGGCTTTGGAATTATTTTGACCGAGTTTCATAGCTTTGTCATTTGTCAGCGGAATTGCTGGTGTTGTGTATCCATCTACAATTGATTGTCAAATTTCAAATCCATGTGCATGTATATATGTCTTCATCCTTATTCTCCAAAAGGCATACTTATGTCCATAAAACTGTGGTATTCCATTTTTATACATGTTTTTTCTCTCCATGATCTACCTTTCAGTGGTTAAACTGATTTCTAAAGGAACCTACTCTTATTCCAATTGTTGGATTACTGAGAGGGGGGGTGAATTAGTAATAGAGAAATCTAATCCTTTTTAACCATATAATGCAAGCCTTATATCAATGTAGCATTATCATCCAATATTTGTAGAGTAAATAAACAATGAACAAATGAAAAATCATACACAAACACAATACACCATTGTTTTTACATGGAAACCCAAAGCGAGAGAAAACCACGGAATGTTTTTTCTTATATGTCTTGAATAATTACATTCATTGGAAGGACCAACTTCCTTTGTTTTCCAGCTACAACTGGAATGAAGACCTAAACCCCTAGTTTCTCAGTCTACAACCTAAGGGAAGCTCCAACTCCCCTATTCTCTGGCTACAACCAGAAGGAGGATACAACCCCCTATGTTCTTCGGCTACAACCGGAAGGTGGCTACAACCACCTGTCCTTGCCCCATCCAACCACCCTGAAATATAAGTAGAATGATGGAACCACTGTCACACTATCACTGTGAGATATATTGTTGTAAAATTGTACCAATAAACCTGCACCAAACAACCTGTACCAATAACATGAACCATGTATCAACCATGCATCAACCTGTACCTCAACTTGTAATCAACATGTACCATAAACAAGTGCATCAACCATGCACCAACCTGTACCAAACAACCTATAATAAACTTGTACCATAAACAATTGCATCAACCATGTACCAACCTATACCTCAACCTGCAAACCTTCCTTAACTTTAACAACAAGAGACTAGCATTTTCATCAAACTTTACTTTAGTCTCACATGACTAGTTTTGGATTAGTCAACAACCCTAACTTGAAATAATCATAACTATGTACCTATAATGAATAAAGATCTGAAAATAGTACACAATGTTCTTCAATTTGTTTTATGAAATTTCTCCAGGTGTCACTACTTGGAACATCTCATAAAATGAGTTATAGCAAAAATGGAATACCTTGTTGAATTATGGCTTATTCTAGATAGCGAACTTGTAGAGCATTCCCCGCACGGAATATTTGTTGTATGGATCTAAAACTTATACACAAAATACTACAGAAAGTAATATAACCAACACATTTGGTCTTACTGAATTTGGATCTGTTATGAATATGTTATGACGTTTTTACCCGAAACACATGTTTTAGACTAGTTTCAGGACTAGCCACAAACCCTATTTTCCACAGAGTGTAAATCCAAACATAAAACGAACCACAAGATTAAATTTGTACCACATATAATTGGATATGTTTTCTCAATGGCCTCCCAATTTCATATTCTGAATCATTCTAGAAAAAAAGTTATTGCGAAAATGGTGAGATGGCATGTAAATAACATACCTTAGAAAGCATCATCAATAGAATTTATCCTCCCTTGAATTTAGGCCTTATTTACTTAACCTTCCCTCTGAAATTCAACTTAGATATCCTCTGGTTGCCTCAGTCACCTATAGATATTCAATATGCTCAAGTGTGATTAAAATGAGAGAGCCTTGCCTCTTATTTATACTCTCCAAGTAGCTTCCTTAGAAGCATCTTCTAGGCCACTTTGTCCACATTGTCACCTATGTCCAACTTTGCCCACTTTTCCACTTTTCCATGTATCCAATAGCCACTTGACCACTTAACCCATTTTCCTTATTTTAGGGTTAACCTTCTTATAACCACTTTCCATAATTATAAAGTTCTCCATTTACTTTATTATTTAAATAATCCTCCTGGACTTTGTCACTTCACTTTATTATTTAAATAATCCTCTTTGATTTTGTCACTTCACTTTATAATTTAAATAATCCTCTTTGACTTTGTCACTTCACTTTATTATTTAAATAATCATCTTTGACTTTTTCACTTCACTTTATTATTTAAATAAGCCTCTTTGCAAGCACTTTGAATTCTTTGACCATTTGGGGTTTCAATCCAATCTTATGAGGGTCCTTCAACTTTGTAAGGCCATAACTCTCAAACCGTGAGGAGTTAAGTGATGTTCCACATACCACCGGAAATGGAACGACATGTACTATCCATCGAGAATAGTCTTACCTGCAAATATATCAAAACTCATACCATTATACATCAAACAAAATTGGGTCCATTACCCAAACCTTTGTGCTACCGGACTTTCTTCAAGGGTTGACATCAATGACAACCAACCCAATTAATCAACAAACATCTTAAACTCAGTTTTACATCCATTCTCCACACTCTTTAAAACATTATCTTTACATTCTGATGGGTATTAGTGTTACATATCCAACAATCTAGGTGTGACTTCTAGTGTTAATAAAACCCATAGGTGTGGTTGTGAGGCATGAATTTGTTTGAGGAATAAGTACATGAAGGACAGTCTAAATGCAGGTAACACACTCATAGATGGATAGTCCTCATCATGTCATTTCCAACAGTAGGTGGAACGTTATGTAGTTCCTAGCGGTTGAGGAGTTATGAGGTCATGAAGTTGGAAGCCCCAAATATGAGTTAAGAAGCCCTTAATTGGTTGCAAGTCATTAATGAAAGGGTAATGTGGTTGTAATAAGAAATTTCAAGAAGCCCTAAAGTTAAAAAATGGGGTTACTTAGAAAAAGTGTATATACACCTCAAGAAGTCACTGATAAGTACATTCACACACATATTATATTGAATATATTCTATGTGAGTAAGTGATTCTTATCTGAGGTAATCAAGGAAATCTCAGGTGAATTTCAGAGGGAAGATGAAGTGAATAAGAGTGAAATTCCAAGGGAGGATGAAGTCTTGTGATGATGTGTTCTAAGGTATGTTATTTAAAGGTCATATTACCATTTTCTCTATAACATGTTTTTTAGAATGATTAAGATATTGAAAATAGGAGGAGGTTGAGAAGACATGTCAAGGTACCTAATGGTAAAAATTTCATATTTTGGGTCATTTTATTTTTGGAGATACACTATGTGGAATATAGGGTTTTTGACTAGTCTTGAAACTAGTCTTAAACAGTTGTTCTGAGTAAAATAGTAATAAATTATTCATAGAGGATCCAAATTATGTGAGACTAATTTAAGTGGATTGATAACATTATGTAGTATATTTTGTGTGAGTTTCATAATCATATATCAAATATTGAGCATGTGGAATGTTGTATATTTCTCTCTCCAAAATAGAATAAAATTCAGGAAGGTTTTCCATTTTCGCTATAACTTCTATTTTGAGAAGGTTGAGACCCTAAAATTTTGAGGATATGGAAGAAAGATATCAGAGTATTTGTGGTTAAAATTCCATACCTTATTCATTACATATATGGAGTTATGATTGTTGAAATTTAGGGTTTGTGACTAATCCAAAACTAGTCGCATGAGACTTAGGTAAAGTTTGATGAAGATGATATTATCTTATTGTTGAAGTTGAGGAAGAGCTACACATCTGTAATATTTTGTAAGAGGTATACTAAAGTATCATAGGTATGCTTATGTGTTAGTTTTTAGGATTATTCTTATTTTTTTATGGTACATTCTTAAGGCATGTCATGGTAGTGATTGTGCATGGTACACCTTGGTGATGGTATGATACATTGTTAGAGGCACATCTTGGATACCTGGAATATGGTTTGTTATATCGTATATAAGTGATATGGCACATGTTTGATGGTATATCTTGGTACATGGTTTATGGATGTTGGTACATTCTTGAGGCACATAGTTTGAGGTAAATCTTCGTTACTTGTTGATGATGTGATGGTCATGCCTTTGGTATCTTGTTGAGGCATTGGTATATGATAGTACATGTATAAGGTTCATGTCTTGGTGATGTTGGTACATGTTGAGTTACACCTTAGTAATGTTATGGTACATTGATTAGTATCACATATTGACTATATTGGTATCTTGATATATTTGTTATCCTGGTTACATTTGAGGCACTTCATTGATGATATCTTATGGTACATGGTGTATGACATGATTGAGGCATATCATGAGTGATATGGTATATGGTTGATGCATGAGATGGTACAGATTTGATATGGTACATGGTTGATGATTGATGTACATGGTTGATGATTGATGTACATGGTTTGGTGATGGTTTTGGTATCCATGTGAGTGGATATAGTTACAGTTGATTGATGATGGTATATTTGCGATAGTGACAATGACAAGTTGGTTCATGTGATAGTGACAATGGCAAGTTGGTTGAAGAAAATCACAGTGAATGTAGCATTATATGTATATATGTATATAGTGGCATTATACCATGTGACATATACAAAGTTCAACATCCATGTGTACAACATACAAATATCAAGTAAAAAACATCAATTCAATCACACTATAAACTATATTTTATCTCAACTATTTGAGACTAATAAACCAAGTATAATGCTACTAATACATATATACATTACATACATTAATGTCACAGTGAGATATGTATAATGAAATATATATATATATATATATACCATGTGTTTTACCCCAAAATAATACATCCATGAGGTCGACTCCAGATCCTCTATTCTCTAATAGATCGGGCTTAGAAATTTCCTTGAAAACTATTCATGAAATCAGACCCTAAGTACCTCACCACTCAACAACTATTAGATCTAGATATTCATTCAATCTCAGTCGTCGATTTGTGATCATGTTCATCGAGACCACAGGGAGTCTGAAACACTCAACACTACCTCAGAGTTTAGAAACTGTCACATCACTGATCAATTATTATTGTTTGTTCTCAGAGTCCTCTTCGTCGGAGCCTATCCATCAACTCCACTCCAATGACAAGTAATGTGATGGATCCAATGGTCCTCACAGTCTGAAATCAATGGCTCCAACTACATCACCCCTTCAACATGCATGATGGTTATCTTACATCCTTCAATCCTTTCATAAGTTGGTTAGGTGGGATGCACATTGATCTATGGTTGTCATCACGTCTTGTTTTCACGTCGACCTATGGTCGAGATTTCTCTTCGAAGCTCTTCATCGGAGTAACACTACTCATAATCCACTCAAAACGGTGATTATGTGATGAATAGCAGATATCTGCTACCCATATGAATGGATCACAAGTGTTCTCTCAATCCTTCATTTCCATGGTATAAGTATCTCAATCTACTCCAACCAGGGCCTCTCCGATGAATGGTGGTGATTCACTCCAACAAACTATGACCGACGGTAAAAATCTACTCCGACCAAACCTTGCAAGGGATCTACAAATCTGTACTAGATGACACATGGATCAATCATTATGGCACTGACGTTGAATCTAACCTCGTGCTAACATCGTCATAATTTTTGGACCTGTTATGAATTATGAACTGGAACTCTTCTTATACGTGGCCCAATTACTGTGTTGCACGTGGATGCTATCATCACCTAGACGCATGCCATCCATTAGGACAAGTTGGTTTTCAATTTTCCATCCATGTCAATCTAATTACCGATCTGTCACATAATTATTCATATTCCCTCATTGGAAATCGCTAAACAACTTCACTCCAACCATGGTCTCTGTTGGACGAAAAATATTCATTCAACCCAATTCAATTAATCTCATCATCTTTCAGAGTTCTTCATTGTCAGAGAACCTCCAATACATTCCACTCTGATGGTTGGCACTCATATTAATGGTCCAAATATCTCCTTCTATAGCTCCCACAGATCCAACAAATCTTCTTTTGTTGGATTTCCAGGACTTCAACCACTTCGACGACAAGATCCAACCATCCATTGGAGAAGAGGTTCAACGGTGTAGATGATCCAGATCCAATGCTTTATCCAACACTTCACCGATAAATCTAAACTATATGTCGCAAAGGATATATGATGGTAACAATTAATCGTAGATTGAACTATCACTCATTGGAGTCCTCCTCCAGTTTTGACTATGACTGTATAAACTTTGATAGAATATGTTCATTATTACTCATCATATTCTTCCTCTAACTTCCAACTGTATGAGCTCCCATATACTACGATCAACAACCGTGATTTCTTCCACCTATAGATCAAGGTCACAATTTATTTTCGTATTTACATTATCTGCTAGATTTGATATAGATTGGTTCTTAATTTATCAAGCCAACCTAGTCTTGAGTATGATTTCCATCACTGCAACATTCTTGACATCAGTGACAATATACTCAAAAATATCCCCCTTTGTCATTGATGGAAAATCTAATGTTGAGTTTCTCCCCTTGTCAGTGTGCTTCCAAGACCTCTTCTTTCTTTCCTGCTTTATACTCCCAATGAGAATATTCTCCTTTGGTTTTCCTTCTTTTGCTCCCCCTTGTTGTATACTCCTCTAGTTTTCTTCTTTCTCTCCCCCTTTGACATCAAGGACAAGGGGCACATTTACTGAGGGATTTTATGAATCCCTAGTCTATGTCTAAGGTATTCAAATCAATATTTAGGAAGAATCTTGCTAAACATATATGCAATTTTCTCCTTGGTAGGAATTGTTGGAATAATGAGAGGGGAGGTGGAGGGGGGGGGGTGAATCAATATGAGCACTTTTTACCACTTTCAATCACAATATATAAAATTCAATTTTATTAGCAGTATATAATTTATGATTTCATTCAATATATCATGATCATATAACCATAAGCATTATCACATCAAATAACCACATGCACAGTACACCAAAATTTAGGTGGAAACCCAAATGGGAGAAAATCATGAAATAATTTATTATATATATCAAGAATACATTCATAGGAAGCACCAAATTCCAAATTCTCCAACACCAACTGGAAGGAGGCACCAACCCCCTAATTTACGTTCACCAACCCGAAGGAAGCACCAACACTTTGAGTTCTATGACACCAACCGGAAGGAGGCTACAATCCCCTGATTTACAGGCACCAACTTGAAGGAAGCACCAACTCTCTAATTTCTCTGGCACCAACCGAAAGTAGGCTACAAGTCCATTTCCTTTCCTCATATTGCCTCCCTAAAATATAAATGTAGACTCATTGTCACTACCACTAATCGACATGTAACTTCCATTGTCACTGATACATCAACCAATCTATCACTGCCACTATCACATCAACCAAGTTGTCACTATCACATCAACCAACCTACCATTGTCACTATCACATAAACCAACCTGTCACTGTCACTATCGCAAATATACCATCATCAACCAAATGTAACTATATCCACTCACATGGATACCAAAACCATCACCAAACCATGCACATCAATCATCAACCATGTACCATATCAAATCTGTACCATCTCGTGCATCAACCATATACCATATCACTATATTTCATATAAACCAATAGACTATATTTCATATATTTCATATAACAATGAATGTAACATATTATATATATATATATATATATATATATATATATATATATATATATATATATATATATATAATCATTATACCATGTGACATCTACAAAGTTCAACATCCATGTCTACAACATACAAATATCAAGTAAAAAACATCAATTCAAACACACTATAAACTATATTTTATCTCAACTATTTGAGACTAATAAACCAATAGACTATATTTCATCCATGGATAATTTTTTTCTTTCATTAGCTTAAACCAATTATTAAAGGGTTGTAATATGTACTTTATTTTAAACCGTCTAAGGAATTCATTGACTAAATCACAAACTAATGTACTCATATTCCAAGGTACTTAGTGATACATGGAGTCATTATTACATCTATCGGCAAACATTAAATTCCATTATCATAATAATTATTTAACTACATCATTTCAATGCTAAAAAACATTAGGTAAGTAAGATATCAAGTACTTTGGGATTAGAGTTTCAAAATATAGAAAATTTGTATTTGTGTTGTATATGATATTCTTTCTTTGAAATTTATAAGATATGAATCATTTTCATTTCTTATTATAATGGTTTGCATTATTTATTTAAAATCTCATTTTATTAATATTTAAAATAGGCTACATGCAAGACAACCACCATAATCATAATACCAATATTTAATAGTCTTATCACTATATAAAATATAGTGACATGCAGAGTCAAAAAGAAATTGGTCATAAGGAATCATAATCTAAATCTAAGAACTAAATATGGAATTAACAAACCATTTGGACAAAACATAGAATTGTATCAAGCAGCTAATAGGATCATTCATACAATGAGAAGAAGGTATTTATTTTTGGGGATTTTACCCCATCCATTTTTTTGTGGACTTAGGATCAACCACAATTGGCTTTCATCTATTAGTGACCTAATTGGGCTCTATAAGTCAATCTAGTTCAAAAATGGCTAGAGGAATAGTATGGAACTTATCAAATCATAGTACTTATGAACTTATGGTGAAAACCAACTTTTGTATCACTCCTAGCACTCATGGAAAACTTAGCTAGCTCTATGCCAAGGGTTCCCACCAATTGAAGCTCATGAATGAGATGAAAAAGTCAACAATTTATTAATAGGGAGGACCTTTCTCATAATGCAAGGTTCCTTGATCCAAACTATGAAAATTAGAACAAATACCCCACCTATGCCCCACCTCCATCTCCACCTTCCTTATTTACACCTTAATTCTATGAATAATGGATTTTTCAAAAGGATAGATTTGGCCCTTGACATTTTATGATACCAATTTTCAATACAAATTTTCAACTTTGAAATCCACCCTCTCTTCATCTTCTAAGGTCACAAGACAACGAAAAATGTTTGGAAATATCACATTGTGTATGTTTAGTGAGAACCATAGGTTCTTTTCTTCAATTTCTTCTAAGAATATTCAACTCTAAGATCTGCATGAGAGTTAAGGTATAGGGGAAAATAACATCGCCTACATTCCTCACCCCTCGTGAGTAGGTGGGTTGGCGCTCCATAGGCATTTTTCCTACATGGTGTGCACTATTGTAATTTTTTTTACTCTAAATGGTCTTATTAGCATATATTAATAGAATGATATAAAAATTGTTCATAGACATTGAATTATTTTGTTTCCTTGATTGTTGTTAACCTTCAAAATACCATAAAATTTAAATTTACAATTTATTGTTATACAAATATTGGCATAGTCAATTTTCTTTCAAATTTTATTCCCATTAATTATAAACAACCTAAGAGCTTGAATTTTGGCTTCTATACTAAAGTTGATTTTTCACAATCTGAGTGTACACGTATTTGACCTTGTCATTTACCAATATGTGGTCCTTCAACTCACTTTTAAACATGTATGTGTGTTCATAGCATTGGGTTTCATCCAAAACCATATTAGAAGAATTTTTTTTTCTTCTCTAGGTAACAATCACATGGAATAATTGTCATCTCATCAAATTCTCAAGCATAATGTCACTTATCAATTATATGTTTTCTCTTTACGAATGGAGAGAAAGAATTTGTAACCACCCATGCCTCTCACTTCCCTTCTTGTAAATTGATGTGTGTAGACATTTCATAACCATCCATCTATCCTTGTGAAACCTTGAT
>ML780618.1:436404-450606 GCA_009831015.1 Picea engelmannii | reverse complement strand
GTCAGGGTGGTCCATTCCAAACGGCTTGGGTTATTTAGACAACCCCGGACTGGTTCCACTCTCCCATTTGACGGATGGACTGTTTCGCCCGTCAACATTACCTTATTATCCCTATTGAAAGGCAGGTTATATTGTACTTTAATATAAGGTTACTCCACCTTGTTCTCTTAAAATTTTGTTTTTAACCAAATTACTTACCTTATTATACCTATTGAAAGGAAGGTTATATTGTTATCAGTTGCAGGTTAAAATAGGTTTGAATTTAAAAAAATAAAAAAATTTCTATTATGTTTTACAATGTTTTGCAATTTTCGGTTTATTAATCTATTTTTTTTTAAAAAGAAAATATGTTTGCAAATTTTAAAATTTCAAAAATGTTTTTTATTGATTGAATAGAAGAGACAATGTGACCATTTTTAAGGGGTGTTGGCGGCTATTATGGAAACAAAAAATTAAAAAAATTAAAATAAAAAAATGTCACCTAGCATGGGTGTTTTTTCGAGGTGGCTCATGGTTTTTGAAATGTCTAGTGGATGCATTGTGGCTCATGCGAATCATCCTCTGGTGTACGAGTCATCCTCTGGTGTACGAGTGCTCTGATGGCTCAATTAATATCAAGTGGGATGAATCATGATCCTGTGAAAACCATGCAGCCTCATATCTATTCATAAATGAGATGTGGTAGTGTTTTTCCACTAGTCATTGTTGGGGAGAGTGGTGTCACGGTTTACGGGAAGGTATTGTCAGGCTTGTGAAGGTTCATTAAAATGGTTAAAAATGTCTTGGCATGCAACGGAGTCATCTCCTATATGTTATTCAATGTTGTGGATACTATTCTAAGTTTGGTGGTATGCTTTACTAGGAGGTTCATTAAAACAATATGTTGTGGTTTTTGATATGTTGTTTTGATGGTCAGCTTGTTGATGTTATGTGTAGCACTATGTGTTTGGTGGTATAGTTGATTGAAGAGGAAGTGTCCTACGTCCATGTGGGGTTGTTTTGTAACCAGTGTTTTGGGTTGGTCCGAGCATACTGTGTTCAGCTTATTTGATGTAACGATCAAAATCCATATATACCTTTCCTAGTGTGCTTACTATTGCTTGGGTTTTCTTATGAGGGTGCAAAAAATTGAGATATTGTCGTGGTTGAGAGGGAAGTAGTGTTGGTTGGTCTAGGGGTGCTCGGTAAGTTGTGTCGGTTGGTCTAGGGGTGCTCGGTAAGTAGTGTTGGGAGTCATTCTGGGGATACTGTGTTGGGATTATTCGAGGTAGGCATTCAGAGAATGCTCGTTTAAAGCTAAATTTTTCTTATGTTGAATGATAATGTATGCGGAGGTTGTTGTTTTCTCATTGAAAATATTTTTTTTATTTATGGTTGTTAAGAATCCGTTCCATGTTTTTTGCGGTTATTACATGGGTTCTCATTTAAATCTTTTTTTTACTCATATTGAGCGATAATGTATGCAGTGGTTGTTGTGTCCTCATTCTTAATAAAAAAAAATTAAAATCATGGTCATTAGGAATTTGTGTTTTGTTTTTGTTGGTCTAAAGTGTTTGGATTGTCTAGTGATTCTTAACTGTTTAAAGGGAATTCATAATTGATCTCGCATATTTTAGTTTGAATTATTTTTTGAAAAAGATAGGATTCTTTTAATAATTTTAGTCAATTTAATTTACCCATGTTTCGATGATCGACTTGTTGATGTTATGGATGTTTCTCTATGTTTGGTGGTGTGTTTGCAGCGTTCTCTATCTACATGGGGGTATTTCATGACGATTGTTGGGCATTGGTTYGGGGATATTGTGTTGGTAGTCTTTGACGTACACATGGAAAAGGAAATTTTTCTTTTGCTTTCGTAGGATGGAAAAAGMAATGTATGCATAGGGTGTTCTCTCATCATTCTTAATAACATTTGGTTTTACTTGGGTTTTGGTGTTTTTGTTTTGTAAGTGACCTATTTTGATTCTGAAGGTTCGGATGATGTAGTATGATGCATATGTCTAAATGGGTGCTCRTTTAAACCTTATGTTGGGAAATAATGTATGCAGAGGATGTTCTCTCATCATTCTTGACCATTAAAAAAAAATTATAGTTGTGAAGAAAATATGTGTTATGTTTTTTCTGGTCTAGAGTGTTTGGACTGTATGGTGGTTCTTCAGTTGTTAAAGGAACTTTAGAATTGAGGTCCTATTCATATGTACATTTTGAGGTCCTGCTCATTTTATTTTATTTTCGACAAGAATTGGATGGAAAAAGTGGAAATTCTCTATATAATTTTGTGCATGGGTTTTCATTGGAAAATATTTAGCATAAATTAAATATATCGACCTTCCAGACTTGACTGGTGATTTTTTCGTCTTTATAGAAACAGACATGAAAAATATAGCACAATTGGGATAAAATTTGGGCATTTGAATCGTTTCTGATTGTTTGTCAGACAAGTTTGAATTAATACTTCGTTTTAAATTCTTATTTCGATTGCTAGTCAAACATGTTAGAATTTAATTTAATTTTTTTTAATTTTATTATGTTTTGCAATGGTTTGTACATCTCTATTTATTAATCTTAATTTTTTTGTAAAAAGAAAATGTTTTTGCAATTTTTTTATTTTTCAAAAATGTTTTTTCCTTTTTGGATAAAAGAGGCGATGAGAAGCCCAACGCAGTACCCCCAGAACAACTCCCAACACTGCTTACCAGTGCCCCAGACCAACCAACATTGCTTCCCTCTCAACCGTTATAATCTCTTAATTTTTTTCACCCTCGTAAGAAAACCCAAGAAATAGTAAGCACACTAGGAAAGGCGCACAAGGTTTTTGATTGTTACCTCAAAGAAGTTGAACACAGTTTTCCCGAAAAAACCAATAACACAATATTTTTATTGTACCTACTACTTCTTCAATCAACTATACCACCAAAAACATAGCGTTATCCACAACATCAACATGTAGGCCATCAAAACAACAAAACAGAAACCACAGCAAATTGTTTTAATGAACCTCCTAGTAAAGCATACCACAAAACACAGAACAATACCCAAAGCAAATTGTTTTAATGAACCTCCTAGTAAAGCATACCACAAAACACAGAACAATACCCAAAGCATTGAATAACATATTGGATATGAATTTGTGGCACACTGGCAAATTTTTAATTAACCTTCACAACCCTGGCAGTCCCTGCCCGTAAACCATGACACCACTCTCCGTAATAGCGACTAGTGGAAAAGCACAACAACATCTCATTTATGAACAAATACATGGCCACACGGTTTTCAGAGGCTTGAGATTCAACCCACCCAAGATTAATTGATCCATCATAGCATTGGCACACTAGAGGACGATTCGCATGAGTCGCAACGCATCCACCATGCATTTCAAAAACCAAGAGACAGCTCGAAAAAACAACCCATGCCAAGTGGCGTTTTTTCATATTTTTTTTTTTTTTTTAGTTTCAGCATGGCCGTCAAAACCAGTTAAAAATAGTTGCATCGCCTACTCTATCCAATCAACATAAAGCATTTTGGAATTTTTAAAATTTGTAAGAACTTTTTTAAACTATGGGTTCTTCATTGTGCAATATTTTTTATAATTAACATGGGCTTAACTAAAGGGACTTTGGATTGGGATATTGTTGTGTGCTTGGATGGAGCAATTTGTCAAATGAGAATGAACTATATTACATTAAAAAAAATTCATAAAGTTATGATTGGATCTCCTTGGTAAATATTCATCATGATCTATACAAATGTTATGGTGTCAATTGGAAAATTAGAGTCATTCAAAACAATGTATGGTTTCAGAGATTTGATGACACAACTTACCAGTTGCAGACAAAAGTTATATGAGACTATAGACTACTTAGAATAAATATAATTTTTCTAGTAGATGGAGAAATAAATACCAAAGAAAGTTCAAACAAATGGAATTTGGAAGGTAGTTGAATATGCAATGTTATTTGATTTTGTTGGTTCTGAATTTCAAAGAAAAATAATCTTCAATTTGATTTTCCAATGTTCCAAGCATTTGCAATATTAATGTCTCCCTATGTTGATTGAATGCAAAAAAAAAAAAAATATATCAACAATGTTGTCCAGATGCTTGATAGTGTGTGTGCTTCTCACAATTGTAGTAACAACTATAGTATGCATGGAAAAATTCCAAAATACTATATTAGAAAGTTTCCCCTGTTTATTCATATTTTGTATAGTTATAAGAACAACTATGCGTTGGGTTTTCGATTATTTTTTTTTATAAAATATGTTTACTTCTATATTATGACTAGTGTGTGTGTGTCACTTACTTATATGCCTTTAGTTTTCTTGATGGATAATTTAAGTGAATACCATGGAAACATTGACATGTGTTTTCAAGGCCTTGTAGAAAGTTTCAACATCTAGTGTAAAGGTGTCGGTGATCTTCGAAACGAAAACACTGATTGCAAAAGAAAATAGAAAAACATGTAGCAGCTAATACATACGGGTACATATATTTTCAACCATGTTTTAAATTGTAATTGTGTTCATGTGGTTTAATGTAGAACATCTTCGATCAGTTTTTTTTCCCTTCCTCCTTTTTTGGGCCTTGATCATAATAATAAATAGCCTTCTAAAGTTGTTATCGGGATATTGCAATTAAATTTTGTTTAGTTTCAAACAAAAAAAATAGTAGTTGTGGAATGTTGTGTCGAGTATATTATTACTCAAATAGAACAATGTAAAATGGGTGCAAAAATTCAACAAACAATGGTAGAAATTAATAGTGTGGTAGAAAACTATGGCTTGTTCCGCTTAGAAAACTTTTCATATGTTGAAGGAGATTGTTTTTTTAATAAATTGGATGTGCTACTTCATTTTAGATACACTTCAACATAAATTAGAGAAGGTACAATAGAAAACTTCATAGCATATTTTCAAAAACAAGATAAAGAGGCAATTGCATCTTATCAACTTGAGCTAAATAGGGCTTCATTGATAGAAGCATAATATTAGTGACCTGGAGGAATATTTGGAAAGGATTTCTAGATCGACATCGATCAACATAGCAATAGACAATATAGGTCTATGGGGTGACATTTTTTGTATACATTGGGCATCAAATTGGCTAGGGATTCCAATAAGAGTTTGGTCGAAAACTCGAATGAAAAGCTACTTGAATTTCAATTCAAACATGTCTACAAAGACATATGACATATTGTTTCATGATGAAAATCCACTTGCTAGGCATTTTGAGCCACTCTTATGCAAAAAAAAAATTCATAGATCCCCTGGTCTTCAAGAAGACAAGGTAAATGAAGTACATATGGTGAGATCTTTTGAGACATTGTGTCATTTACAAAATAACGAATACAATGTATCTTGTCTGTGGTGAATAATTTCTTAAACTTTTTGTAATGCGATAATGCAAAATGATGCATTTGCAATTAGATGCATTCGCCAATATATTGTCGATGACGTAGTCAAAAAAATACCAAAAATTACAAATTGGCAAGCTTACATGATACAATTATCATTTCCTTATATAGAAGGTATTGATACTGAGAGGAGGGTGAATCAGTATCAAGTACAATTTGGAAAAAAAAATCAACTTATACTTCAACCAGATTATATATTCAATTATATCCAATGAGAAATGAAAAATAGTAGAAGAATTACACCAATACACCACAATACACCATGCACAATATATGAGAAATAAACAATAGTTATTGTTTCACATATGTTATTCGGAAAATCCACAGTAGGTATCATTTCGTCGTCGACGTTTCGAATCCGAAACAGGATTCATCATCAGGACTAATCGTCGAGTTTGAGCTAGCTGATCGTCATCAATTAATACTATAAATGCACCCATTAATCAACCAATTAAAGGAACATCCTCTGACGAATCAGCTAGCTCAAACTCGACGATTAGTCCTGATGATGAATCMTGTTTCRGATTCGAAACGTCGACGACGAAATGATACCTACTGTGGATTTTCCGAATAACATATGTGAAACTCCTCACCACAGAAGCTTGAAAACAGCAATAGTTATTGTTCAAGGGAAGTAATGACTTCCAAAGGTAGCTACAGCTTCCAAATACAAAGGGAGGGATAAACCTACAAAAGGAAGATACAATCCTCCAATATAAAGAGAGGGTTGACCTCTCCATCCTTGCCCCTTCCTTCCACCCAAGAATATATGAGAGATAATAAAACTTTACATTAAATTGTCACCATCAACCAACCATCACATAGAACCTGATAATGATTCCTGAGACTTCTTCAACTTCTGCAATTTTTCACTTCTTGGAATAATTTGACCTATAGATAATATTACTCAATGTATTCTATGAAACTCCTCCAAGTTTCACTCCTTGAATCCTCCCAGAAAAGGAGTTATAGAGAAAATGGTAGACCTTATTCAATTCTGGTTTATTCAAGAGAGAAAAATTGTACAGCATGCCCCACACTCAATATAAAATATAAGATTCTGAAATTTGTACACAGGAAACTATGGCCCATACTCTTTCCAATTCAATTTGTCTCACTTCATTTGGATTATCTATGAAGATGTTGTGATTTTTTTACCCGGAGCACTTGTTTATGACTAGCTTCAGGACTAGTCAAAAAACCCTCTTCCACAGAGTGTATCTCCAAAATTGTAGCGAATAAAGAGCTGAAATTTTTACCACAAGTACCTAGATATGTCTTATTAATAGCATAAAATTTTCACCATATGAATCATTCTAGAGACAAAGTTATAGAGAAAATGGTAAGATGACCTGTAAATAACATACCTTAGAACACATCACCAAAAGACTTCATCCTCCCTTGAAATTCGGCCTTCTTTAATTCATATTTCCTCTGATATTCGACTTATATCTCCTTGTTCATTAACAAACTTGTGTGTGTTGAAAAATGAATGTTTAATGAGATGTATTTATACCCTTTATGTCACTTCCTTTTAACATTAGGGTCGACCTGACACTTTCTTATTTTGTAATTATTTTCTTTAATTATCTTCGGGGTCGACTTGTACTTCCTTATTCAATTCACTTTGTCATCTTCAAAAATTCATTTCTCCTCAACCATGAGGATCCACGTGACATGCCACCTACCACCAGAAACAACATCATGTATACTATCCATCCATGGGTGTTGTATTTTCATGTGCATTTTCCTTCATGTCCAAATACCTTCATCAATCTTGGGTTCCAAAACCAATGACTAGGGTTGACATCAATGAAAACAACCAATCTTCCAACAGAAGGATGTATTGATGGAAATTTGTTCATTTATGATTGGTTGACTAGAGTATTGAAGATCAAGGTTGCGATGTTTTTCTCTACAAAATAAGAAAATGTGTTTGACATAGTTTAAGTACAAACAAGTATCACATATAGTATATAAACCATTCAAAAATGTGAAAAATCCTAGGAAAACAGATTCCATGCTAGTTTCAACAATAAGTACAAGTGAACCAAGCATATTTTTACTCAACGTGAAAATCTACTTAGAATTAAATATTTTCAACAAGAATTACATGATAGACTTCATAACAACGAAAGTGGCCATATCAGTCTATTGGAAGAAGGAAACCACAACAATGAAACAAGAAAGCTTGCAACTGTTGGATAGAAGACAAAAAAGAATTCAAAATCAGTTACAATTGTAGAAAGAGACTTCCACAAGAAAATCACATATGTGCCTATTTTTTACTGTATAGCATGTGAACAAATTTCGTTCCTAAAAGATGTTACATTAATCGAACAAGTACACAAAAAAGTGTGTTGTGCTCATGGAAAGAAAAAAAAAATAGAACAAATTGTAACATACGATAGTAATAGTAGTTATGTTTGCAAACTTTGGAAAAAAACATTAGACAATTATGTACATGCTAAGTTTGTTGTCCCAAAAAAAATCATACGAAACAGAAGCACAAGAATCTTGAAATAAATGGATGAGCTAGAAGAAATATTGATAGCATTGCAGTTACCTTTTTTGCAAATAAGAGAACTTGGACAAAAATATAGAAAACCACAATTAGGACTCACTGGAGGAGTTATCAATGTTCCAACTGACATTTCCAGAATTCAATATGCATTACTTCTCAACATAGATGAAATTGGTACAATTCTAGTAGCAATAAAGAAGAGTCTTAGATTCAAAAATGGTTATTTTATTGGGTGCATCCATGTGTACAAGGTGACGAACGATTTAAAATGAATATGTAAAATAACACTTTACAAATTGGAAAAAGTAGGAATAATTGATAGAAGGGAGCAAGTATTCATAGAAAAAAAAGAAGCATATCACTACAACAAATCCATGTGATTTGCTCCCTTTTTTTCTCCCTTTTTTGCTTCCAAAGATGATTTTAGTGTATTTTTCATCAATTTGTTTAACAAGTCGGTGTTGTTTATCAAAATGGAGCTATTCATGGTGTTTTTTTTGCACCGAACACAAAATTTAGGTGCTAATAGCGCCGGAAATTTCTCCCCATTTAGCGTCAAAAATTGCTCCCCATTTAGTGCCAAAAATAGCGCCCCGTTTAGCACAAGAAATTGTGCCTCGTTTAGCGTCTAATTTAGCACCCCAGTTAGTGCCATAAATTGCACCAGAAGTAGTGTCAAATGTATCCAAATTATCCTAAATAGTTAATTAGTTGAGGTGTTGGGTGTTAAGTGGATAGGGGCTTTGAGGATTTAGGGATTAAGGGTTAATTGATTAGGGGTTAGGGTTTAATGTATTAAGGGTCAAGAGATAAGGGATTTGGCGCTTATGGGTTAGTTAGTTTAATGGTTAATGGATTAGGGATTATGGGCTAGGGGATTAATGTTTAAGTGCTTAGTGCATAGGGGTTTATGGATTAAGGGATTGGGGATTAGTGAGAAGTGTTCAATGGTCGATGTCTTAGGGGTTAGGGGATTTAGGGATTTTGTCTTAAGGGATTATTAATTAAATAAGGTTGAGGGCTTAAGGGTTAATTAGGGATTAGGGCTTAACTAGGATTTAAGGGTCAATGGATCAAGGGTTAGGGGAGTTAGGGATTTTTCAAAACTCTCTTGAAATTTCATGGAACCTCTTCCAACATGCCAATCCCCAATGTCATCCACTGATGTCGCACAGTGAGCAGTGAATGGGGCCAACGTTGAAATTTCTTCAAAGTTTTAGTGCATGCGTTGAAATTTGACACGGTTAGAATAGACACATGCCTTAACGGTATGTGAGGGTTTCAAGACTCAAGGATACCTGATGTCCCCACATAATCTTTGAGATCCTCCATGTTTGCATCAACGTTCATGATGCAGTCTCATTGTCATTGTTTTACATTCACATCTATGGAATTCTTTTCAAAATTCTCTTAAAATGTCATGGATTAATGTATTCCAACACATCACCAATGCCATCCATCAATGTCGCACGATGAGCAGTGAATGGGGTTTAGTTCCATATGTTCCTAAATAATTATTTAGTTGAGGTGTTGGGGGTTAAGTGGATAGGGGATTTGAGGATTATGGGATTTAGGGATTTGGGGTACAGGGATTAAGGGTTAAGAGAATTAGGGATTAGGGTTTAAGGTATTAAGAGTCAAGAGATAAGGGATTTGGTGCTTATGGGTTAGGTAGTTTAATGGTTAATGGCTTAGGGATTATGGGCTAGAGGACTAATGTTTAAGTTCTTAGGGCATAAGGGTTTATGGATTAAGTGGATTAAGGATTAGTGTTTAACTATTTAAGGGTCAACGACTTGGGGGTTAGGGGAATTGTGGATTTTGTGTTAAGGTATTAGTGATTAACTAAAGTTGAGGGATTAAGAGGCTTAGGGCTTAAGGCTTTAAGGGTCAATGTCTTAGGGGTTAGGGTTTAGGTCAAAATTTGACATGGTTAAACAAGACACATGCCTTGATGATATTCCATATATGATATTCCATATATGATATATTGTGCCAGGTACTGATGTTGAGATGAGGATGCACTCAACATCCTTATAGTATGATCTACATCCAAGGACAATAGAGAATTAAGGACAACATCAATTGTCATAGAAGAAGAAAATAGTGAAAGGAATATGAATCAAATGGATGAAGAGGAGGCATGAACCCCATGATGATCGATTATCAAACTTGGACAACCAATATGTTTTGATGTCCAAACTATTCATTATGGTGGGTGAGAGACACTATAGCCAAAATCCATGATGGCCCACCCATGCTAGAAGAAAAATTTGAAGTGTAACCACTGTCTTTGTTACTCATCATTACAAAGGGAACAAGACAAATGTTGAAGGAGAAAGGTCACGGGGTAAGGAGGAAGGACAAGGGTCACATTGAACCTCATTAAATACTAAAATTGTGATAGAAGTAGCACCAGATTTAGCGTCGGATGTATCTAGACTAGCCTAAATAGTTAATTAGTTGAGGTGTTGGGGGTTAAGTCGATAGGGGCTTTGAGGATTTAGGGATTTGGAGTACAGGGATTAAGGGTTAATGGATTAGGGGTTAGGGATTAAGGGTCAAGAGCTAATGGATTTGGTGCTTACGGGTTAGGTAGTTTAATAGTTAATGGATTAGAGATTATGGGATAGGGGATTAATGTTTAAGTTCTTAGTGCATAGGGGTTTATGGATTAAGGGATTAGGGATTAGTGAGAAGTGTTTAACGGTCGATGGCTTAGGGGTTAGGGGATTTAGGGATTTTTTTTTAAGGGATTATTGATTAACTAAGGTTGAGGGAGTAATGGTTAATTAGGGATTAGGGCTTAACTAGGATTTAAGGGTCAATGGATCAGGGGTTAGGGGAGTTAGGGATTTGTCAGAACTCTCCTAAAATTTCATGGAACCTATTCCAACATGCCAGTCACCAATGTGATCCACTGATGTCACACGGTGAGTAATGAATGGGGACAACGTTGAAATTTCTTCAAACGATTACTGCATGCGTTGAAGTTTGACACGGTTAGAATAAACATGTGCATTAACGGTATGTGAGGGTTTCAAGACTCAAGCATACCTGATGTCCCCACATAATATTTGAGATCATCCACATTTGCATCAATGTTCATCATGCGGTCTCATTGTCATTATTTTTCATTCACATCTATGGAATTCTTATCGAAACTCTCTTAAAATGTCATGGATTGACGTATTCCAACACATCACCAATGTCATCCATCAATGTCACATGGTGAGCAGTGAATGGGGTTTAGCGCCAGATATCCCTAAATAGTTAATTAGTTGAGGATTTTAGGGTTAAGTGCATAGGGGCTTTGAGGATTATGGGATTTAGGGATTTGGGGTACAGGGATTAAGGGTTAATGGATTAGAGGTTACGGTTTAAGGGATTAAGGGTCAAGAGATAAGGGATTTGGCACTTATAGGTTAGGTAGTTTAATGGTTAATAGCTTAGGGATTATAGGCTAGGGGATTAATGTTTAAGTGCTTAGGGCATATGGGTTTATGGATTAAGGGATTATGGATTAGTGATAAGTTTTTAAGGGTTGATGGCTTAGGGTTTTGGGGATTTAGGGATTTTGTGTTAAGGTATTAGTGATTAAATAAGGTTGAGGGCTTAAGGGTTAATTAGGGATTAGTGCATAAGAATTTAAGTCGAATCAATGGATCAATAGTTACGGGAGTTAGGGATTTGTCGGAACTCTCTTGAAATTTCATGGAACCTCTTCCATCTAGTCAATCACCAATGTCATCCACTGATGTCGTATGATGAGCAGTGAATGGGGACAACTTTTAAATTTCTTCAAACTTTTCTTGTATGTGTTGAAATTTGACATGGTTAGAGTAGACACATGCCTTGACAGTATGTGAAGGTTTCAAGACTCAAGGATACCTGATGTCCCCACATAAGTCCACGTTTGCATCAACGTTCATGATGCAGTCTCATTGTCATCAACTGTCATTCACATCTACATAATTATTTTCGAAACTCTCTTGAAATGTCATGGAACATCTTCCAACATGACCATCGCCAATGTCATCCATCAATGTCACACAGTGAGCATTGAATGGGGTTTAGCATCGAATGTGCCTAAATAGTTAATTATTTGAGGTGTTGGGGGTTTATAAGTGGATAGGGTCTTTGAGGATTATGGGATTTAGGGATTTGGGGTACAGAGATTAAGGGTTAAGGAATTAGGGGTTATGGTTTAAGGGATTAAGGGTCGAGATATAAGGGATTTGGCACTTATGGGTTAGGTGGTTTAATGGTTAATTTATTACGTATTATGGGCTAGGGGATTAATGTTTAAGTTCTTAGGGAATAGGGGTTTATGGATTAAGGGATTAGAGATTAGGATTTAAGTGTTTAAGGGTCGATGGTTTGGGGGTTAAGGGATTTATGACTTTTTTTTTAAGGGATTAGTGATTAAGTAAGGTTGAGGGCTTAAGGGTTTAGAGATTAGGGATTAGGGATTAAGGCTTTAAGGGTCAATGGATTAGGGGTTAGGAGTTAGGTCAAAATTTGACATGTTTAGACGAGACACGTGCCTTGATGGTATGCAAGGGTTTCAAGAGTCAAGGATGCCTAACATCCCCACATAATTTTTGACATCCTCCAAGTTTGCATGAACCTTCATTATTCAGTCTAATCATTTTCATCATTCGTCATTCCCATCTACAGAATATTGGTCAGAACTATCTTGAAATGTCATGGAATTTCTTCCAACACGCTCATCTGCAATGTCATCAACCTACCTGACACAGTGAGTAGTGAATGGGGCCAATGTTGAAATTTCTTCAAAATGTGATTGTATGTGATAAAATTTTACATGGTTAGACTAGGCGAATGCATTGACAGTATGGGAGGGTTTTAAGAGTTAGTGAAATCATTGATATTGAATTTTGATGTTTTGATATGAAATAGGAAACTAAAATTGAACTTTAATTTATTAAATTTTCACCTAATTCTAGGTGATTAAAATCTTTTATTTTGTTTAATTATTTTATATTTAGTTCTTAATAAAACCTAATAAAAAATGTATGCCCAACATTAAAATGCAAACAATATAAAAATAATAAAGTTAACTTTGAAAGGGGATTTCACCTTGGATGATAAATTTGTGGGGTTACTATAACTATCTCCCATATCTTCACTAGTCTTATCCATACCCTCACCATCAACCCAGGTTGAACTTTGGAAAGCCCTTTTTTAGCTCCTTACTAATTGGACCTTGGGATTTAATCCCTATATGCTATAATTTGAAGGAATTTGTTCACTCAGTGTCTTTTCAAAGTTTTTATATAGTGGTCTATTGATAGGTGTCACACTTAGAAATCCAAATGTGTCGTTTTGATTTTCAAATATTTACAATCTTCAACTTAGTTTAGACCATTTCAAAGTGGTTTATCAGTATTTTTTATCATTCTAGGAGGAACCAAGGTATTCCTCCTTGATTCATGTTGGGGTTACCTCCAACAAGGCATAGACTTGAAGTTCTTGATTCCTCATAAAGTGAACTAGTATAAGCACCAAATTCTTTGAATATCCTCATAGGAGGGGATAAAGATAATGTGAACCCTCTAGTTGGAAAAAAGAAGAGTATTTTTTGTGGGGTATTGATGACATCCCCCTAACAAGAGATGATTTTCCTCCTCCTCCTCCTCCTTAAGGAAATTTTGATCCTCCAACTGTAGAGAACATTTAATTGTAGAGAACATTGATAACTATCCTCTAGCCAATTGAAATTGTTTACTCACTCATCTAGTGTATATTATTCTTGTGGAAGTGGGTGAGTTACCTCCCAAACACATTGTTTATTCCTTTTTGCACAATCTTCCACAATTTGTGCTAAATGAGGTGCAATTTGCACCCCATTTATCACCCTGTTGGCACAGGGGCAGACCCAGGGTTCAACGCTTCAACAACGCACCAACAAAACCCTAACTATCGTCCCTTTTGGAAACATCTACGAAGCAGATGAAGTCTCACCCAAGGTAGAGGCAGGGGGGTTGTAGGACTGAAGTGTACCTAGCTAGGACACAGATCTGTGATCACAATACTTAACAGAGAACTTAGCAATTAACGTTCATTAGTCTTTGACCTTTATTCACATCGCATATTCAAACCCTAATTACAAAATAGTGCATTATTCAACAAGATCTAAGCATGGTTAACCATTTAGCACATAGCATCAAACAGATCTAGCATTAATTCATGTTATTAAGCACTAAGCTACTACATTAGATGTATCTAACATACATAAAGATT
>ML780618.1:382986-418258 GCA_009831015.1 Picea engelmannii | reverse complement strand
CCAGGTGAATTCTATTTATAACGAGTGTGTCCAGTCTTCGTTCACCATCAAAGACCGGAATTGAGCTTTGTGTCTCCTAAGTGCTACCAGGTGTAGCCAGAGGCACTACAACAGAGGAATTACCAGGTGTAATGACCGCAGAGGAGTCACCAGGTGCAAGTGAAATATTCAAGGGTTCTGATATCTGATGCACCCTCAGAATCAGAAGCTCGTTGTCATTCTACCTAGGGAAAATCTTCAACTTCGTCCCTGGAAACGGCACCAGAAATCTTGGCGTCGGAAGTCACTCCCGGATTTCTATTAGGAGCAGAGCCCGACGCCCATCAGTTTTATGTCACGGTTGTTCATAGATGGGTGATCGAATGGCAGGAAAATCAAAACAATAGCGTTCCAACTCTGAAACTAGGCTAGGTATGCATGAGCAAGTGAGGTCTTGCGTAAACTTCAGACAGTGAGCTATAGTAAAGGGTGAACAGGTGGAAGACTTATATAAGAGAAAAGCAGAGGTCTGTTATTAACATCGGGTTTCTAACAGGTTAAGGAAGAAGATGTCCAAATGAAATATCATCTTACATTCAAACACAAGGCCATAGAATGCAATAATGCAACAATAAATCATTTATCATAGCAGAACTGCAATAATTCGCACGAGTTGGTTGTTCACGAACTCTCTTAGCATAAGATGAAAACTAGACGGAGTAAGAAGAATTGTTTGTCATAAAACAAGAAATCTCATATACATATGCATAAACTGAAAGCTAGGATAGTTGCTAAAACATTACAGTAGGGAGCTCTGCTCTACCATCGATGGATTACAAAATACAAATACTGAGTCTATATACTCAGCAAAATTTGCCTAACAGAGGCGTGCTCGTCGCCCAAGGTTCTGTGTCCCTTCAGTCAAATTTTGAATGGATTTTCTTTGTCAGACGTGACCTTGACTACGCGGGGCTGCTGCAAGGGGAGTAGCTGAGCTAGCGTGTGTATACCTCCTCCGGCTGAGAACTCAACCTGACCTCCTGGAAAAGAGGGTATGTAGGACCCTTTCGAGCAGACTGATCGCCAGACCCTCCATACCTCATACTTAATGAACGATGGGAGGCTTCAACCGCCCCTTCTAGCTGTCATTTACTCCAGACATAGACCAGGATTGAGGTTGAGTCCGATGGCACCTGGAAGTCGCGGATAAGAGAGGAGTAGGTCTTCCTTCCCCGAAATCGCGATGGGAAAAATGTCGGGAGACCCTAACGGTCGCCACGCATCCCCCCACTGATCTGACGGTTCAGGATTGATTCGGCAATATGGCAGGCCCAGGTGGCCAAATGATAAACGTAAACGCCCCTCCTCCAGGCCTCCTTCTTGATGACCAGGCACCAAAACCTTCGGCCCGACTCTGGGCGCTTTCGGAGCTTCAGGATTTGGGGTTTCGAGAGGTGAAGCGACGAGGAGATCTTACCGCGCGAACTCCCGAACTCCGACATGGCGTAGATACATGCCACGCGTAATTCATATGGATGGCCCAAATATTATTTACTATTATAAAGAGGTTGTCCCCCTTTCACTCACTCGCTTGATATGACCTGGTGTTGAGACCCTGGGCTCGGCGCCAAAGGCGCTTTCAGCGTTTCGTTGATCGACACTTCCAAGTGTAATGAAATGAGAGCTCCCTGTTCCCCGAAACCCCGATCCGTGATATGCCGACAGGCTGCCACCTGTCCCAACTTGATTTAACGACCCAAGTCTGCTTTGAACCATTGGAGCTCCCTCTTGCTAAACCTCGGGCAACTTGACAGCCCCGAAAACCCGATGACCGTCGATTTTCTTTGTGGATGGATCTCAGTCACTGACAGCAAAACTTTGCCCACTCGCTTGACTCGTAACCGGAACAGGGGTCCTTTCACGCTGTGCTTGGGCGCTTCTTGTGCAACCTGCAGACCTGGATGCTCTCGAGCCCAAGAAAAGAATTATCGCTAACACTATGCACCATGCCTCTTATGTGCGCTTCAGCTCTTGCACACAGCCTGCTTCTACTTACATGAATCCCTCTCAACAATCTCCCACATCTCTTCTCTATTCTGCGTTTTTATATTCTCTGTGCACCAACTGCATCATCTCCCCCACTACTTTACATGCTCTTCACCATTACTACATAGCTAACTTGTCATACTCTCTCACTTCTTTGTTTTGAATCTTTTCTATCATGTAGATTCCTCTGCCTGATTATCATAGAAACGCTTCATCATTACTGGTGCTTTGCTCAATGCATTCATCATCAGTGGGTTATCCTGAGATTCTTTGCCTTCTCTGGCAGTGTGACTCTTTGTCTTCTCTGTCACAGTTACAGACTTCGACACTTTTCCTGAGATTCTCTGTCATCAGTGGGCTTATCCTGAGATTCTTTGCCTACTTTTGCAGTTACAGACTTCGACACTTTTCCATCTGTCAATTCTCTCTATTATGAGTCTTCATTCTACTAGCAGTTACTTCGAGACCCTTCAGCTCCTCTGGCGATCACATTGAGATTCTTCAAATTCTCTGGTAGATTCAATAAGTCGTTTTCTGCAATTATCATCAATCTGTCTCTAGCAATTGCTCAGAGAACCTTTGCACGCTCATGCCTTTGGCGCCTTTTCCCTTCTTGAGAAAAACTTCACAATGGGCGTTAGATTTTCTGACTAAGACCCTTTCTTTCACATGACCAGTGGATGTGACCTGGGGCCAAGCACTAGGGTGCTTCACAATTTTTCATTTTGCGATCTTCTTCTGTGAGTTTCCTTGAATATCCCAACTCGCGAAACTTCGAAATGCTTCATATCAAATCAATGGTCGATATCTCTCCCTTTGATCGACAGCTGCGATCAAATCATGATTTCGTGTTTCACAATTTCCTTTTGTGAGTTTCCTCGAAACTCTCAACTCGTGAAACTCTAAAATTCTTCATACCAGATCAATGGTAGAGATCTCTCGGTGATCCGACGGCCCATATCATTTCATGACTTCACATATCGCAAGTTCCTACAACTCTCACCTTTGACTTCTCCACCTCGTGAGTCAGGGAAATGTTGATATCTTTCCATCTGTCCTCTGGATCCAATGACCTAGATCATTTTGTGACTTCATATTTCATGGAGTTGGAGGATGGATCTTGGCCATTATCCTCTTCGCAGTTATACTGGATCCAACAGTTTCTAGTCCTTCACACTCTGATCCGACAGCTGAGGTCTAATATCCTCCTATGTGTGCTCCTCATGTCTAGATGTTGATCTGATGGCCATCAAGTATTTGGGATTGGTGATCCAATGGCCATTGTTTCTCCTCCTCCTAAGATTACGCATCCTCCAGAATTGGAAGAATTTCTAAGTGTCAAAGGTTCTGCAAGTCCTGATGATTTTGGGTCGCATCTGCGTTTCTGGGTTTAGTAAAGATGTCTACGATTTTTTCTGTGGAAGGAATGTAATTCAGTTGAACAACTTTTTTTGTAACCTGATCTTTGAGAAAATGATACTTTATTTGGATATGTTTCATCGTTTAATGGAGAATAGGATTCTTCGAGACACTAATGGCACTGGTGTTATCACAGTGAAGTGGAATTGGGTCAGTATAAGTTACCTTCAAATCTGCAAGAGTTTGTAACATCCATAAAATCTAAATGCAGCAAGTAGAAGCAACAATGTACTCTGCCTCTATAGTTGATAGTGAGATAGATCCTTGCTTTTTACTAAGCCATGCTACTAACAAATCACCTAAGAAGAATGCACCTCCAAACAGTTTTCCCAATCAGCATCTGAATATGCATTTAATTGCAGTTCTGATTTCTAGGATACCAAATACCATAAGTCATTGTACCATTCAAATATTTGAACGTCCTCTT
Organism: Picea engelmannii; assembly: GCA_009831015.1. Taxonomy (NCBI): domain Eukaryota; kingdom Viridiplantae; phylum Streptophyta; class Pinopsida; order Pinales; family Pinaceae; genus Picea; species Picea engelmannii. The sequence continues at coordinate 414,387 of ML780618.1, read as the reverse complement.
GACAGCTACGAAATGATTTTGTTTAGGGGAAGACTAATAATGACCTACAATTCCAACAGACTGCATTATATAAGGACGGGATGTTGTGATGTACAGAATACTTCCTATCATTGATCGATATGTTCTTTGATCAACATCAGGTGAAATATCATATTTACTGAGCTTGCAACCAACCACCATAAGTGTACCAATAGGAGAGGAATATTCCATCTGAAACCTCTTTAAAATCTCTTTCAGATACTATTCTTGAGAGATAAATATCCCTGTAGAACTCCGATTGATTCATAAACCAAGAAAATATGACAGTTCTCCTATCATGGACATCTCAAACTCAGTCTGCATTGAATTAGAAAACCACTGAACTAAAAGGCCATTAGTGCATCCAAAGATAATTTCATCTACATAAACCACAACAACTAATAAATCATCACCTTCATATTTTATATATAGATTATTGTCAACAGTACCTTTCTTGATCCCTTTGTCCTGTAGAAATTTGTCCAGTCTATGATACCATGCTCGTGGTGCCTGTGTCAGTCCATATAAATCCTTTTTCAACTTACAGACATAGTTAGGATTATTTGTCAGTGAAAATCCTTCAGGTTTATCCATGTATACTTCTTCTTCTAGGTCTCCATTAAAAAAGGCTGACTTAACATCCATCTGATATACGTTAAAGTTCTTATGGCATGCATAGGCCAGAACCATTTTGATGGCTTCCAATCTTTCCACTGGTGCAAAAGTTTCATCAAAATCTTGTCCTTCAACTTGTGCATACCCCTTATAGACCAATCTGACTTTATTTTTAACAATTTGTCCTTGTTCATTTATTTTATTCTTAAACACCCATTTGGAGCCAATTACATTCTTATCTGCAGGCCTAGGAACAAGTTCCCAAGCATTTTTCTTCTCAATTTGATCCAGTTCCTCATTCATTGATTTTAACCAATTTTCATCTTCACTAGCTTCATTGAAGTTCTTGGGTTCCACGATGGATATGAAGGCTATATGTGATTGCTCGATGTTTTTTATTATCCTTCTCGTAGTTTGTACACCTTTGTCTTTCTCACCAATTATCTGACTTGCAGGATGATTATTTTGAGTAATTATAGAGGAAGGATTTGATGTTGTTTGTTGATTTGAGTCTGCCTGAGTATTTTCATATTCATCTTACTCAGAGTCTTATTGTTCTGATTATTGGACCTTCTCAGCTTCAAATTCACCTATATCCTCTTTTGTTGATTTAGTATTTCTCACCTCTCTTACTGGAACTCCTTCATCAACCTTTAAATCAATGCAATCAACTAATTTATGCAATCTTTTATTAAATCATCTGTGTCATTTATTGTTGGTATCATATCCTAAGAATATGCCTTCATCAGCCCTGTCATTATACTTACCAAGGTTTTCATTCTTATTCTTTATGTATCACTTACTCCCAAAGACTTTGAAGTGTTTGATTGAAACAGCTCTTCCATACCATAGTTCATAAGGTGTCTTGTCACTATGTGGTTTGAGGTGGGATTTGTTAAGAATATGGATCGATGTGTGTATTTATTCTACCCAGTAAGTTTTACCAATGTTCTTCTCATTCATCATTGACCTGGCCATTTGTTGAATTGTTCTATTTTGCCTCTCAACTACTCCATTTTGTTGTGGAGTTCCTAGTATTGTGTATTCTCTCTTGATCCCATGTTTATCACAGAATTCCTTGAAATCACATGACACAAATTCTCCTCCTCTGTCTAATCTTACTACCTTTAACCTCTTGCATGTTTGATTCTCAGTTAAAGCCTTAAATATTTTAAATTTCTCAAATGCTTCAGCTTTTTATTTGAGGAAAGCAACCCAAGTAAGTCTAGAGTAATCGTCAATGATCAGCATAAAGTAGTTTTCCTTCCATGTTCCTTCATGTCTTGATGGTCCACATAAATCCATATGAACTAATTGGAGTGGTTTCTCTGTTGAAGTAGAACTCTTGGATTTAAACTGTGTCCTGGTTAGCTTTCCTACTGGGCAGGGTTTACACACAGAATTTTGTGGTTTTGATATTCTTGGAAGATCTTTTACTGCCTTAAGATTTTTTATCTTGATTAAGTGATCAAAGTTTAGATGTCCAAGTCTCCTATGCCATAACCAGCTTTCATCATATTTTCTTAGATGACACTCTTCTCTATCTTCTTTCAGCACATATACATTATTATTCATCCTTATTCCTTTAGCCACCACTTGTCCTAAGTTTATAGACTTTATCTTGCAATCCTTGGAAGTGAACACCACTTCACATCGTTTGTCACACATTTGACTTACACTGAGAAAATTATGTTTCAACCCATCTACAAGTAGAACATCCTGGAATTTTCCTTTACCATTACTCAAAATCACCATGCCTTTACCCTTGATTTGACCAAGAGCATCATTTCCAAAGGTTACATTTCCTAATTTTCTTTCACTTAGAGACAAAAAGTTACTTTTGTCTCACGTCATATGTTTGGAGCATCCACTGTCAATATACCAGGGGTTCTTTTGTCTTTGAGCTGACAACACTAATCGACACTTGTCATTTTCTTTCTTCTTCCAAACCTTGATGTTTTCAGCAGAGGGATTTAGATCTAATTCATAGTTTCGTAAGCAATAGTCTGCAGTTTTATGTCCATAATTATGGTAGGTGTAACATTCTAGTTCATTGAATAAAGGTTCATAATGATTGTTATGCTTAACCTATGTCATTTTCCCAGCCATCACATGATTTGCAGTATATGATTGTTTGTCACTTGGATGTCTCATTCTTTGTTGTGGCAGATATCTATTCCTTGAGTATTTTGATTGCTCATATTTAAATCTTAAAGAACAGTTTACAGCTTTGTGACCAAAGTTAGAATAGAAAAAACAATATCCATAGAAAAATCCTTTGTACCTGGAAAATGGATGTCTTCTTTGAGCATGTCGATTTCTTCCATGTTGATGACTTCTTTGTTCTACAGATTCAACTCTGGTACTTTTTCTTTCACTCTTCCTTGGCGGCTGATTATATTCCTCTGTTTGTCCATATTTTCTATTGTCAATGAATGTAGATTTGACAAACTTGATGGATTCTTTGTTTCTTGGATGACTACAACTTGATCCTTCTTCATAACCCAAACTAGTTTTCAAATTTGGATTCCTTTGTTGATTCAGAAAGGTGGTTAATCCTTTTGAGGCTTTAATGCTTGGAAGATTTTGGAGATACAATGCTTTGAACTTCTCCATCTCTTTTCTAGTTTTTACTACCTCTTCTTCCAAGGCTTCACATCTTGCCTTCTTCTCGGATAACTGTTGTTTTAGAATGTCCTCTATTTTATTTGCCTCTTCTAACTCCACCTTTAGCAGGGAAAAGTCTTCATCGGGTTTTTTAGCATTCTTTTCAAACTGCATCAACAACTGTTTTTTTTTTCTCTTCTCAAGTATGAGTCTGTCAATCTCTTTTAAGGCACTGATAAGTTCACCTTCCATATCAACCATAGCTTCTTCCTCATTAACATCACTTCTTGTGTTTTTATTATCATAATCCTCTTTGGCCAGAAGCACAAATTCATTAACCTTATCTTCACAGGAAGAGTCACTATATGTGTCTTCTGAAGAGTCATCATTATTTACACATAAACTTTTCTTTTTACTAAATCTCTTGGGTTTGTACTTCTTCTCACCTTCAGAATTTTGATCTTGCTTCTTGTGTGGACACTTAGATGCAAAGTGACCTGATACTTTCCTGATCCTTTGATTAGTCTTATCACAAATTTTTCTTCAACTTCATCAGGCTCAGATTCCTCATTCTTATCTGCTTTAAAAGAAGCTTCTCTAGTGTTGGATTTATCTCTACCTATCCTCATTTCATATGAAGTCAATGTTCCTAGAAGTTGATCAAAAGCCAAATATTTTAGATCATTAATTTCTTCTATAGCAGAGACCTTTGGGTTGAACCTATCTCACAGAGATCTCAAAAAATTTTGAACTAAAGAGGCTTCCTCAATTTTTTCACCAAGATCTTTCATTGCATTTACTAGTTTTTCAACTCTAAAAAATTACTTTCCAATAGTTTCATCTTATTTCATATGTAGTTGTTCAAAATGTACTCTATAGGTTTGAAGCTTGGCATCCTTTACCTTCTCATTACCTTCATAACTTCTAATGAGTTTGTCCCACATGTCTTTGGCAATTTCTAAGTGCATAACTTTTACAAATTCTTCTTCTGCAAGCCCACTCAGAATAGCATTCATATCCTTAGCATTGAAGCTGAATTATAGATTGTCATCCTTATTAGCTAGTACAACTAGTTTTACATAACCAATCTCTACCACATCCCAGACATCTGCACCTAAATCTATTATGTAGGTTCTCATCCTAACTTTCCAGAAGGAAAACTTTGTTCCATTGAACAGAGGGGCCTTGTTGGTTGAAGTTCATTCACGACTAGTCATGGTTAAGCTCTAGGATCTACCCTTAGATAAAAGGGGTCGGAACTGATACCAATTGTTGGACAAATGATAGGGGGGTGAATCAGTTGTTACTATGCTTAAACAATTATGTCCATTTTAAACTCTTTACAGAACACTCAATGACGATCACAATAATGAAGAAATGTAAGCAATAGAATATTCAACATCAATCGCACACATGAAATATACAGAGACAGATACTTCCTCGGGAAACCCATAAAGGGAAAAACCTCTTCTTCTTGATATGATAAGTAATCTTTATTTTCTGTACATTATCATTCTTATGAGCTCCAACTCCTATTGAGGCTACAACCTATATTTTACAAGCAACAACTTGCTAAGAGATTCAACTCTCTAGTTTCTCTAGCACCCACTAGAAGGAAGCACCAACTCCATGAGTGTTCCAGTACCAACTTCCAGTCACACAAGCACCAACTTGTATAACAGAGAACAATAGTTCTCCCTTGCACCACCCTACCACCCTAGTTTTTCTGGCTGCAACCAGATGAGAGTTATAGCTCCCTATGTTCAAGCACCTACTTGAACCTCTGAGGACACCATTCATCCCTAGCACCTCCCTACCACCTTGAAATATAAATCTTTTCTTTCTTGAATTTATCACAGTGATACAACATTTATCTATGGCTTACCAGTCTCATCATTATTCTACTACATTTTTCTTCTCTTCTTGCATCATTGTCCCTCTCCTTGTGTTTGTTGTGCTTTATGTTCTTCTCTCAAATATGCATTTATGTTTCTTTCTTCTTATGTGCTTTATGATCTGTTTCTTCTTTCCATTCTATGCACCACACCTCTTCTGTGTGCTTCATCTCCTACACATAGCCTACTTCTACTCGCATGAATGCCCCTCAATAGTCGCCCACATCTCTTCTATGTTCTGCATTTTTATATTCTTTGTGCACCAACTGCATCATCTCCCCCATGCCTCTGCATTCTCTTCACCATTACTACATAGCTAACTCGTTGTACTCTCTCACTTCTTTGTTCTGCATCTTTTCAGTCACATAGATTCCTCTGCCTGATCATCATGGAAACTCTTCGTCATCCCTGGTGGTTAGCTCAATGTGTTCATCATCAGTGGGATTATCTTCATATTCTATGCGTTCTCTGGAAGTGTGACTCTTCGTCTTCTCTGTCACAATCGAGATTATACTCTCTGTTGTAGTTACAGAGTTCGGCACCTTTCCATATCTCAATTGTCTCTATGATGAGTCTTCATTCTACTGGCAGTTACTTTGATACCCTTCATCTCCTCTGGCGATCACATTGAGATTCTTTGAATTCTCTGGTAGATGCAATCATTTATTTTCTGCAGTTACCATCAGTTCATCTCTAGAATTTGCTCAGAGAAACTTTGTGTGCTCATTCCTTTGGTGCCTTTTCCCTTCCTAAGAAAAAATTTACATTGGGCATTAATTTTTCTGACTAAGCCCCTTTCTTTCATGTGACCAATGGTTGTGACCTAGGGCCAAGCACTAGGGTGCTTTGTGATTTCGTGTTTCACGATCTTCTGTTGCAAGTTGCCTTGAATATCCCAACTCGTGAAACTCTGATATTTTTCATATTATATCAACAATCGAGTTCTCTCCCTTTCATCGACAGCTGCGATCAAATCATGATTTCATGTTTCACGATTTCCTTTTGTGAGTTGCCTCGAAACTCCCAACTCGCGAAACTCTGAAATGCTTCATATCAGATCAACAGTCGAGATCTCTCGGTTATCTAATGGCCCATATCATTTTGCAACTTCGCATATTGCAAGTTCCTGCAACTCTCAATTTTGACTTCTCCAGCTCGTGAGTCAGTGAAATTTTGATCTCTTGCCATGTGTCCTCTGGATCGAATGACCCAGATCATTTCACGAATTCGTATTTCGCAGAGTTGGAGGATGACTCTTGGCCATTATCCTCTTCATAGTTATACTGGATACAACCGTTACTATTCCTTCACACTCTGATCCAATGGATTAGGTATAATATCCTCCTCTGTTCGATCCTCTTGTCTGGACTCTGATCTGATGGCCATCAGGTATTCAGGATTGGTGATCCAATGGCCATTGTCACTCCTCTTCCTAAGCTTACGCATCCTCCCAACTTGGAAGAATTTCTAATTGTCAAAGTTTTTGTCAGTCCTAATGACTTTGGGTCTCATCTGCGTTTCTGAGAATGTTATCTCTCCTGAGGTTTGGTAATGGTCCTGACGCACACTTGCGCTATGCGTGCAACTTTGCACTATTCCTCCTTAGCTTCTCAAGCTTTCTCTTATGTGTCTTTGTTGTTGTTCTTTCTATGCACACTCTTCCTGTAAACCTGCCAACATCACTATTTTTCTTGCCATCAATGACAATCACACTCTGCCTGTAAACATGCCAATAGGGGGACCCCTCTCCTGTGATTTCTTCACCCATAAAAGTGTTTGTTAAAGGATCTCCAGAACTAGGGTTTAGCTCAGTGAGGCACAATGAAAATCTGGCACATGGGGTCAACTTTCAAATCCCCTATGTCGGGGGATTGTAGGCATCGTGGTAGTGTGGGAATTTGTCATACACACCTTCTAGAGCTTATAGAAATTAGTTACGTTGCATGGTTGTGATTTTGTGCCCCTAGATCAAATTGTTATTATGTCTCTGAATGGATTCAGGAGGCGAGTTGCAACTCGCCATAGCTCCCAAACCGTGCCTTGGATTGACAAAATACCAGTTCTGTTGGACTCCTGACATGTGATTCCAGCTAGGGGGATGCTTCTCCTATGATTTTGTCACCCAGAAAATTATTTGTTAGAGAATATCTGAACTAGGGTTTAGCTTAGTGAGGCACAATGCAAATCTGACACAGGGAGTCAAATTTCACAACTCATGTGTCAGGCGATTATGGGCACCATGGTCACATGGGTGTTGGAAATACTAACCTTCTGGAGCTTACATAAATAAATTGCGTTGCCCAGTTGCGATTTTCTGCCCCTGAACCAAATTTTCATTGTTTCATTGAATAGCTTCAAGAGGTAAGTTGCAACTCGCTATAACACCCAAATCATGCCTTGGATCGATGAAACACTGGTTCTCTTGGAATCTTGGCACCAGATTCCATCTAGGGGACCCCTCTCCTATGATTTCCTTGCCCAAAAAAGTGTTTGTTAGAGGATCTCTGGAACTAGGGTTTAGCTCAGTGCGGCACAATGAAAATCAAGCACAAGGAGTCAAATTTCAAAGCCCCTATGTTGGGCGATTATGGGCACCATGTTCATGTGTGATTTTTTCATACAGACCTTTCATAGCTTACGGAACTCAGTTACGTTTCTCGCTTATGATTTTGTGCCACCGAACCAAATTGTCTTTGTGTCCATGAATGGCTTCAAGAGGTGAGTTGCAACTCCCCATAACACCAATATCGTACTTCGGATCGACAAAAATCCAGTTTTGTTGGATTCTTGTCATCGGATTCCTACTAGGGGGGGGGGGGATCTCTTGTGATTTTGTTGTCGATAAAAGTGTTTGTTACAAGACCTATAGAACTAGGGTTTATCTCAGTGAGGCACAATGCAAATCCTACACAGGGGGTCAACTTTCACAACTCCTATGTCGGGCGATTTTGGGCATCGTGATCGTGTGGGTGTTGGAAATATAGAGCTTCCTAAGCTTATAGAACTCAGTTACGTTTCTCGGTTGTGATTTTGTGCCCCTAGACCAAATTTTCATTGTGTCCCTGAATGGATTCAGGAGGCGAGTTGCAACTCACCATAGCACCCAAATCATGCCTTGGATCTATGAAACACCAGTTAGGTTGGATTCCTGGCAACGAATTCCACCTAGGGTGACCTTCCGGAGCTTATAGAACTCAATTACGTTGTATGGTTTTGATTTTGTGGCCCCAGACCAAATTGTCATTGTGTCCCTGAATGGCTTCAGGAGGTGAGTTGTTTATCATCAAACTATCTTACTAGTGGGTTTAATTTATTTCTTATCATCATAAAATATATTGAATAATGTGTTCAATTGGTTTTTTGAGTTTCATCCAAAACTTCCAATCCCTGCAACATCGTTGATAGACTAGGGACCTTGGGAAACCGATTTTTTATTTTCATTGTCTTCTTAAGTGCATGGGTACAGGTATTCTTGGTAATGGGGCCAATGATCATTAATTATACTATTTTATGATTCCTTTAGTGACTTATTTTCTTCCATAGGTTTTGTTTGGCCTTTGCAATATGTCCAACATCTTAAAGGGTGATTACAACGATTTGGTGACCCCTATTGTCTATCCTTTATCATTTTGAAGCATTGGTTGTTATGCATGTCAAATTGGAATGCACAAAAATATCTTCTAGAGGGAAAATGTGCCAATCATGAATTCAGATGGATTGAAGATGTGGTTCATCTTGCTCATGATCATACTAATTTCCTAAGAGAAAAACAATATTTTTCTATTGAGGGCCTAAGTGAAAGGGTTGATAATTCCACATTGTATCACTACTTTTAGTTAGAGTGGAATAATTCCAAGTTGAATATTCAAATGAATTTTTTTTGTCTCAAGGCCAAGTATTCATCCTTCCACCACCATAGGTATATTAAGGTTCATGGAAGAATAATTGAATCAAAATTTAGAAGGGAATATTATAATGTACTATCCATTATCAAGGACCCTACACATTGATTTGAGAACCAATCCATTTATCAAAAAAAAATGAGAATAAGTTGTATGCTATGACTAGAAATGATAATAAAATCCAATATAAAAACATTGCACTAGATGAGGTCATAATCATCATTGGAAGGCATCAGCCTGTAATAGGTATGAAGAACCTTACACCCATTCTTTTTCAAATTGTTTTTTGTGATAGCATTTATAGGATGCATGAAGCTATAGATTTATCCCTCGACAACAATGTTGGGACACAAGTAGTAAATGATATTCTTCTTAACATTTTGGGACAAAATTGGCATTTATGATGTCTTTACAATTTTTGTAAAGTATTCCCTATATGCTACAGGAAAGATGGTAACAATCCTTGCATATTTCAAAACCAAAATATTGTCATGTATTTACAACCTAGGGGCCATTGTAAACCCACATATTGCATCCTCCATGTGCCAAATAATCAACTATATAATTAATTCCTCAAATAAAAATTTCAGCAAGAGGAAATGAAGTAGAATTATGTACTCTCAAGTAGAAGCAAAGGAGAAATATCATTGCTATTAGAAATCTATGAAGACATGTCATGATTGTGTAGTGACTATAACATCCCTCTCCAATGGTGGATAGAAAAATATTGTAGAAAACCATGTTCGTTTGTGCATATGTTGGAAGACACTTTTTAATTGCAGGTACTCAATCCCATGCTTAGCCCATAAGTAATAGATATTCCTGTCGATGAACATTGGAGTTTGAATGTTTCTTTGTTTTCAATGTTGACCAAACACATAGGAAAGGGTCATTATATTGATGAGGTTCTAAGTTCATTGCATTCTCTCTCTGATTTCTCCTAGTACCGACATCTTTCACATGTAACAATAGGGTAGGAAAGGAATAAGCTCCCTTAAGCATTATAGTAGCATGAATAATCTCCCTTGATCATTAGACTTGATTTAATGTGTTTTAGGAATTGCTAGCTTATGCCTTGCATTGTAAAATCCATATTTTAATGTAAGTTTGATGTTTTTTTGGAAGTGGATATCATTCTCATATGTACATGACGATATTTTGAGTATCTCATGCACTCCTAAGAAAATCACATGTCCCCAAGTTGCAGCCAATTGTTATCCCTTATTTTTTACATGGGTAATACCAATGAATGTCTCCACTTCAACTTGCAGTAGTTTCACCTTATCATTTTAGGGTTTCCTTGAGAATCTCCTTGTGTGTGTTCTAAATGTCTTCTCTATTGGAACAACCTTACATTATTCTACCCAACAGTTATGAGAGTGCAACCCAAATGTTGTAATTGTCTTTTTCTTCTTTCTCTCCACTCTTCTTCTTTATTTGCAAGAAACACTCTTCCATGAGACCTCCTCGTCCCTCTTTATTCTTCCCTTTCTTCCTCTTTATTATTATTTTCTATTCATCCTATGTCTCTTCTTCTCTTTACCTTCTCTTCTCCATCTCCCCTTGTGATTTATTTTTTCCCACAAAACTTATTTCCAACCTCATTAAATTACCTTCTCTTCTCCATATCCCCTTGTGATTAAAATTTTCCCATAAAACTTATTACCAACCTCATTAAAGGTCAATGGCCCACCCATTAATATTATGTTGGCCTTATTCAATTACCCAAAAGACTCATGTGGTGTTGATATGACCCCAAGGAGGGAACGTGTGTGTCTTTTATTAGGAGGGGCCCTTGTTGCATATACATGTACTCCATTACATATATGTTTAATCCCGTATAGGAAACATGTCAAGGGGGAACCTGAGTTACTAGATGGAGGGGGATCTGACAACCAAGATGCCTAAGGGGGTGTCATGAATTTTTATATGGAGGGGGATCCAACAGCCAAGGTTCCTATGGAGTAATAAGGGGTTGACATTACCTGCATATCCCCCAAACAATGTGCATTATGTGCATGCCAAATTGGCATGCACAACARCATTGTGGTTGTTGTGCATGTCGAATTTGGAATGCATAGTAGCCATGTCCTCCATGATTCCTTGACATCAATCTCCTTATGAATGATTCTTGTCTTCAGAAATATTAGATCCACAATCACATTGGAAATYACCTTTCTTTTTGGTCAAGAAAAACCTATCAAACCAAATATGCATTTCCATGTGTAGATTTTGAAGGTGGAACCAATATTATAGAGTCCCATAAAACAAGTTATCTCTCCTATAGGATCTTCAATCRTTTTGACAGAATTCTCACCCTTTGGTAAAGGCTTCAAGGTCTACCACAATTTCTACATTCCAAACAAGATCTACAAAGTCTAAAACAATTTCTACATTCCAAACAAGATCTACCTCAACTTCTTATCTTCTCTCTTCATTGAGTTTAGTAGTCATATTGGGGACTTGTAGAATTCTTGAAAAAATCTTACAAAGCATGGAACTCATCTTATTTGAATGTATAAGATTGTTTTATTTTATGAGTAGGATTGTGTGTATTTGTTGGTTTATTCCCCATTAGAGTCTACCTGAGAGAGACATTGATTTGATGGTTGTAGTATTTGTTTCATATAACATTCATTGGGTAGAGAAACATACACATTAGTTGATTTTAGCTTATACAAAAAGCGTTTAAATCTATCCTTGGTTTATGTTGTTTCTAGATTGGTGGGATTTCTCTTTGTGCACATGACGGTGATCCGGATGTGTATGAGCATGTGTATGTTCAATTTGAATTGACAGAAGAGGAAGGTATTGACACATATCATGTGCATAAATAAATTTGTGATATAACCAATGACAGCACCCCAAGCATGAAGAAACCAATATTTTAGAGTCAGTTCCTTATACCTTTGGGTGAAAAAATAACCCAATGAACTCTAGCTATAAAATAATCACACCATACAAGAGGAGAGTGTCCACCATTGCATTCATCTCTTATCCCTCCCTCTAAAACTATGCATAAGTTAATTTTTTTAAGGTCACCTTCTAAAGCAATTTGAGGGCCCCTTTTATATAAATAGCAAGAATATGATATGATGTACCATCTAGGAAAATATTGAGTACAAGTCTAGAGAATAGTTCCTTGGGATGAACCTGCTTGAAGATGACATAAGCTAGGTCTCTCTCCAACAAATGATCAAGAAATGTGCCTAGTAAAAAATCATCACCAAGGGTCAAAGAACCAATGTGACAAGATGGGCCACCCCTAGATATACCATTTAATATTATATACACTCCCAAGTCATCATAACCATATTGATATGAGCTTCAATGAGTAACCATCGAATCCTCTCTTGGGGAGGTGATTTTACCTTTTCTCAAGGAAATGCATGTCAATGGAAGGCATGGAATGTCAAGGAAAGGCATGGAATGTCAAGGCAGGGCATGGAAATGTAATGCAAGGTCTGTCATGCATGCACAACAACCATAGGGCTATTGTGCATGCCAATTTGGCATGCACAACAGCCAATAGTAGGGTTTTTGTGCATGCCAAATTGGCATGCATAGCAGCCAATAGAGATTCTTTGCATGCCAATTTGGCATGCACAACAGTTCTATTAGTTGTTTTGCATGCCAATTTGGCATGAAAAGCAGCCAATAAGGATGTTGTTTATGCCAAATCGACATGCACAGCAGCCATAGGGCTTTTGTAGATTCCAAACTGGCATGCATAGCATCCAATAGGGTTGTTTTTCATGCCAAATTGGCATGCACAACAGCCACAGGGATGATGTGCATGCCAATTTGGCATGCACGGTAGCCACATGGATGATGTGCACATCATCCCTGTGGTTGTTGTGCATGCCAATTTTTGCATTTAATAATAATTTAAGAATTTGGATAAGTTTATCAAGAGCCAAGGTTTTCATTTTGAATATAACTCATCAAGGGACACATGTGCATCTACTCGAGTTGTTAGTCAAGGGAGAGTGTGATGTAATATAACACTAGTTCTAGCAATGATGATAAGTTGGTGGAATTTTAGACCACCTTGAGAGGGAGATCAGTTTAGTGGAAAATGAGATTTTTCCAAGTTCTGACATGGAATTCAACAAAACAATTGTTAGAGTTACACAATGGATTCATCATAGAGTTCTAAAAGCTAGTTAGAGAATCACGTGAATGTGTTGAACTAAAGGATATTAAGAAAATTTTGGGGAGAAAGTGCATGGCTTTATGACCAATGATTTCACAACCTTGTGGGAACTTTATCTCATCCCTTTCATCCATCAACACAAGGAATGGTTCATCAAAGGGATGATAACCATTACTAATATTTCATTGATGCAGTAGGTAATTAACACTCCTATAGAAGTATTAGCACAAGTAATGAAGACAAAAGTAGGAAACAAGTATCCTTCTTGCACTGAAGGAACTACCCTAGATGGTTCATCAACTTCCATGGTTGCAAATACCAACWTAAACTTTTAAATTATGTTGTGAAAAACATATATTTCAACAWTGGCTAAATAGATCCAAGAATTATCTAAGAGCAGGAATACAAGAGAGTAAGTTTGGTGTATAGTATGAAGAACTGAAGACCATGTTGTGAACAACTATCCTTCGTTAAAAAGTGGAGTAGGAGCTCCCAACCCACTCCCACTAMTAATGATATTTCTAGTTAATACTCCTACTGAATGTAACGTCCACGACGTTACAACAACCAAACGATGTACAATASGTCAAATTTTTTTTCTTTTAAATCTATGTTAGGAAAATTTAAACATCATAATAAATAGTCAACATCGTCAACACATAAATCACATAAATTAACGAAAAAATAATAAGCATTAACATCCCAATACAAAACATGGCCGACATATCGTCACCATGAATCATGACATGCACATCAATGTATTAACATATTAATTACAACAACCCAACATCATTGCATTCTACCATTAATAACGATGCAATACAGTACAAATATTAAACCTTCAATGCATCTCATTAGGACCATAAATCCATCAATTCTAAATCACCATTAAACATGGTGCATGCATAACCATCATCGTTATCAATCATACATCAACATTAAATATCCGCTGCCCACTGGATTAATAAATATTGAACATTCTCATGTCAACTTAAGAAATGGCGCGAGATTAAACATTAATTAAATTCATTGTGTGAGTAAATCAATCACATAAATTCAAACACAATTATCATTAATTGTGAGGTGTGAGGAAGAATGGTGAAGTAATCATATGACACTAAATTAAGGCGCACGTAAATAATATTACTTAACCAGTCATGCATCATTATAAAAATCATGGCACAAATGAGCTAACAACTTAATCATTCATCATTCATATAACGACAAAAGATAAGACACAATGTAATCAACTATGTCTTATTTTCAAGGCACAGAGCATTTAATTGCTAGCATTCACACGTCAATTCCATTACGACGTGCAAGAAGAGACTACACCCACGACAATCCATACACATCAGGATGTCAATAAAGGTTGTTAATCCATTAATCATTGATAAATCCAATGACGCTAGTAAATATAGTATTCCATCATCCATTAATAAATCAATGACATTAGTAAGGGTTGTTAACCCATCATTCAATATATAAAATCCAATTACACAAAAGTCTAAAATCTATAACTCAATTTATGACATGAAAGTCGTTGCGCAAGAAGTCCGAAATCTAATCCCCATTGATTACCTAAAATTCAATTTCACAAGAATTCTAAGAATCAATATTATCATATATTACATAATGATCATAATTACCAAGTCTACTACCTAAGAAAAAGTGACTTGCGCACTCACCTAAAGTCTTGAGCACAAGTGGTCATCAAAACTTACAATAACTACAAGCACATTAACTTTGTTTGAGAAAATTGAAGGTTTAATTCCTTACGATCCCCTTCTTCTACTTCGCCATTATCTATTTTAATACTATGTTCAACTCGTAGGGTAGATGTAATCAATACTCGAACCTCTGTATCTTGCAAGATCTAAAATTTAAACTATTCTTCAAAATAACTAAGGTTGCTTAGATTATCTCTTCTTCTTCATAATTACATATAAGATATCTCTATGCAATAATAAAGTATGAATTCTATCTCATTATCAACATCTTCTTTCACTTTAATCTATTATTGCTTAATGACAATTCTTCATCTTATTTACACCTAAGACATGACTATGCATAAATAATAGTAGAGTTATATTTCAACAAGTTTAAAGGAAACCATTAATATTTTAAAAATCATACCCTAAATTTATGCACGTCTTCAAGGAGAACGTAAATGTACAAACTTTTAAGGAAAATACTAAGTTCCCTAGATCGAAGCTTTACAAGACAATGTGTGTGTAAGGGAAAGGATTTAAAGGAAAAAGGTTTCCACAGAAAAATAAATTGATTTAAATTAAGGATTATTCATTCTGTCTTTTAGTTGTCCTTCTTCGATTAGATTATGGAACAAGTTTTATTTTAGAAAACAGACAAACACGTATACCATGGAATATCTTGAGATCACCACTCCTTGATTGGTCTCTTTGTAAGGTGCACAACCCTCTTAACCCAAGCTTCAATATCATAATCGGCATTCTAATCATCAATAACATAATCGACAATCTATTCATCACAACATAATTTTTAATCCTATGAAAAATATATTTTTAAAAGGATCTAACAGAGACCAACCATTCACAACAATTAAATTTAGTAAAAATCTGACAGATACCAACCATTCGCCTCAATTAGATTTAGTGAAAATATGGCAGAGGCCAACCATTCACATCAATTAAATTCAGTAAAAATATGATAGAGACCAACCATTCGCATCAATTTAATTCAGTAAAAATCTGACAGAGACCAATCATTTGCCTCAATTAAATTCAGAAAAAATATTACAGAGACCAACAATTCACAGAGGCAAGGTTCTAAGCACATGGGTGTTACATGTTGGGTGAGTTTGGGGGAAAAATCACAAAGGACAATTGAAGTGTGGCCTTGTTGAGTGTAGAAAAAAACAAACGCGGAGATGAAGATGGTAAAAATGCATCCTAGTTTTCCCCATAGTCGGAGCACATTTTTACACCAAACACGCAAAGGTAAGGAGGGTAAAAAATATGGATAAATTCCCCCACATTCTCAACACATTTTTACATCAAAAACGCAGAGGTAAGGACGTCAAAAACTCTAGCTAAATTCCCCCACAGTAGGAGCACGTTTTTACACCAAAAATGCAGAGGTAGGGAGGGTAAAACTCTGGCTAATTTCCCCCATAGTCTGAGCATGTTTTTACACCAAAAACACAGAGGTAAGGAGGGTAAAAACTCTAGCTAATTTCCCCCACAGTCTGAGCATGTTTTTACACCAAAAACTCAAAGGTAAGGAGGGTAAAAAATCTGGCTAAATTCCCCCAGAGTCTGAGCACGTTTTTACACCAAAATCGTAGAGGTACAAGAGAGTAAAACTCTGGCTAAATTCCCCCACATTCTGAGCAAGTTTTTACACCAAAATGCAGAGGTACAGGAGAGTATACTCTGTCTAAATTCCCCCATAGTTTGAGCATGTTTTTACACAAAAAACATAGAGGTATAGGAGAGTAAAACTCTGGCTAAATTCCCCCACAGCCTGAGCATGGTTTTACACCAAAAACGCAGAGGTAAGGAGGATAAAAAATAGAGGTAGTTGAGTGATTTGTTGGGTAAAAGAGAGGATGGGGGCAGTGCCCTAGGTCTCCCAGCACAGAGCGAAACCCACGAAAAATGATCAAACAAAAATGAAGAGAAAAGATGAAATGTTCTGGGCATTTAAAGAAAACGTAGAGGTGAGATGCAGAACACCAAGCCACTTTTAAAAACGCCAGGGGAGAGGTAATGCAATGGGAAATTAAAAAAAAAAAATGTAGAGGTAACAATCTAAGCGTAAGCCTACAAATGGTAGATAGAAATAGGGCAATAAGATATTCCTTAAAGGTTTTTGGAATTTAGAAAGTAATTTAGTCTCAACAAGTTTCTTTTATATTACACCCATCTTGGGAATTGCAGAAATTCAACAACAGAGCTTATAATACAGCTGAGGAAAACATAAATAAAATTTGATATACATGAACATTCTTATGACAATTAAAATTCTAATGAAATTACCATCATCGGCGAACTGGGCCTAGAGATATTTCTCGTCAATTGGCGATTTGGACATCCTCTTGCTTGCTAACCGTGAAGACTTCATTGGTACCTCCCAGCCAATGCTAGGGGTACTCTTATTCCCTCGTAGCATCCCAAGCCACAAAGGGTCCACACACACAACCATAGAAAAGGTATCACCCAGCTCACCTTGCAATATCGAGCTACCACTCTCTAGTCGAGTTGGGTATCCCAACTCCCACAAGAAAAATCAGTCAAGAAAAATTCGGCAGCATAACCTTACGCATACCAATCGTGATCCATTCCCCTCCTCTACCATTTATTTTATAGAGTTCCCTTAGTGACTAGTTACCAAAATGCACATTTAAATATTTTTATTAAAATTTTATTAGGAATATTCTCCCCCGTACACTTGTCACCCGATCCCTTAGTTGCACCAGAAATTCATTTAATTAATTAAATTAAATTTCCAATTTCCCTCACTCACCTAAAAGTGTTCCTAAAAATGCTCCTCGATGTCCCTTTATTCCCTCACATTCCCTTAATGACTGACGCATTTCTTAAAGCTTAGTTGAGTTCAAATTTGGAAAGTTCTCTAGACTAGATTCCCTTCTATGTTCCATGTTCCTTTTGTGTAAGTTTCCCCTTTTTGGTCTAAGTTCTAAATTAGCAAGCTTTGCACATAGCAGCAATTAATTTTTTTGGATAAATTATTTCTCCTTTAATTTTTAAATTTGATTTTTTTTCATCCCCCCTTTATTAATTGATTAATTAGTTTTGGTCCTTATACCCCTAATTAGACCTATGCTCTAAATTCAATTAGGCTTAGAAAAATTGGTTTTAAGGGAAATTATAATTAATAAACTTTACTCATACATAATTAATTTAAGGCTGACCAAGTTAAAAAGAGATATCGTTTTCTATGTACCTAGGTTCATTGACTCACCAGTGTTAAAACTGTGATGTGCCCTTCAATATGCACTACGTGGTCCAAGGGTTCCACTCGCCTTTTGACTATTTCGGTAGTTTTCTAACCCCTGGAGTCAATACTCCATCAGGTGACCATGTGGGAGACTAAGGACCTCTAAGGAATAAGGACCCTACCTTATTGTGTGCCCCTTAGAATCTTCGTGAGCAACTATCTCAATCTGCCCTCACAGCATTGTGGATCTCTCGAACTAAGTAATCGTTAACCTACAGTTCGAGCCACGACGGGAGCGCTAGTTGGTTGTTGCAGGGTTGCTGCCATCCTGCCACACCTCTCCCTCAATATCAATGGTTGTCGTGCATGGCCCCTTTACTCCAAATGTGAGTCTGATTAGCAAGCAATCATCAGCCTGCATCCATCAACGAACATGTCAGCGATCCATAAACAACATCATAATATACCTAGTCATATGATACATATGAAATAAAAAAAAACACTCAAACCATATACATTCCACTCCCTGACTCGATCCGGAGTCTAAGGAGGTCCATCGATGCCATCAACATCATATATCTTTCAAGAGTCCTACACACTCAAGAGAAACCAGTCAATAGCACCTATCTATACATGATAACATAACATGACATCATAATCCACAGTCTCAACATCAGAATCCATAAGCTAAGCAGTCAATCATATAATGAATCAGATCACTTACTTGCAAGTGTCCTCAAAGAATAAGTCACATCATGTGTGCACAAGAGCGGGATGTTACATACACCCCCTCTTGTTTTAAACTTCATCCCGAAGTTTCACAGTATACAAGTGCATAAATAAAGTATCTGACAATATCTAAATGTCTAGTTATCAAACAAAAATGGAAATTGTCGATGCATATCATATATGTCCTCCCAGGTAGCCGAGTGTGGACTATAATTGTCCCACTGGACCTTGACCTTTTCGACAATTTGACGTCATAGTTGTCGAATGTGATTGTCCAGAAGGTGGGTTGGCTCGACCGTGAGCGCACCCTCACCCAACATCTGCCAATAACTCAATTCAATCACATGCATAGGATCACTAAACTAAAGTCTCACACAGATACAAGACAAATATCGAGCAACTCCTCAAGGAATGAGGCATGGTTAGTTTTTATTCCCTTCATAATTATGGTCATGCAATGCGCATCGGAAAAACCCTTCCATCGATCTTGCGCTTCTTCCAACCCTTTTGCATATCGTTTGTACTTTTTCTTCCATTTCTTGGATCGCTTATGTTCCTACCAAGACCCCATACTTGAGTCTATCTGAGCTCAAAGGATTCTAATACAGTCTCCCATAGAGGAACTCAATGGTGCCATCTAAACAGTACCTTGTTGGTTGTTGGCACACGCAAACTCGGACAGCGGAAAGAACTATTCCCAATGTTTCTTTTGGTCCAACACACACATACGCAACACAACCTTCCAAAATTTGGTTCATTCCTTCGTTCAGCCTGTCTATCTCAAGGACATGTTGTACTAAATTTTTATGGTGTTCCCAAGGCCTCTTGGGAAACTCATCCAAAACGTCTTGCAAACATCGATTCCCTTATCGGATATGATTATTTTGGTACGTCTGGAAATCTCAATATCTTGTTGATATAAACTCTAGATATACATGGTTCTTGATGCAGCATACGCACAGGGACAAAAGGTGTGCACTCTTCGTCAGAGTGTCAACTATCACGAAAATCTAGTCATGCCTCCTTGTTGTTAACGTCAATCAGAACAATAAATTCCATCGAAATGACCTCCCATTTCGATTCAGGAAAAGCATGTGTCTATATTAATCTTGTTGGATGTCTACGTTCATCCTTCACCCATTGACGTCCTAGACACCTTGCCATGTAGATAACCATGTCCACCTCCATCCCTACTAGAAGAATATGGGATTAAGGTCTACCCTCATCTTCATGACTCCAAGATGATCCATGTACACTTCTCTATGAGCTTCGTTTAAGATCAAACCTCTCAAATTGTCATTGGGTGGTAAGTAAATATGGTTATTATATCTCATTAATCCGTCGTTGTCCACAGTAAATCCCTCAAATTTTGGTACCAACAAGGTGTTTTTTCTGATAAATTTCTTAACCTCTTGATGTCAGTTAACGCAAACCCCTTAACCCTCAGGCTGGAGTCCGCATAGGATCTTTCAACTTCGGCCTCTTAGAGTCTGACTGACTCTCTTATTTCCTCTCAGAAAATATTCACTCACCCTTTCTGAGTATAATTCACAAGCCCTCCTGAGTTATGCCCGCGTGATCATTCACCAGCATAAACCCCATGATCAAACCCCAACGGACTTCGAGACTTTTTCCTTTTTCTTTTCGGGATACCGGATTTCATGATTTCACGAATCCCGTGGTTGAGTGTCTTACCTCTTTGACCTCTGAAACCTGAAATACCACACACTGGACCCTTCCTACAACTAATTTTGGCTTCTCGCTTATCGTGATTTTGGGAGTTGCAATGACGCGCAACTCTACCTCTCAACTCTCGGAGTCCCAAAGTCTCAAAAATTCCACCCTAAGTCTACCACACTTCGCAACTTCAGGATTTTCTTGACACTATGTCTCGTCACGCTGTCAACAGGATTCTCAAAATGCCAAATCCCGAAACACCGAAACACTAGTGTTCCGCTTCCAAGGAAAATCAACGGCTATGGTTCTTCCCCTTGATCCAACAGTTAGCTCGATTTCGCATACCAGGAGTTCGTAAGGCTTATCCTCAAACTCTCTGTCTACTATACCTTCCGGAACCTGAAATTTCGAAATACAGAAATGGTCTCCTTTCTCGGGACTTCGCAATCCTGTCGTGAGGTTTCCTGACTTTCCAACTGTCCCCTCGAGATGTACTATTCTCCTGACGTGGACTCCTGCCACCTGTCACCTTTTTCGATTTTTTGAACTTGAACCACCCTTCGACAGCTTCCTTTATTTTTGGGCTTTCGGGTACCGGGAGTTCAAAACTCTCGACCCTAACCTTATATCATCACAATCCCTGAATTCCCGAACCCCGATCTATCGAAATGTCAGAATGCACTTTCAAACTTCTTCACGTTTCGCGATTTCGGAGGTTTTGACGTAGAGTGTTTTTCCCCTTGTCAACGGGAATTCCAGAAACCCGAATCTAGAAATACCAACAAATACTATGTCACGGCCTCTGATTTCGGACCTTCCTCCTTATTGAGTCTCGGTCACCCGTTCTTAGGACTTTCGAAACCCCGAACTCTGAAGTTCTGAAATTTCGAACTCGTCACTCTTTGACTTCACACATGAAACCTCCTTTCACGTTTCGGGAACTTGATCAGCCAAGGTTTTGCCTTTCACTTCGGAGTCCTGAACTCCGAATTCCCAAAATGATCTGACGACTTGAACAGATCACGATCGACGGTCCACATTGACTCTTCTTTTCGAAGGTGGATTTGTCTGACGCTTAACTCCCCTGCAACTTCTACGGATCCTACGGTCCTCGCTATTTCAGGATTTCTCTTCTGATAATTCAGACCATTCAATCTCTCCTCAAAGAACCTTTTGCTCAAATGAAACCTGCAACCCTTCTCTGGGATTTAGCCTCTGCACAACTACTAATGCTTCATGCCTTTCTTTCGAATGATTCAAAGGCCCTAACCCTCTTGAGCTTCCTTTTTCAAACTCAAGTCTCCTGAAATAATTATGCACGCACTCCTTGCGGCACTTCTCCAAATATTTCTTAATATTTGAATCCCTTAAGTCTATGCAACTCTGCAACAGAAGTCCTTCAATCTCTCAACCTTAGTCTATAGGTTCTAAGTTCTCGACCATCTTGCGCACACCTTGCATGACTTTTTGTTTGTCTTGCACTTCAGTTGAAATGAGAACAACGGTATCCCTCCTGAGCTTTCAGAGGTAAACTTTGAATTCTGTCAACGCACTCCTTCTAGACGCTTCACTTCACTCCTTGCAGGAACTCTTACTCAAGAAGAGAAACAATTGAAACTCATTCCCTTACTCTCTCAGACTTCAAATACTTAACATGAAATCATACATACATAGCATAAAAGCAAATGCACAATAGAAAGAGTAAAACAACCATAAGCATAGTATTCAGCATGTATACACAGAAAGTATTAGAACACCATGAGTCTGAATCAAGCTTTATATATTAATCTCAGAACTTCTGTACATGGATTCTTCTCTGCTACTCTATGTTTCTTCTCTATGCTAATGTGCTTCTTCTACCATCTCTGATTGATACAATGATCCAAAGATGAGGGTGTCTATAGTTTTTTTCCCTCCAGCTCCTAAAACTGTCTAATCTAGAATTTTTAAATCTACCTACTTTCATTAACTATGCATAAATGCCTCTACAACCTACAGATGAGAGTGGATCGCTCAAGATCTGTTTACAATATGGAAGTATGCCTTCTTAACTATTTCATTTATGCCTGCACATCCAAACATTCAAAAACATTTCAACATTTTCAATGTGTGCCAAAAATGTGATGGCACTCATCCCAGCTGTCTTCCACCTCCATGCTTGCTTGTTGCTAACAATGCTCCTGCATCATACTCCCTCACTTGGAAATTTTCATGAACTCATGTTCATGAGTTTTTGCACGATCTGTCCATGCTTCTGAATTTCTTCTTCATTCTCCCAGCTGGCATCCTCAACTGGATGTCCCTTCCATTTGACCAAGTATTCAAAATACTCTTTTCTCCTGGTCTTCTTGCTGACTCTCTTGTCAAGTATACTTTCCATCTGTGGATTTTCAGCTACAGGCATTTGTTTAGTCCATTGAACCTATGTCTGTCCACTATCTTCTTCAGCTCTATAAGGGTACAAATCCAAGATGTTGAATATCGGTGAAATTATGATCCCATCGGGTAATTCAATCTCATATGCATTTGCCCCAAATTTTCTTACGATCTTGCATGATCCAATCTTCTTCATTTTCAGTTTGTTATACGCTCCCCTTGGGAACCTTTCCTTTCTCAGATGTGCAAGAATCAGATCGCCATATTCAAACTGAATTTCTCGCCTATGTTGATATGCTATGCACTTGTACTCTTGATTCGAATTCTACAATCGCTCCTTGACTTGGTTATGAAGCTCCTTCATCGCTTCTGCAAAATCTTCTGCACTAGCACTTTTGAATTTACTCTGTTTTGAATATTTCAATTCAAACACTCCCCTAGGTTGCATCCCATAAACAATATAAAATGGACTCTACCCTGTTCTTCTGTTGTGTGAATCATTGTAGGAAAATTCCGCCTGTGGCAGAATGTGATCCGACTGACTGTGGTGTTCAGTCACTAGGATCCTTAGCAAATCTCCCAAGCTCCTGTTTACAACTTCTGTCTTCCCATCCGTCTGAGGATGATAAGCTGAGCTAAAAGACAAACTTGTCCCCATCTTCTTCCATAAAGTCCTCCAGAAATGTCCCACGAACTTGGTGTCTCAATCTGAAACTATACTCCTTGGTAAGTCGTGAAGTCTGACGACTTCTTTGAAAAACAGGTTCGCAATGTGAGTTGCGTCATTGATTTTCTGACATGGTATAAAATGTGCCATCTTTGAAAATCTATCTACCACCACAAAGATTGAATCAAATCCTCTTTGTGTCCTTGGCAGCCCCAATATAAAATCCATGCTCACTGCATCCCACAGCCTCTCTGGTATGGGTAATGGCTGGTATAACCCTGTGTTTTTCCTTTTTCCCTTCGTGTGATGACAAATTCTACATCTATCCACAAATATTTTGACATCGGTCCTCATCCTTGGCCAAAAATATGAGCCATTTAATTTCAAGAACATTTTGTCATGACCGAAATGTCCGGCCAATCCTCCACTGTGTTTTTCTTTCAACAGATTCTCCCTCATGGAGAATTTTGGAATACATAATTGATTGCCCCTGAATAATAATCCATCCTGGATCATATATTCGGTCCATTGACTTCTATCCCTGAGAATTGGATTCTCAGATGCCTCATATGCCTCTTTGAAATCTGGATCATCTCTATACATGTCTTTGAGATTATCAAAACCTAAAGTTTTGACTCTAAATTCCTGCATCAACAAACATTTCCTACTCAAAGCATCAGCAACTTTGTTAGAAGTTCCAGAAATATTTTTAATTACAAAAGTAAAATTATGCATGTATTCAACCCATTTTGCATGTTTTTGGTTCAACTTTTCTTGTTGAGTCACGAATTGTAAAGCATGATTATCATTGTACAAAACAAACTCTTTAAGAACCAAATAGTGCCTCCACTTCTTCAGTGCTTGTA
Organism: Picea engelmannii; assembly: GCA_009831015.1. Classification (NCBI taxonomy): domain Eukaryota; kingdom Viridiplantae; phylum Streptophyta; class Pinopsida; order Pinales; family Pinaceae; genus Picea; species Picea engelmannii. The sequence continues at coordinate 389,938 of ML780618.1, read as the reverse complement.
TGACTGCATAAAATTCCTTGTCATATGTTGAATATTTAATCTTTGCTTCATTCAATTTCTCACTGAATTATGCGATCGGTCTGTCATCTTGGCTCAAGACCGCTCCAATTGCAAATCCGCTTGCGTCACACTTGAACTGAAACGTTTTGTTGAAATCTAGCAACACCAAAATTGGTTGTTCATTAATCTTCCTTTTCAACAAATTGAAACTTTTCTCTGCTTCTTTTGTCCAGTGAAAATATTTATGTCTTTTCTTCACCGTGTCCATCATCGGTGCGCTAATTCCACTAAAATTTCTGATAAATTTCCTATAGAAACTAGTCAATCCATGAAAGCTTCTAACTTCAAATATATTCTTCGGCGATGGCCAATTCTTAATCGCCTCTATCTTATCCGGATCCATTTTCAACTTATCTGCAGAGATAACAAACCCCAAATAAATGATTTATGTCCTCATAAATGTTGATTTCTTCATATTTATCAGTAACTTTTCTTGCTGCAATCTCCTCATCACTGTAGCCAAATGCTTCAAGTGTTCAGCTTATGTCTTGCTAAAAATCAATATATCATCAAGATATACGATGACAATTTTTCCTATGAAATCCTTGAGGACTTGATTCATCAACCTCATGAAAGTACTAGGCACATTTGTTAAGCCAAATGGCATAACAAGCCATTCATACAACCCTTCTTTTGTCTTGAATGTTGTCTTCTATTCATCACCTTCTCTCATTCAAATTTGATGATATCCGCTCTTCAAATCAATCTTTGAAAAAAAAATTGCTCCACTCAAGCAATCCATCAAATCATCCATCCTTGGCAATGGAAATCTATATCTGATGGTAATCTTGTTAATTTCCCTTGAGYCTGTACACATCCTCCAGCCTCCATCTTTCTTTGGGCTGAGCACTGTCAGAACAGSGCATGGACTCAAGATTTATCTAACCAATCCCTTGTCCATTAAGTCATGGACTTGTCTTTTCACCTCTTCATTCTCCTGCGGCGTCAATATTTATGCTGCTTTGTTTGGTAATCTAGCTCCAGGTATAAGATGAATGTGATGACTTATACTCCTAATCGGTGGCAACGAACGAGGTAGTTCGTCCACTACTATATCAGCAAACTCTTCCAACAACTTCTGGATTTCCTCTGGTAAATCATCCACTCTTGTACTGATTAAAACAATTCTAGGCTTCCTGAACACAATGAATTGTGTGTCTTCCTTCTTCTTAACCTCCTTAAGAAGTTCCTTCCCACTCATGAGAAGTACATTGTTGCTTACCTTAGGTTTCATTTCTTTATCCTTAATTGGCAACAACATGTGAGTTTCCCCATTCTTCTCCAGGGTGTATGTGTTCTTTCTCCCATCATGAATCACATTCCTTTCATATTTCCATGGTCTACCCAGCAATAGATGACAAACATCCATAGGAATGACATCACATAATATTTCATCCTTATATCCTCCTATTTTAAATTCAACTAAACATTGTTTAGTGACATTCACCTGTTGTCCTTTTTGTAGCCATGAAACTCTGTATGGGCTTGGATGTTCAATAGTCTCCAACTCCATCTTTTCTACCATCTCTGTAGAAATGAGATTGTCTGTGCTACCACTATCCATGATGACTTTGCATACCCTGTCTTTGGTCTTGCAAGCAGTCTGAAAAAGTTTGTTCCTTTGGACTGGGTTCTCCACCTCCTTCTCTAGCCTTAAGAGAACTTTTCTCATCATCAATGACCTTCCGCCCTCAACATCTTCTGCCTCAACATTCCATCCTTGAGCTTCGGCAATGTGAGTTTCACCACCTTCTTTCTTCTTGTCTGGACATTCATAGGATTTGTGTCCATTCTTTCCATAGCTAAAGCATTTTATTTCTCCACCTCTACCTCTTCCTCTTCCCTTGGTTCGAGGAAAAGTATTTCTATCTGCATATTGTCCTCTCTGTGAGCTTCCACGTCTCTTAGTTTGAGTTTGAGGTTTCTTCCACTCTTCTTTAGGTTTCTGATTCCTATCCTGGACAATTGTTTTGCCTTTGGTTTGACTTCTGCCCCAGCCTCTTTGACCCTACTTTTGACTCATCTTCTCTTCAGGTTTCAGAGCCATCTGATAAGCATCTTCCACCGTTCGGATGGTCATCATGCTCATCTCATCCTGAATGTCGTATCTCAAACCATTCATGTACCTGGAAACCTTTTCATCATCACTTTCCCGATGACCTACTCTGATGTTTATCCTGTAGAACTCTTTAGTGTATTCTTTCACTGTCATTAATTTTTGTCTCAAGTTCTACATCCTCCGAAACAGAGTAATTTGATAATTCTTTGGTATGAATTTTTCCTTCATATTTGCAACCATTCTATCCCAAATCTTGATTTTATGCTTACCTTTGCAGCGTCTGTCAGCCTGTAGTTCATCCCACCATAATGTTTCATGTCCTTTAAGTCTTGTGATAGCATGTTTGATCTTTTTGTCTTCCTCGACATCCTCATAGTCAAAATATTTATCCAAAGCTCTAATCCATTCTAGAAGCTCTTCAACATCCAGGTTTCCTTCATATACTGGAATGTCCATTTTTGCTCTAACACCTATCCTTGCAATAGCCCTGAATAGGCGTTCTTCTGCTGCATCTTTGGTTGCAACTTCTTCATTTCTGGCTTCATTTTCACTTTCAGATTCACTGATATCCCCAGCATCAACTGTGCGCCTCTGTGTTGTCTTCATGGCATCAAGCCTGGCACGTAATTCATGCCTCTCTCTTTCCCTTTCCGGATTAGGTAATTGTCTGTCTCTTCTTCTTAGAGTTTCCCTTTCCTCTGGTGGGTCAGGTATTTGTCTATCTCTTCTTCTCAGTGGAATGGCTGTAAAATTCCTCTTTTCCCTACTACAGAAAGAAAAGAAATCTCTCTATGCTCTGATACCACAAATGACGCAAACCCCTTAACCCTCAGGCTAGAGTCCACACAGGATCTTTCAACTTCGGCCCCTTAGAGTCTGAATGACTCTCTTATTTCCTCTCAAACAATATTCACTCACCCTTTCTGAGTATAATTCATAGGCCCTCCTGAGTTATGCCTGTGTGATCATTCACCGGCATAAACCCAATGATCAAACCCAACAGCCTTCGGGACTTTTTCCTTTTCCTTTCTGGGATACTCGATTTCGCGATTTCACGAATCCCGTGGTTGAGCATCTTACCTCTTCGACCTCCAAAACCTGAAATACCACACACCGGACCCTTCCTACAACTAATTTTGGCTTCTCACTTATCGCGATTTCAGGAGTTGCAATGACGCACAACTCTACCTCTCAACTCCCGGAGTCCCGAAACCCGAATTACCGAAATCTCAAAAAGTCCACCCTAAGTCTGCCACACTTTGCGACTTCGGAATTTTCTTGACTCTATGTCTCATCACCTTGTCAACAGGATTCCCGATATGTTGAATCCCGAACCACCGAAACACTAGTGTTCCGCTTCCAAGGAAAATCAACGGCTATGGTTCTTCCCCTTGATCAACGATTAGTGCGATTTCGCGTATCGGGAGTTCGTAAGGCTTATCCTCGAACTCTCTGTCTCCTATACCTTCTAGAACTCAAAATTATGAAATACCAAAATGCTCTCCTTTCTCGGGACTTCGCAATCCTGTCGTGAGGTTTCCTGACTTTCCAACTGTCCCCTCAAGCTATACTATTCTCCTAACGTGGACTCCTGCCACCTGTCACCTTTTTCAATTTTCAGAAATTGAACCACCCTTCAACAACTTCCTTTATTTTTGGGCTTCTGGGTACCAGGAGTTCAAAACTCTCGACCCTAACCTTATATCATCGCGATCCCTGAATTCCTGAACCCTGATCTGCCAAAATATCGGAATGCACTTTCAAAATTCTTCGCGTTTCGTGATTTCGGAGGTTCTGACGTAGAGTGTTTTGCCCCTTGTCAACGGGAATGTTGAAAACCCAAATCCTGAAATACTGGCAAATACTCTGTCGCGGCCTATGATTTCGAACCTTCCTCCTTACTGAGTCCTGGTCACCCATTCTCAAGACTTCCGAGACCCCAAACTCCGAAGTTCTGAAATTTCAAACTCGTCACTCTTTGACTTCGCACATGAAACCTCCTTTCGTGTTTCGGGAACTTGATCAGCCAAGGTTTTGGCTTGCACTTCGGAGTCTCGAACTCCAAATTCTCGAAATGATCTAACGACTTGAGCAGATCATGATTGACGGTCCACGTTGACTCTTCTTTTTGAAGGTGGATTTGTCTGATGCTTAACTCCCCTGCAACTTTTGCAGATCCTACAGTCCTCGCTATTTTGGGAGTTCTCTTCTGAGAATTCAGACCATTCAATCTCTCCTCAAAGAACCTTATTCTCAAATCAAACCTGCAATCCTTCTCTGGGATTTAGCCTCTGCACAACTACTAGTGCTTCCTGCCTTTGTTTTGAATGATTCAAAGGCCCTAACCCTCCTGAGCTTCCTTTTTCAAAATCAAGTCTCCTGAAAGACTTCTACACTCACTCCTTGCGGCACTTCTCCAAATATTTCTGAATATTTGAATCCCTTAAGTCTATGCAACTCTGCAATAGTAGTCCTTCAATCTCTCAACCTTAGTCTATAGGTTCTAAGGTCTCGACCAGCCTGTGCACACCTTGCACAGCTTTTGTTCTTGTCTTGCACTTCAATTGAAATGAGAACAATGGTATCCCTCCTAATCTTTCAGAGGTAAACTCTGAATTCTGTCAATGCACTCCTTGCAGATGCTTCACTACACTCCTTGCAGGAACTCTTACTCAAGAAGAGAAACAATTGAAACTCATTCCCTTACTCTCTTAGACTTCAAATACTTAACATGAAATCATACATACATAGCATAAAAGCAAATGCACAACAGAAAGAGTAAAACAACCATAAGCATAGTATTCATCATGTATACACAGAAAGTATTAGAACACCATGAGTCTGAATCAAGCTTCATATATTAATCTCAGAACTTTTGTACATGGATTCTTCTCTGCTACTCTTTGTTTCCTCTCTATGCTAATGTGCTTCTTCTACCATCTCTAATTGATACAATGATCCAAAGATGAGGGTGTCTATAGTCGTTTTCCCTCCAGCTCCTAAAATTGTCTAATATAGAATTTTTAAATCTACCTACTTTCATTAACTATGCATAAATGCCTCTACATCCTACAAATGACAGCGGATTGCTCAAGATCTGTTTACAATATGGAAGTACGCCTTCTTAACTATTTCATTTATGCCTGTGCATCCAAACTTTCAAAAACATTTCAACATTTTCAACGTGTGCCAAAAATGTGATGGCGCTCATCCCAACTGTCTTCCGCCTCCACGCTTGCTTGTTGCTGACGATGCTCCTGCATCATCAGTCATCGTCACGCTGTATAGTTAGAATCCTTTCATGTAGATTCATCTTAAAGAGGTATCACTGACAATATGTTTGGTCTCCAACTCAATGCATCAACCACTTTGTTCATTGTTCCCTTTATGTAGTTAATATCGAAATAGTACTTGCTAAGCATTTCCCACCAATGCCTTTTGTCACACGTTCAAGTCAATTTTCGTAAAAATGTGTTGTAAACCAGAGTGGTTTGTTTTTTAGTTTTAATTTTCGTCCAATCAAGTAGTGTCTCCACACTCTCAAGGAATACACAATGGCTAATAACTCCAAATCGTGCTTTGTGTAGTTATCCTCTTGCCTTCTTAGCTTCCTTGAGGTGTAAGCTATCACTCGACCATCTTGCATTAAGAATCCGCCTAAGCCTTCCTTGGATGCATCAGTGCACACCAAGAAGTCCTCATCCATGTCAGGGACTTTTTGTATCAGCGTTGTCATCAACAGATCCTTGAGCCTTCAAAATGCATCTGCACATTTCTCGGTCCACACAAACTTCTTGTTCTTCTTCTACAATTCCGTAATCGGATTTCTATCTTTGAAAAACCACCGATGAACCATTGATAATATCTAGCTAAACCCACGAAGTTACGTACTTCTGGTACATTCGTCGGTGCAGGCCATTCACTAATATCCTCTACCTTCGTTGGATCCACAGCAATACCTTTGCAAGAGATAACATGCCCAATTGATGAATCCTCGATTGATAATGGAGCATTTTGACAGTTCTCATGATTTGTTCCCTCGCAAAAACTGTAGAACCAAGAGAAATATTCATCAAGTTCTTCCGTCCTCCGAGAATATATCAATATGTCGTCAAGGAATACTTAACGATAGTAAAGCAGAGTCTCCACAACCCATCCTTCTTCTGTATGAAAATAACTAGAGCACCCCAAGGTCACATACTTGGACATATAACTCCTAGGTCCAACAACTCCTTCAATTGCATGTTCAACTCCTATACTCAGGGGTTGACATCCAAAAAGGTGCTCTCGCAACTAGTTTTGTTCTAAGGTTCGAGCCTATTTTAAATTCCAACTCTCTTGTGGGCAGCAATCAGGGAATTTTTTTGAAACAAGTCAGCGATACTTGTGCCCCTGGAAGGTCCTTATAATCCTTCTATCACACCCTTGTCGTTTAGTGCCAATATTTTATATAGCTTTCATCCTTGCATAGGCTCTTCTATCGTTGTAGGGAAGAAGTGAACCTTAGGGATACTCCATGTTTTCTTCCTACAATCACACTTCTCTATCCCTCAACGTCGGTCTAACTCAACCACTTCATCTCACCGTTGAGTATCGCATCATGCAATTCCCACCATTCCATATTGTTCACGTCATCATAAGATCTTAAGATCATGAGGTAGGTCGGACTTCATTACACTATTCCCCATATTAAAGTGACAGTTCATAACCCTTCCTCCAACCATCCGATTGGCACCTGAAGCCATTTCGATGAATCTAAACCCTTCCATTTGAATGCCTTTACCTATAACCCTTTAGCATGGTACTAGAAATAGAGCTCTCTGTAGCACCAGC
>ML780618.1:356048-382476 GCA_009831015.1 Picea engelmannii | reverse complement strand
TAATTACCATTTTCATGAATCTTGTGGGCCTTTCCCATATTCACAATGGTAGTGTGTCATGTTGACCTGGTCACTCTGTCCCTTTCAACCAGACAGTCTTGCTGGTAAGTTGGCTCTCCATATGACCAATGCTTGTTTTTGGTCCAGTCTCCTGACGTTGAAGTAGAAGTTGTTGGCCCACCAGCCTGAAACCTTGGTCTATTCCATTGAATAGGCCTAATGGTTGTTGTTGCTGACGCGGTGGTCCCCTATGGGGAGTTCCTCCCTGGGGATCCGGTCATTGAGGTGTCGTGAACGCGGGTACTCTCAACGTATCTCGATACCTTGAATAAATTCTATCTAGAGTCTGATGTTGTTGCACACCAGATGTCACATGTCCCATCGGTCTCGCATGATTCCTGCCCTAACCCCCATTGATTAGCTCTTCCTCAGCTATGAGGGAATTCTAGACTGCATCATGCAGTGTCTGAGGCATTAGGATCCTCACTTTCACACGGATCCTAATGTTTAAGGTCATCACAAACTTGTTGACCTTAATATTTTTGGTGTTCATATGTGGAGAATACCTAAGAATCTCCACGAAATGGTCCTCGTACTCGGGCACCATACAACCGCCCTATCGTAAGGCATTGAACTCATTGAGTTGGCACTCAATGAATTCGTCAGACAAATACCTCTCTCGGAGCCGCTCCTTGAACAGTTCCCATGACATGTCTTCGAAAACCATATTCAGTTGTGGCAGGAGCATCTTCCACCATAGAAGAGCGCTCCCCTTTAGATGAAATATCGCCATGTGAACTTTCATGTGGGAGGTATAGTCACGAAGTGAGAATCACATCACCATGTTCTCAAACCATGCCTCGGTGGTTGCGTTGTCTGTGGCACCCAATAGCTCAAGAAACTTGACCTTCTTGAGTTCTCAGTGAACGCTACCAGTACTGGATGGGGTGCATTGTGGACCCTCAGGGGGTATAGGCGCCCTGGCCTCATCTCAGTACATACGGTTAATCAAGGCCTCTGACACTCCCTAGAAGGACATTGTCAGACCATCCACATCCCTTACAGCAATCGAATCATGCCCAAGGATTTGTTCTTCCCCTTGGGGTTTAGACTCCTAGGGTGCGGGCGCTTATGGAGGCATTGCACCTATGTCCCTAGCATCATGTTGTGAATCTCTGTGGAGCCCTCTAACCGTGATTGTTGCATAGACAGGTTAATATTTCAATTAGAATTGAGTATTAATCAAGGGATTAATTCATTGGAAGGTGTGGTGATCCACAGTCGTAGGGTTGAACCTTGCTCTGATACCATATGTAATGACCTCGTTGTTACAACAACCAAACGACGTACAACAGGTCAATATTTTTTTCATTTTAAAGTAGTGTTAGGAAAATTTAAACATCATAATAAATAGTCAACATCGTCGACACATCAATCACATAAATTAATGAAACAATAATAAGAATTAATATTCCAATATGAAACATGGCCGACATATCGTCACCATGAATCATGACACGCAAATCAATGTATTAACATATTAATTACAACATCCCAACATCATTGCTTTCTACCATTAATAATGACTCAAAATAGTACAAATCTTAAACCTTCAATGCATATCATAAGGAGCATCAATCCATCAATTCTAAATCACCATTAAACATGGTGCACAAGTAACCATCATCATTATCAATCATATATCAACATTAAATATGTGTTGCCCTCGAGAGTAATAATTCTTTAGCATTCTCATGTCAACTTAAGCAATGGCGCGAGATTAAACATCAATTAAATTCATTTCACAAGTAAATCAATCATATAAATTCAAACACAATTATCATTAATTATGAGGTGCAAGGAAGAATGGCAAAGCAATCATATGCCATTAAATTAAGGCGTGCATGTAAATATTATTACTTAACCAGTCATGCATCATTATTAAAATTATGGCACAAGTGAGCTAACAACTTAATCATTCATCATTCATATAATGACACAAGATAAGATGCAATGTAATCAACTATGTCTTATTTTCAAGGCACAAAGCATTTAATTGCTAGTGTTTACATGTCAATGCCATTACAGCATGCAAGAAGAGACTACACCCACGACCATCCATACACATCAGGGTGCCAATAAACGTTGTTAATCCATTAATCATTGATAAATCCAATGACGCAAGTAAAGATAGTAGTCCATCATCCATTAATACATCAATGATGCCAGTAAGGGTTATTAACCCATCATTCGCATCTGACAAAGACCAATCATTCGCATCAATTAAATTTAGTAAAAATATGACAGATACCAACCATTTGCCTCAATTAAATTTAGTAAAAATATGACAGAGACCAACCATTCGCATCAATTATATTTAGTTAAAATATGATAGAGACCAACCATTCGCATCAATTAAATTCACTAAAAAATTGACAGAGACCAACCTTTGCCTCAATTAAATTCAGTAAAATTCTGACAGAGACCAACAATTCACAAAGGCAAGGTGCTAAGTGCATGGGTGTTACATGTTGGGTGAATTTGGGGAAAAAATCTCAAAGGACAATTGAAGTGTGGCCCTGTTGAGTGTAGAAAAAAACAAACGTGGAGATGAAGATGGTAAAAATGCATGTTGGTTTTCCCCACAGTTGGAGCACATTTTTACACCAAAGACGCAGAGGTAAAGAGGGTAAAAATATGGCTAAATTCCCCCACAGTCTGAGCATGTTTTTACACCAAAACAACAGAGGTAAGGAGGGAAAAAACTCTAGCTAAATTCCCCCACAACCTGAGCACGTTTTTACACCAAAAACACAGAGGTAAGGAGGGTAAAAATATGGCTAATTTCCCCCACAGACTGAGCATGGTTTTACACCAAAACTGCAAAGGTAAGGAGGGTAAAAACTCTGGCTAATTTCCCCCACAGTCTGAGCATGTTTTTACACTAGAAACGCAGAGGTAAGGAGGGTAAAAAATTTGGCTAAATTCCCCCACAATCTGAGCATGTTTTTACACCAAAAAAGAAGAGGTACAGGAGAGTAAAACTCTGGCTAAATTCCCCCATAGTCTGAGCATGTTTTTACACAAAAACGCAAAGGTACAGGAGAGTCAAACTCTGGCTAAATTCCCCCACGGATTGAGCATGTTCTTACACCAAAAACGCAAAGGCACAGGAGAGTAAAACTCTAGCTAAATTCCCCCACAGTATGACCACATTTTTACACCAAAACACACAGAGGTAAGGAGGATAAAACATAGAGGTAGTTGAGAGAGTTTTTGGGTAAAAGAGAGGATGGGGGAAGCGCCCTAGGTCTCCCAACATAGAGATAAACCCATGAAAATGATCAAACAAAAATGCAGAGTAGAGATGAAATCTTTTCAGCATTTAAAGAAAATGCAGAGGTGAGATGCAGAACACCGAGCCAATTTTAAAAACGCCAGGGGAAAGGTAATGCGATGGCCAATTAAAAAAAATGCAGAGGTAACAATCTAAGCGTAAGCCTACAAACGATAGATATAAATAGTGCAATAAGATATTCCTTAAAGGTTTTTGGAATTTAGAAAGTAATTCAGTCTCAACAAGTTTCTTCTATATTACAACCATCTTGGGAATTGCTAAAATTCGACAAGCTTATAATACAACTGAGGAAAACATAAACAAAATTTGATATGCATGACCATTCTTATGACAATTAAAATTCTAATGAAATTACTGTGGCCGGTGAACTGGGCATGGAGATGTTCCTCGTCAACTAGCAATCTGGACGTCCTCTCGCTTGCTAACCATGAAGACTTCACCGGTACCTCCCAGCCAATGCTAGGGGTACTCTTATTCCCTCGTAGCCCCTCGAGCCGCAAAGGGGCCACATGCACAACCAAATAAAATCTAGCACCCAGCTCGCCTCTCAAGGTTAAGCTACCACTCTCTATTCGAGTTGGGTATCCCAACTCCCACAAGAAAAATCAGTCAAGAAAAATCTGACAACATAACCTTACACATTTCAGTCATGATCCATTCCCCTTCTCTGCCATTTATTTTATAGAGATCCCTTAGTGACTAGTTTCCAAAATTCACATTTAAATATTTTTATTAAAATTTTATTAGGAATATTATCCCCTATACACTTGTCACTCGGTCCCTTAGTTGCACCAGAAATTCATTTAATTAATTAAATTAATTTGCCAATTTCCCTCACCCACCTAAAAGCATTCCTAAAAACGCTCCTCGATGTCCCTTTATTCCCTCACATTCCCTTAATGAATGACGCCTTTCTTAAAGCTTAGTTGAGTTCAAATTTGGAAAGTTCTCTAGACTAGATTCCCTTCTATGTTCCACATTTCTTTTGTATTTAAGTTTCCCATTTTTGGTCTAAGTTCTAAATTAGCAAGTTTTGCACATAGCAGTAATCAAATTTTTTGGATAAATTATTTCTCCTTTAATTTTTAAATTTGATTTTTCTTCCTCCCCCCTTTATTAATTGATTAATTAGTTCTATTCCTTATACCCCCAATTATACCTATGCTCTAATTTCAATTAAGCTTAGCAAAATTGTTTTTAAGGGAAATTATAATTAATAAACTTTACTCATACATAATTAATTTAAGGTTGACCAAGTCAAAATGAGATATTGTTTTCTAGGTACCTAGGTTCATTGGTTCACCAGTGTTAAAACCACGACTTTCCCTTCAATATGCACTACATGCTCCAAGGGTGCCACTCACCTTTATTCATGTTTCATTTATGTGATGTGCCCTTCAAGACGTATTGCGTTCTCCAAGGGTGGCACTCGCCTTTATTCATGTTCCATTTATGTGATGTTCCCTTCAAGACGCACTACGTGCTCCAAGGGTGCCACTTGCCTTTTGAATGATTTTGGTAGTTGTCCAACCCCTGGAGTCAATACTCCGTCGGGTGACCTTGTGGAAGACTATGGGCCTCTAAGGAATAAAGACCCTCCCTTATTGTGTGTCCCTTAGAATATTCGTGAGCGACTATCTCAGTCTTCCCTCATGACATCGTGGATCTCTCAAACTAAGTAATTGTTAACCTATAGTACGAGTTAGTTCGAGTCACAGTGGGAGTGCTAGTAGGTTGTGGCAGGGCTTTTTCCACACCTCTCCCTCAATATCTCTGGTTGTCATGCATGGCCCCTTTAATCCAAATGTGAGCCTGATTAGCAAGAAATCGTCATCCATCAACGAACATGTTAGCGATCCATAAACAACATCATAATATACCCAGTCATTTGACACATATGAAATGACAAAAACACTCAAACCATATACAGTTCACTCCCTGACTCGATCTGGAGTCCAAGGAGATCTATCGATGCCATCAGCATCATCTATCTATCAAGATTCCTACACACTCAGGAGAAACCAGTCAATAGCACCTCTCTATACATGATAACATAACATTACATCATAATCCACAGTCTCAAAATTAGAATCCATAAGCTAAGCAATCAGTCATATAATGAACTGGATCACTTGATCACAATTGTCCTCAAAGAATAAGTCACATCGGGTGCACACAAGAGTGGGGTGTTATAATGAACAYGATGCGATTGAAAAGTTGTTGATCACCTTCCACATATGTATTGCATTCTCCATAAGTACTCCTTAGTCTTTATAACCATGTATCATAGTTCTTACAACACTAATACCTATAAGGAGGAGAACTCTAGAGCACTACAAACACTAGCAGAAAKTTTCAAAATTACTTCTTTATGGGTTAATGAATTYGACACCCTAGCTAGAGGTGGAGACCATGGAGGATGTGAGGCTTATGTGATGAGGTGGGACATGTTTCTTAAGATTGTCCTCACTTAATCAAGTTGAGGTGTAACCATTGATGGATAGTTGGGCACCTAATAGAAAATTTCCCCAACTTATTGCAAAAATGGGAGGCTCGAGATAGACAAAGTAATGAAACTCTGATCAATTTGAATCTTAGGAGGGATGAAGCCTCACGAATCAATGTAGTTACAAAGGGAGTAACATGAACCAATGGTGATACTAGTAATAATGGCTAGAACCAGATCAAGTAAGCTATCACTGTCATAGTTGGGTTTGATGCAATGAACCAAAAATAATACAATAAGGAGGCCTTCGAGGTAATGAGAAATTACACAACAATAGCCATAAATAGAAACTAACCCGAATTAGAATCTAGTGGACAATCCTAGAGCTAATAGAGAATAAAAGGAGTTGTAACCAATGCAGGACATGAGAAAATCAGAAAGAGATTTTTTTTCCCTCGAAATCAACAAGATAAATCATATTTAGGAGTTTAACTAAAATATTGGAAGGTGAAAATATTATCTATGGGGTGCATAATGTTTTTGAACATATGATCATAGAACTAGATGAAGAAAAAATCATCAAAGTTATTTTACTTGAGTGTAATGCACCAAGGTTTAGACATAATAGGAAATTAAGATAGAGCAAAGAATTTAGGATGGAAGTGGAGATTGAAGAATATGAAGTATGGGATGTTATATTAGATCTTGGGCTTGAAATCAATATTTTTGAAAATAGAAATCTTGGAAATTAATGGGGAGGCCTAAGATGGTATTTCCCCCCATACAACTCAAACTCGTGAATTAGTGCAAGATTTATCATGTTGGTTGATTAGAGGGTGTTGAAGTTAGCTTTGCAAGAGTTAAAAATTTTGTGGATTTTGAAGTAACTCGAGTCATTGATGAAAGGACCCCTACCCAACCTTTTTGGGAATCGAATGCACAAATGACATGACATGATTATTTCCCTGTTCATTTTGGGGGTTGTGAAAGACTGGATGGAAAACATTGCATGATAAAAGATCATAACTATCAATGAAAAGGATGCACAAGAGGAGTAAAGGGATGCATAGTAGGTCGGCTACAAATAGATAATATTTGTGGAGTCTAATTAATTAGATGACATGGATACTGGATTGATACAATCATCCTTATCCTATTTTTTAACAAAACTCGACTTGGCCAACTTTAGCTATCTATTGACTTATAAAATATCTTCAAAGATAAAAGGAAAGAGTTACACACATGCACGCTCTCACATAGACAATCTTTTGTTGATTATTTAGTTTTCAATTGTTCTTGTTGTTACCAGTTGAAGATTGATTCATGTTGAGTATAGAATGTTATGACACTTGTTGCACAACTCTATTGTAATATGTGTCTATGATAACCTATGAGAACCTTGGTGTCGATCAAATGCCAACAATGATCATCAAATTCAAGAAAGGATGGGATGCACAACAGCCCTATGGCTGTTGTGCATGCCAAATTGGATTGCACAACAGCCCAAATTGGCATGCACATCAGCCAATTTGGCATGCACAAAATCCATTGTGGTTGTTGTGCATGCAAAATTGGCATGCCTGTGCATGCCAAATTAGCATGCACAACAGCCATGTGGTTGTTGTGCATGCCAATTTGGCATGCACAACAACCTTGTGGTTGGTGTGCATGTCGTTTCTCAAATTTTTATGAAGTGACCAACATCAAGTAAAGTGTCCCTAGAATTGACAACATACAGAGTATCAAGAAAATTGGTCCATTGTAAAGTGTTGGGGTTCCATATCCCAAGAATATGTCATGCAACCATTATGGAACAATAGAAGAATTGTTCATCAACATCTAGTTCTTAATAAATGTTTGTGTATGTGATTACAACCTCAATGCTTCCATATTGAACAATAATGTTTTCTGGATTGCAAATTGAAGTATTTATCCCTGGTGAAAGTCTCAATTGATGAATGTATGTCACCCAATATTTCCAATTGAGCATGTTTGGAAAGTCAAGGCAAGGAAATGCATGTTAAGGAAAGGCATGGAAAGGCATGGTATTTCAAGGCAAGGCATGGCAAGGCTAGGCATGGCATGTCAAGGAAAGGAATGTCAAGGCAAGGCATGGCATGTCAAGGAAAGACATGGCAAGGAAAGGGAATGCATGGCAAGGAAAGGCATTACAAGGAAAACAGTGGTTGTTGCGCATGCCAATTTGGCATGAACATCATCTTGGCATGCACATCATCCAATAGGGTTGTTGTGCATGCCAAATCAGCATGCACAGCAGCCATAGGTTTGTTGTGCATTCCAAATTCGCATGCACAACAGTCACAGTGGTTGTTGTGCATGCCAATTTGGCATGCACATCAGCCATTGTGGTTGTTGTGCATGCCAATTTTTGCATTTAATAATAATTTAAGAATTTGGATAAGTCTATCAAGAGCCAAGGTTTTAATTTTGAATATAACTCATCAAGGGACACATGTGCATCTACTCGAGTTGTTATTCAAGGGAGAGTGTGATGTAATATAACACTAGTTCTAGCAATGATGATAAGTTAGTGTAATTGTAGACCACCTTGAGAGGGAGATCACTTTAGTGGAAAATGAGCTTTGTCCAAGTTCTGACAGGGAATTCAACAAAACAATTGTTAGATTACACAATGGATTCATCATAGAGTTCTAAAATCTAGTTAGAGAATCACGTGATTGTGTTGAACTAAAGGATATTAAGAAAATTTTGGGGAGGAAGTGCTTGGCTTTATGACCAATGATTTGACAACCTTGTGGGAAAGTTATCTCACCCATTTCATCCATCAACACAAGGAATGGTTCATCAAAGGGATGATAACCATTACTAAGATTCCATTGATGTAGTAGGTAATTAACACTCCTATAGAAGTATTAGCACAAGTAATGAAGACAAAAGTAGGAAACAAGTATCCTTCTTGCACTGAAGGAACTACCCTAGCTGGCTCATCAACTTCCATGGTTACAAATACCAACGTAAACTTTGAAATTATGTTGTGAAAAACATATATTTCAACATTGGCTAAATAGATCCAAGAATTATCTAAGAGCAGGAATACAAGAGAGCAAGTTTGGTGTATAGTATGAAGAACTAAAGACCATGTTGTGAACAACTATCCTTCATTAAAGACTGGAGTAGGAGATCCCAACCCACTCCCACCACCGATGAGATTTCTAGTTAATACTACTAATGAACACTATGTGATTGAAAAGTTGTTGATCACCTATCACATATGTATTGCATTATCCATAAGTACTCCTTAGTACTTATAACCATGTATCATAGTTCTTACAACACTAATACCTATAAGGAGGAGAACTCTAAAGCACTGCAAGCACTTGCAGAAAGTTTCAAAATTACTTATTTATGGGTTAATGAATTCGATACCCTAGCTAGAGGTGGAGACCATGGAGGAATGGCTTATGTGATGAGGTGGTACATGTCTCTTAATATTGTCCTCACTTAAGTAAGTTGAGGTGTAACCATTGATGTATAGTTGGGCACCTAATAGAAAATGGCCCCAACTTATTGAAAAAATGGGAGGCTCGAGATAGACAAAGTAATGAAAATCTGATTAATTTGAATCTTAGAAGGGATGAAGCCTCACGAATCAATGTAGTTACAAAGGGAGGAACATAAACCAATGGCGATACTAGTAATAATGGATAGAACCATATCAAGTAAGCTATCATTTTCATAGTTGGGTTTGATGCAGTGAACCAAAAATAATACAATGAGGCCTTAGACGTAATGAGCAATGCCACAACAATAGCCATAAATAATGCAACTAACCCGAATTAGAATCTAGTGGACAATCCTCGATCTATTAGAGAAGAAAAGGAGTTGTGACTAATGCAAGACATGAGAAATTCAGCAGGAGCAATTCTTTTTCCTCGAAATCAATACAAGCAATCATATCTAGGAGTTTAACTAGAATATTGGAAGGTGAAAATATTAACTACGGGGTGCATAATGTTTTTGAACATATGATCATAGAACCAGATGAAGAAAAAATCATCAATGTTATGTTAATTGAGTGTAATTCACCAAGGGTTAGACATAATAAAAAATTAAGATAGAGCAAAGAATTTAGGATGGATGTGGAGATCGCAGAATATGAAGTATGGGATGTTATATTAAATCTTGGGCTTGAAATCAATATTTTCGAAAATAGAAATCTTGGAAATTGATGGGGAGTCCTAAGATGGTATTTCCCCCCATAAAACTCAAACTTGTGAATTAGTGCAAGATTTATCTCGTTGGTTGATTAGAGGGTGTTGAAGTTAGCTTTGCAGGAGTTAAAACATTTTTGGATTTTGAAGTAATTAAATTCATTGATGAAAGGACCCCTACCCAACCTTGTTGGGAATAAAATAATAACATGACATGACATGATTATTGCCCCATTCATTTTGGGGGTTGTGAAAGACTGGATGGAAAACATTGTATGATAAAGGAGAATAACTATCAATGAACAAGATGCACAAGAGGAGTAAAGGGATGCATAGTAGGTCGACTACAAATAGCTAAGAGTTGTGGAGTCTAATTAATGAGATGGCATGGACATTGGATTGATACAGTCATCCTTATCCTATTTTTTAACAAAACTCGACATGGCGAACTTTAGCTAGCTATGGACTTATAAAATATCTTCAAAGCTAAAAGGAAAGAGTTACATGCATGCACGCTCTCACATAGACAATATTTTGTTGATTACTTAGTTGTCAATTGTTCTTGTTGTTACTAGTTGGAGATTGATTCATGTTGAGTAAAGAATGATATGACACTTGTTGCACAACTCTATTTTAATATGTGTCTTTGAGAACCTATGAGAACCTCGGTTTCGATCAAATGGCAACAATGATCATCAAATTAAAGAAAGGATGGCATGCACATCATCCCTATGGTTGTTGTGCATGTCAAATTGGCTTGCACAACAACCCAAATTGGCATGCACAACAGCCACTGTGGCTTCTGTGCATGCCAACTTGGAATGCATAGCAGCCAATTTGGCATGCACAACAGCCACTATGGTTGTTGTGCATGCCAAATTGGCATGCACAATAGCATTGTGTTTTATGTGCATGCCAATTTGGAATAGCAACCAATTTGGCATGCACAACATCCCTGTGGCTATTGTGCATGTTGTTGCTCAAACTTTTATGAAGTGACCAACGTCAAGTAAAGTGTCCCTAGAATTGACAACATATAGAGTATCAAGCACATTGGTCAATTGTAAAGTGTTGGGGTTCCATATTTCAAGAAGATGGCATGCAACCATTCTGGAACAATACAAGCATTGTTCATCAACATCTAGTTCTTCACAAATGTTTGTGTATGTGATTACAACCTCAATGCTTCCATATTGAACAATAATGTTTTATGGATTGCAAACTGGAGAATTTGGCCCTGGTGCAAGTCTCAATTGATGAATGTATGTCACCCAATATTTCCAATTGAGCATGTTTGGCATGTCAAGGCAAGGAAAGACATGTTAAGGCAAGGCATGCCATGTCAAGGCAAGGCGTGGAAAGGATAGGCATGGCATGTCAATTCAAGGCAAGGCAAGGCAAGGAATTTCAAGCCAAGGCATGGCATGTCAAGGCAAGGTAAGACATGTCAATGCAAGGCATGTCTTGTCAAGTCAAGGCAAGACATGTCAAGTCAAGGCATGGCTTGTCAAGGAAAAGCATGGCTTGTCAAAGCAAGGCATGGCTTGTCAAAGCAAGTCATGGCTAGGCTAGGCATGGCATGTCAAGGCAAGGCATCGAATGTCAAGGAAAGGCATGTCAATGCAAGGCATGGCATGTCAAGGAAAGGAATTTCAATGCAAGGCAAGTTATGTCAAGGAAAGACATGTTAATTCAAGGCAAGGCATGTTAGGGAAAGGCACGGCAAGGAATGTCAAGTCAAGGCATGACATGTCAAGGCAAGGCATGGCTTGTCAAGGCAAGGCATGGCTTGTCAAGGCAAGGCATGTTCAGGCTAGGCATGGCATGTCAAGGCAAGGCATATCAATGCAAGGCATGGCATGTCAAGGAAAGGCATGTCAATGCAAGGCATGGCATGTCAAGGAAAGGCATGTCAATGCAAGGTAAAGTATGTCAAGGAAAGACATGTTAATTAAATGAAAGTCATGTCAGGGCAAGGAAAGGCAAGGCATGTCAAGGCAAGGGAATGCATGGAAAGGAAAGGAATTGCAAGGAAAGTCATGGTAAGGCATGACAACACATGGAAAAGAATGGAATGTCGAGGAAAGGTAAGACATGTCAAGGAAAGGAATGGCTTGTTAAGGCAAGGCATGGCTTGTCAAGGCAAGGCAAGGCAAGACATGTCAAGGAAAGGCATGGTTTGTCAAGTCAAGCCTCGGCTAGGCTAGGCATGGCATGTCAAGGCAAGGCATGTCACTGAAAGGCATGAAATGTCAAGGAAAGGCATGTCAATGCAAGGCATGGCATGTCAAAACAAGGCATGTCAATGCAAGGCAAGGTTTTTTAAAGAAAGACATGTTAATTCAAGGAAAGGCATGTCAAGGAAAGGCATGGAAAGGCAAGGCAAGGAAAGACAAGGAATTTCAAGGCAAGTAATGGCATGTCAAGGAAAGGCAAGGCTTTTCAAGGCAAGGCATGGCATGTCAAGGAAAGGCATGGCTTTTCAAGGCAAGGCATGTCAAAGCAAGGAAAGGCATGGATTTTCAAGGCAAGGCATGGAAAGGCAAGGCAAGGCATGGCTTGTCAAGGAAAGGCATGGAAAGGCAAGGCATGGCATGTCAAGGAAAGACAAGGCATGGCATGTCAAGGCAAGGAAAGGCAAGACATGTCAAGGCTAGGCATGGCATGTCAAGGAAAATCATGGCATGTCAGAGAAAGGCATGGAAAGTCAAGGAATGTCAAGGCAAGGCATGGCATGTCAAGGCAAGGCATGGCATGTCAAGGAAAGACAAGGCATGGCATGTCAATGCAAGGCAAGGAATGGCTTGTCAAGGCAAGGCATGGCAAGGCTAGGCATGGCATGTCAAGGCAAGGAAAATAATGGCATGGAAAGGCATGGCATGTCAAGGCAAGGCATGTCAATGCAAGGCATGGCATGTCAAGGCAAGGGTAGGCATAACATTTTTTTATGATCTTTACTAACGTTTATTAGAATTGTTAAATGTTTTACATCATTGGAATGACATCTTAGTTGTAACTTATTTGATATTTGATTATCGTATGTGCACTTTGGTATGATGTAATATGATTATCGTTTCTTTTCATTTGTTGTAATATTAGATATATAACAGAGAAATTAATTATTGCATGAAATAAATAATAACTCTTCATTCTAAATGTTTGTTTTTGCAGAACAAGGATCTTCCAGAAGATCCAGATCATCCTCAACAAATAGATCTAGATCATGATGTTGGGTCTGATGATGAGATGGAAGATGATTCTCATGATGAGACAGATACATATGGCAGCGATGCCATTACCAATGCATATGACGATCATGACGATCATGATGATCATGATGGTGATGGTGATGATAATGTTGAGGCAATTGTTGGTCGCAGCGAGTGACATTCATGATCATATGGACTACATCATGGATCATTTTTTATATATTGTTATAATTCCTCTTTTCATGGTTACTATCATATGTATTATTTTCACGGCCTCCAGCACCATATTATTGAGTTGTGTCATTTTGACATGTTTCATGTTGACTTATATCGTTTGGACATGACGTATCATATTGACTTGTATCATTTTGTCTTACATAATTTATCATTTATATTTATATCATTTGTACATGTTGTATCATTTTGACTTATGTCGATTGTTGGACATGTATCATTTTCAGATTATATTGATCTATTGTCATATATATTTGGATTTCAATTTTTTTAGTTATATATGATGATGATCTTATCAATATTGACTTGTCAATTTTTATAAACTAAAAGTGGTTCGTGATTTTTGGATGCATATTTATTATGTATGATGGTTTTGATTTACTGCTCGTGATGGATGTTGTCAAATTCACTTAAATTATATATATTTGACTCACTTTTTTTATTTATAGTTGATGATCATGTTATAATAATTATCTTGTAATTTTATATATACCAGATGTTGTAGATTCTATTTTGATGGAGATTTAATAAGTATAATGATGTTTTTAATTTGTATAGATGTACGTTTCCCTAAAATATTCTTTATAAATTGTATCCTATAAAATATTTCAAATGCATTTATATGACTTATTGTATAATAATATAAGTTATTTAAGAGACATGATATATTTAACTAATTAAATTGAAATAAAAGATATTAAATTAATAAATGTAAGCAAAACAAGAAGCATTGTTGGAAGCAAGAAAGGAAGCAACAATGGAAGCCGGATTGGAAGCCACACCAGAAGAAAAACTGGAACCCAAACTAGAAGCAAAAAGGGAAGAAAAACTAGATGTAAAACTGGAAGCCAAACTAGAAGAAAAATTGGAAGCCATATCAGAAGCAAAACTGGAAGCCAAAATGGAAGCAAAATTGGAAGGCATATCAAAAGAAAAATTGGAAGCAACACCTGGTGCTATTGCTGGTGCCAAACTGGAAGAAAAAATCGATGTCATATCAGAAGAAAAACTAGACGTAAAACAGGAAGCCAAAATAGATGCAAAAATGGAAGAAAAATTGGAAGGCATATCAGAAGAAAAATTGGAAGTAACACTAGGCGCTAAACCTAGAGCTACACCTGATGCTAAACCTAGCGTTATTCCTGGAGAAAATCCTGGCACTAAACATGGTGCTAAACTTGGCATTATTTTTCTGGCGCTAATTCCAACGCTAAATCTGGCGCAATTATAAAAATTCCATATTGCGCCTCATTTTACGCCAGAAAAGGTGTCTGATTCATGGAGTAAAATACACTAAATTTTGGTGTTATTTTAGGCGTTAATTGCCTGTTCTGTTGTAGTGTATGAAGATGAAACAAATATTGAAAATGAATAATTTGATTAGCAAGACAACGAAGAACCAATAACTAAAACACTTGTACAGAAATTCACTAATACAAACAACATCTTCGATTTCCACAAAAATCAAATAAACATTGCTCCTAGTGAGGACTATGTTCCACTAGGAATTTTACAGGACAAATACTCAGAGGATATTATCTTTCCCTTGCTATTTTATGGTGAGAAACAACTTGATGATATAACTAGGAACTTTTCATATCAAAAAATAGCCAAGTGGGAAGTATTGCACAAAGAAAATGACTTTGCATATCATACAACAAATATATTCTACAAAGCAGTAGGCATTATCATAAATCAAGTTCTTAGTATCATATGGATTAGAATAATAAAAGAACAATTGAAAGGAAGAAAGCTAAAAGCAAGAGATGTAAAGTCAAATCCAAACTTGGACTGCATTTTGAATCAGATATTAGGTACATGTATCTCAAGGCAATTCGTACATCACCAGAGTATCAATGACATACACACAAGAAAATATATGCAATGATACGACAACTAGGACCAAAAACCTTTTTTGTCTCTTTCAGCAATGCAGAAAACCATTGGGAACCATTGGTTAATGGACTAAAAGAAATAAAATATCGAACAAGAAATACATATGAACATGGAATAAAAAACAATGAAATTGATTTGTTGATTAGTAACGACCATGCAACTTGTGCTCGCTAATATAGAAATAGGATATCTGCGATGAGAAATTTAATAACGCATGACATAAGTACTATGGAAATATCGAAGACTTATTCTTTGTTACTGAGTTTCAAAACAGAGGGAGCGAACATGATCATGTATTGCTATGGATAAAAGATGCACCAATTTATGGAAAAAATACATATGCAGAACTCAAGATGTTTGTTGATAAATACTTGTCATGTGATTTGACAACAAGTGGGGATGAGTTGAAGATTCTACAACATCATCGTCATACAAAAAGTTGTAGAAAAAGAAAAAGTGTGTGTCGTAGGTTCATTTTCCCACAACCCCCAATTAAGACAACAAGAGTACTAAAACCTCTAGAATATGACAGTGACAAAACAAAGAAAAATGCAAAATTGCTATTTGAGACAATAAAATTTCTAAATATGATGGCACATATACATTTGATAGCTTCTTAGCTAGTTTATGTTTAACACATGATGAATACATCCATGTAATTCCATGTATCTTAAACCAAACAACTATCTTGTTACAAAGAAGGCCATCAGACATATGGAAGAATAGTTTTGCACAACATATTCCAAAAATATGAAATGCAAATACAGATTCTTAATTTATAGTTGACTCATATGTGACAACAGCATATTGTAGCTCCTACATGACAACATTTGACAAGACAATGACATCAACATTTAAATGCATACGAGAAGAACATGAGAAATCAAACATCGACATTATGAAAACAATTGGTAGACTTGGAAAGGCTTTAGTAAACATACAAAAAATGTATGCACAACAAGTTGTACACATTATCCTGCATCTACCACTAAATATTGGTTCAAGGAAGTGTTCATTTATAAACACGTCACCAATAGAACAATGATCATTTATCCTCAAGAAACAAGAATATTTTCAACTTGAGCCAGATGATTATGAAGACATAATGTGTTCTTTAGTTATCAAATATTACATATGTCATCTTGAATCTATCAATGGTATATGTTTAGATGAATTTGCATCAAATTATACAAAAAAGGGAAAGAAATGTCGAAATAGTGACAAGTCATATATTATAAGGTATTTGAAATACAACAAGCATAAAGATTTTGAGAATTATTGCCGAGAAAAAATGATGCTATAAGTTCCATATCGAGTGAGCGAGGAAATTTTTAAGAATATCTACTCAACATGGGAGGATGCTTACAATTCGCTAATAGAGAACATAAAACAAAATGAACGAAAATTTTACGCATGAAACAAACTTGACATGGGGTGACCCTGAAGATTCAAAAAATGCAGTTGAAAATAGAGAAAAACAACTTTTTAACTTAGACATTACCTATAACAAACAAGAACTTCCAAAGCATCTGTGTTCAAATGTCAATAGAAACTATGAGAAATATGATTTTGAAAACGATTTGCAACATTTCTAGAGCAAAAGAAATATAAGAATAGATGCCAATTGACTTTATCACATTGTAAAGCAACCACATATATTAGAGAATTTAGAATTATTAAATATTAGATTTCAATTAAACCAAGAAAAATATATATTCATGAAGGACATTTTGACAAAGAAAAAGAGTGAATCAAACAAACCATTCCACTTGTTTTTAACATGTGGCTTAGGAACTGGCAAAACATTCACCACCAAAGAACTATTCCAATCGTTGATATGTTTCTACAATGTAGAAATGGAATATGATCCACTACAACTGAAAGGAATCATAACTGCATATACAGGAAAGGTAGTTTTTAATGTGGGGGGTGTCATATTGCATTTTACATTGTATATGCCCTTTAACAAATCAAAATACCTTCCATTGAATAGTGAAAAATTGGATACACTAACAAAACACTTTGAGCAACTTTGTGTATTACTAATTGATGAAGCATCCTTGATAGGAGAAACATTATTATATGAAGTTGACAAATGTCTTTGACAAATAAAGTGTAAACCAACATCTTGATTTGGTGACATCAACTTAATATTTTTTAGAAATATGTACCAAGAAAAACCCATAAGGGATTCAATGATCTTTGAAGAACCGATAATCAATAAGCAAAAAGTTTCATGTATATTTTGGCAAGATGAGGTCAAATGTTATCAATTGCAAAGCACAATGCGTAAAAAAGACATAGATTTCATTAGAGTCTTGAACAAAATGAGACTCAATAAATAGTCATACCAGGGCATTGAATACATTAATGCTCATTACCATAAAATGCCACCCTTGGATCCATTATTTCCATATATTTTTTTAGAAACAAAGATGTGAAGAAAAATAATGACCAAATGTTCTGAGTAGTCAATGAAGAATTAGTAATCCTTGATGCTATTGATGAACATGAAATCTATCAAGACACAATGGTAACTTATGATCAAGCAATATCATTACCAACAAGAATACTACTCAAAAAGAAATATGTTGGTTGAACTATATGCAGGGAATTATAAAATAGAAGACGGATTAGTCAATGGTGTTGATGGATATTCAAAGAATGCACAAAACAAGACAAAGATGTTGATGTTGTTTGGATAGAATTTGCAAATACAACAATTGGGAAATAGTAGAAAAAACATATTATGAACTATATCAACAAGGCATTCAAGCAGCATGGACACCAATACTATGAATTGCAAAACCAACTGCATCTCCTAAAAACAAATTGCATGTAACTATTCGAAAGCAATTTCCAATAAAATTAGCATGTGCTAGAAAAATACATAGAACGCAAGGGCTTACTCTAAACAAACTTTCATTTGATGCAACTGGAGTGACAAGGCATGGACTTATGTATGCAATATTGACAAGAGTAAAAACAATGGATTCATTGTACCTATTGAACCCATTATATCAAAATAACTTTTATGTAGCAAACAAAGTGTTAGGTGAAATGAATTGTCTAGTAACAAATTCATCATGGATAGTAGAAGAGATTGAGAGACCAATTTTTTCTACAAACAGCTTTTCAATCTCTACATTAAACACACGTAGCCTGCAGAAGCATCTTGCAGATGTAGTCCAAGATAAAGATTTGATAGAAAATATGGTTATCTACTTTCAAGAAACCCATTTAGACTACGTACCAATCGTTAATGAATCAAGCAAATTCAATATCAATATAGAAAATGTTGTGCATGGAATCCTCACTTGCATAGAAAAGACTATAGAGATAAAAACAACAAAAAACTACTCGAATGATAAAGTTGAGTTGATCACAATGAATATACATGCTCAAAAATCAATTTGCATATTCAATATCTATGTTGTGCCTTTTGCATCTATCTTAGCAATAATTGACACAATTTCAATAGAAAAAATTAAAATGGTGCAAAGTGTTTATGTGTTTATAGTGATTGGTGATTTCAACATTGACATTTGTGCAAGCAATCAAAGGAGAAAATTGTTGTAACAACATATGCAATCATTAGAAATGCAAGAAGTATTGTTGTTGATATTATGATAGCTACGGAAGGTATTAACCTCCACATGTAACCTCTGACAAGACTAGAATATTCTGAGAAGCAAGAGAAACCCTAAAACGTTGGATAATAACCCTAAGAGACAAGTCGTCTCAAGAGAATATTTAATATTGATTTATTAGCCTCCAGAAAGAGAAGTTGGCCCAGTCAAGTGAGATAGACTAGTATAAATAGAGGGTGCTAGAGCTCATTTGTCATACACACTCTCACAACTGCATAAGACCAGTGTTGCGCAAGTTTGGAGAGGCATTGCAATTGCTGCAACTGGCATTTTGGTTTTGGCTTGGAATTTCTCTTGGTTATGGTTTGGACTTTCTGCTTGGTCTTTGTTTATTCTTGCTTAGTGTGCTAGCCTTGGAGAAAGGTGTGCTACCTTGGTTGGCTATTGGATTGCTTCCAAAATTATTCTATCTGTCAAGGTTAAGGTGCTTGGGGGTGGCCTTTGTGCCTATGGTTGGGTGACAATATTGTTATATTGTCTATGGTGAAACGAGCACACCTATTTTTCTAACAATTTCAACATTGAAATTTGTGCAAGCAATCAAAGGAGAAAATTGTTGTAACAACATATGCAATCACTAGAAATGAAAGTAACACATAGGTTTTTATGAAAGGGAAATCATGTTATTGACCACAATTGGACAAACTTGCAAATTGAACAATGTCATGTTTATGTATCAAAAGCATATTGGATTGACCATGACATAGTATTTGCTTTACTACAGTTTGAGTGAGATTCAGATCATAATAGCACCCTTTTTGAAAATTATAATGAAGCAATGTAACTCTATCTATATCATAATCTCATTCAACAACAAAGAAAAACAAAAATTATGTTCATTGTAAATAAAATAAGGTTCTTAGAATCACAAGTCACATTTATAGTCTCAAGCAATTATTCTTTGCTACAAAAAAAAGCGTATGTTCTTTGATACAAAAAAAAAAAAGCAAAGATGCTTATTGAATTCTTCTATATTGTCATATACACATTTATATCAATAAAAAAGTACCATAACATCATTGCAAAGATAATTCAATTTTTTTTATTAAAGGTAAGCTTTGTTTCTTTGTTTTTTGGTGAATTGAAGCTATATCTCTTATATTCTTCCTTTTATAATTAGCAAATTCAACATTTTTTCTATAAAATGTCAATGAAATATATGGAGTTTATATTGCAGGCTTGGTTAAGCTACAAACAATCCTTCAAGTGAACTTGGCCATTGAATAAAATAATGGAAAAAATGCACACCTACAGGTACGTAGACTTGTACCCATGCTAGATGCTACTATGAATTCCTATGGTATAATGGTTGAAGCTATGGAATTTTTGCATTTTCACTTTAGTATTATTCCTACTTAACCTACAATTATGCTATGGCCTCCTAGTCAAGTCATGGTCTATATGTTTTGTTGTGTTATGTTGGCACTTAGAGACATAATCCACATTACACACAGACTAATATACAAACTTAGCCCCTCCCGATACATGACAAAAGATTAGGAGGCAGAGAAGGGAAGAAAGTACCAATATCATTGAGGATAGAAATAAGTAACATATTGCAACATGAATGATGTAGTTAAAACTAGGTAACCATCAAGAAGATGACCTAGCCACTACAAACATAAACTAGAATTGCTATGGTCCACTCTCTACCTAAAACAAATTGACAAATGTGAGTTCCTAAAATGTGGCTCTATCTTATGAAGCATATTGTAGTTATGATCACATCCAATTACAATCCTAGTATCTTCCATGGGAATAAATATAGATCCTAACACTAGTTATACTAGGATGACCTATCATGTGATCATTGATTAGTCATAAAGTTATTGTTATAGAATAATTTTTGCATTGCTTCCATGCTAATGATTTCTTCAAAATCTATCATTGTTACTGAATATCTATCAACCAAAGTTTTAAATTCCCTCCTTAAAAAGCCTTTTTGAAGCACATCAAAATAGAGAACTCAAGTTAGTCCATTGTATAAGAACTTAGTGAAACCAAACAATCAAATTTAGTATCAAATGAACTTGATATTCTCCCCCCCCCCAACTATTGATATTATGGTAGTTGCAGGAGGTATTTACCTCCACATGTAACCCTGACGAGAATAGAATATTCCGGGAAGCAAGAAGAAACCCTAAAGCATTAAACCTAACCCTAGAAGACAAGTCGGCTCAAGGAAATAATTAATATTAAGTATTTAGCATCCATAATGAGAAGTCAGCCGAGACAGCTCAGGAAAATAGTATAAATACAAGTAGCCAGACCTCATTTTGTACACACAGCTCAGAATTTCAGCTGGGAAGAAGTGTGCACTGTATTTTGGGGAGCAACTACAGCCGACAGTTGCTGCAATCTGTATTCATGGTTTATGCTCAGACTTTCTATTGGTTATGG
Organism: Picea engelmannii; assembly: GCA_009831015.1. Classification (NCBI taxonomy): domain Eukaryota; kingdom Viridiplantae; phylum Streptophyta; class Pinopsida; order Pinales; family Pinaceae; genus Picea; species Picea engelmannii. The sequence goes on along the minus strand of ML780618.1, from coordinate 361,090 downwards.
TTGGATTTTTTTATCAGTCTTGGTTATCTTTATGCATTAGTCATGGTTGGCTATTGGTTTTCTTTCGTAATCATTCTTTGGGTGGCTTCAGCCTATGGTTGGGTGAAAATATTGTTATATTGTCTATGGTTAAATGAGCACATCCATTTCTTTCTAACATGTTATGGGCCCGAACTATCTTTGGACAGTCTAACCGTTGGAAGATAGATTGGGAGGATTTGCTCAGTTACAAGTGCAGTTGCAGCCAGTTTTTGCTGCAACAATGAAACCTGAACCCTATTGTTGAGGCACCTTAAGTGAAGAGATTGACCTAATTTTTGGATAGCCTAGTGCACCCTAGCCTAGCGCACCTCATGGTACTCTCAGCAAGCTAAGACGTCAAGTTTCAGTTTTTGGTCAAAATCAAGGGTTGACCAAGTCAAAGAAAATATGACTTACTCTATGAAGTCAGAAAACAAGTTAGAAGGGGTTTATAACTTCATAGCATGGAAGAAAAGGATTGACCTCATCCTTTCCAAGAATAAAGTGTTGGATATCATGAAAGGAAATATCGTGGAACCACAGTTCGAAGAAAGAAAAGAGAAGGAACCTCAGAACGTTGCAGTTATGGAGAAGTTCAAAGATAGTGACATCAATGCCATGAGTATCATAGTGAACTCTATAAAATACCACTTGATACCCTACATCTCTCATATTGACTCATCTAAGAAGATGTATGATGCCCTAACTAACCTCTTCTCAGTCAGAAACATTAGACAAGTAATGAGTTTAAAGAATGAGCTCTATGACATGATGATGACAACATAACATCATACCTTGTGAGAATCTCTCAGTTAAGAGATCAACTACAAGCTATTGAAGAAATCATTTCAAAGAAGGAACTAGTAAATATAGTACTCAATGGTATTCCCAAGACATGGGATGCATTTGCCGCGAGCATGAACACAAGAAAGGAGTATCCCACATTTGAATAACTTTGGACTTTCTATGCACAAGAAGAATCAAGGATTAGTGCAAAAAAGAAACCCCAAAAGAAATACGATGATCAAGATTTCACAGAAAGGAATAAAAGGAAGTTTGGCCCAAGGAAGAAACCAAATCAAGAGAAAGATATGTCAAAAATATAATACTTCAACTGTCGAAAATATGGTCACTATAAGAATCATGGTCCTGAGTTAAAGAAAAGGAAGGAAACACATGAAGCATCAATTTCTGAAGAAAGGGAACCCTCAAAGAAGGCCAAGCAAGACAAAACAAACTTCTTCTTCTAAGACTAGGTAACAATAGTCTTCATAGTTCTTGTACATACCATGTTTACATAGTTTCTGTACATATCTTGCATATCTATTTATTAGAAGATAAGATGTTCAAAGAGAAACAATACCTATGGAAGAATAACAAGATAATGATTGCTATCACGATGACTACAAATCAAGCAATACACATGAATAGATGAAGTACATCGACAACCCTTGCTAACAATTCATGTGGAAGCTATTAACATAAGTAACAACTGCAAGATAAGCCGAAATTAGAATCAAACTTGAAGAAACATGGAAGAAGTAAAAACAAAAAGAAGTCAGCAATCAAAAGGAAATTAGAAAAAGACTTGTGACACTTTGCAAAAGGCAATAAGGATGTAGACAGAAGCATGGACTCTCCTAGATGGAGGGAGCCAATTATATAATTCCAAAATAAGAGCATGCATTCATGCATGAAGCAAAGATTAGGAGGGAGCTAGTCCTAAATAATATTATCCATTGAGGATTATGAAGTATCTATCAATGTTCCCATTGATGGTAGCAACCATGAAAAGCAACACGTGTTCAGTTTAACTCTAGAATAATTCTTCCTCGAAAACAAGCCTTAAAGTATCCCTAGTTGTCCATCCACATCCATGATCCTATGATCAAAGGAAGAAGTCATAATCTTCAGGGCATGCAATCTATAGAAAAATACATGGACCCAAGTGTTATCACCATAATTTCATCTACAAATGGTTAGAGGAATCCAACATCGTCAAAACACTCATTAGTTCACTCATGGACCAAAAATGCATTTCCAAAAGGTCCAAAACTATACAACCAGTTATAAAATCATAATGCACTAAGACTACATAGGGAGCGCGCACACATGCACCATCCAGAAACGCAAGAAAAGCGCACATGTGCACGATGCGCGACTGTGGATGCAAAAAACCGTGCACCCCTCAGAACGGTGCATTTATGATATTGGTCGGCCTTCCACCCACTTCTGGTTCAGCGTCCAAGTTGATTTGACACCCAAATCTCGGCTGAATCCGACTGGGGAGCTAGTCAAAGACCTAAGGGTGCCCTAAAGGGCCCCTTGTTCACACTAAGAACTGGTTGCATAATGCCTCAAAGCTATGCTATAAAAGGAGGCCATGGGTGCACTATATTTTCAAGGAATTCATTTGTATTGTTATGTTGTTGATATTCTCTTGGAAGATCCTCTTTCCTCATCAAGAACATGCAAGCACCATTTCATTTGGCCATTCACATCACCTCTTGAGTGAATGTGCTTTGGATTCTCTTCACCATTTCATTCTAGTTTGTTACTTGTAAGAAGAGTTCAATCTTTGGGGGTCCAAGAGCCCTTCCTTGGAGGAAGAGGGGACCCATATATCTCCATTTCTCTTTGGTGTTTTCTTTCCACTAATACAATCATTTCCATTGGTGGCATGAATGTTGTTTATTTCTTCTTCTAATGTTCTTATGCACTCTAGTTTAGTTTTTTTTATTGTTCTTATTTTAGTCTTTTGTTTATATCATATGCTTTATACTTATAACTCTTTCTTTCACTGTTGTCTTGCCTAGCTAACCCAATTGGGCTTGTAAGAATCTTTATTTTTCTCATTTAGGTGACAAAAGAGGTGCAACAGATTGGCGACTCCATTGGGGAAAGGTATCAATTTCCTCCCCCATTTGGGTTATTTTAGCTCTTCCTTTTGTTTATTTAACTTGCAGAAACCATAATCGGCCCAAGCCAACCTGCAGAAAGCCAAATTCAAAGTTGAGTTGAGAGAATTTCATCCGAAATTTTCCTCACAGCCGTGTAACAGAAGTGTGCGAGCTTTTTAACCCACAGGCACGTCTTCAGCGCACGTGCGCTCAACCCACTATTTTGCTCAGCACATTTTGCACATCTACGCCAAAGTGTCATCTTTTATTCGCGGATTGGCGCCACATACGCCTTTGTCTACTCTGTGACCCACGCCTCTGCTCAGAAATTCACACATTGTACAATTTTTTGTGATTTTTTGAGGGACCATAGCCTTCTTAAGCTTGATTCTATGTAAATTGTGATATGCACCACACTTAGATACCCTCTCCATATGAAGGGATTAGTCAAAACATAGGCACTTAGGGGGTTAAAATCATTATTTTTTCTCTTTTTTCTTTCATTTTTCCACATGGATGGCTTGCTTTGATTAAAAGTTTAAGTTGGAATCATTCTATATCACATATAAAACTTCCATTGGGACCAGAAATTGGATATCAATCGTTGAGTATGCTCTTCTCTCGCACCCCAAAGCGATCTTGAGAATCAGAAAGAGATTGAGGGAAAATTTCATCTCCATTCAAAAAGACAAAATCTTTAGGAGAGGACAACAGCGCCCTCGGGACTCCTCTTAGTTCATTTTTTCAAACACATCTTAAGATTGTAAGGGCCCATACATGTCTACATGCTACAAATATAGGATAGTGATTGAAGTTTAATTTTTTAGATTAAATCACTAGGGAAGTTTAAAGGTTTTGTAATGGGCCCATACATGCCCACATGTCCACAATCTATGATAGTTTTTTAAGCTTTCTTAGATTAAATCACACTAGGGAGTTAAAAGATTAGTAAGGAGCCACATGTCCACATGTTATTTTCTTAAGGACTTTAAAATTCCGCAAGGTTGTACCAATGGAATTTAGTTAATTAGCTAATCAAGACTTGTAAGGACCACACGAAGTCCACATGCAGCAAGGTGACACTTAATTTATTAAAAAAAATTGGCACACTTTCACTTGTTCACACACAAAGTTCACCAATCACTCACATAGTTTTGTCTAGAAATCGTGGAGATTGAAGTAAGTATCCTCCAACGGAATTTCGAAATGCCCCACCCTTGTTTTTCTTGACAAAGCTATCCACTCCCACTTAAGTTCAACGAGATTGGTTCACATGATCCAGGTGGATATCGGTGGCCACTCACCTTTTCCAAATGGCTCAAAACAGTTTTCTGGCCATTTTGGCAATTTACTATTTTTAGCAGGTTTTAACTTCTGGGGCCATTTTGAGGGTCCAAATGAAGGTTTTTAGAGATCAATGATATCCAAAGGCATAATTGAGCCCCCAAAATTAATCTCCTCGGCAATACCTTTCCAACGAGCTATCACACACCTAAAACGGAGATCGCATGCAAAAGTTACGACCCCGGGAAGTTGGTGTACTCACTTACCCAAACGGGGACCACATGACTTTTGGCGCTTCATCTCCTAGGGTTAGGTTTTTGAATGTCTAGGACTTTTGGCATTCCTGTTTATTGTAAAAAGGCCTTCAGAGCCTCATTGTAATCATCTTCTTGCGAATGCGAGTAGCCGTCACATCTCTTCTCAGAGATAAGCTGCCACCATTCTAGCGAGTCTTTCACTCTGTATTTTTACAGTATCTGTACATTCTTTCATTAATAGAAATAGTGTATTACTGTATATCTATGTTTATGGTTGCATCTCTGATACATTTCTGTTATATTACTGGATATACACGATATCTCTGTGCATTTATTTATTATATCTCCGCTCTCATTTCGTGCCGAAAATAAACCGGATCAGTGGTATCAGAGCAGGCAGCTCTTGATCATTTTTCAGTGCATGTCCCTGACGAGGTCGGAGTATAGAAAGTTGGGTCTCAAGCTTGTCTCTCTCGAGGAAAATCGCTCTCACACACCCAAGAAACCCTCAATGGCAGAAGAAAAGAAAAACGATGGAGAAGACGATCCTATCAGTCTGTTGCTTGAGCAAGCTCTCACG
>ML780618.1:340349-352034 GCA_009831015.1 Picea engelmannii | reverse complement strand
GTCCCCCCCAGCCTATTGCTCCTCCACAAGGACAACCACATGTTGGGATTAACTTTGTTCAACCCTCTCCCATTCAGCAAGTCCATCACTTTGAACAACTAAATACGGAAAATCTGGCCCATCAGTCAAACAATGCCAAAAAGAAAGGAAAAAACTGAAACAATAATAATCCAGGACCAAGAGGGAACCAAAACCACCCCCAACAAAACCAACCTGCTGGGGGAAACCAAAATCAGGGGAACCAGAACCCCCAAGGGGGAAATAACAATAAACACCAAGGGAAGAAAAACAACAATCTTCGTACCAACTTCCCTTGTGCCCTTTGTGGTGAGTATGGCCACTATACTCACCATTTCCCTCAAATCGTTGACTTCAAATGGATGAAAGAATCCAGAAATGGATCACATCCCCCAGTACCATCTACCCCCCAGCAGGCCCCACAACAATATGTGTAGCAACCACCCCCGATTGTCCTACAAAACCCCATTCCTCACCAAGGAGTGATGAACACCCAACAAGAGATGCAGCCTGCCCCACCACAGATGGGACAGTATCCACATCCCAGCAATCCTGCAGATCGCATTATCCTCCTTACAAGTGAAGAAGAAGTTCTTCTGCAAACACGAACTCGTCAATATAGTGCACCTCCTGACTCCTTTCCCACTACCTCAAACACAACCCCAGCCACAACTGGACCACCTTTGATGATTCCTCTCCCTAATGTTGAACCCCCCCTTTGTATCCCTTGCATCCCATTACGACGGAGCGTCAACAACCCTCAGGCTAGGGAGGCACACAATTATAGCCTGGTCGATGACTTGGCACAATCTCTTGCTGCCATGTCAGTTTTAGAAGTCCTTCAGACCTATCCTACACAACAGAAGTCATTACTTTCTACCCTGGGGGCAGTCAACCTTGTTGATACTCGCCTCATCACCTTTGATCCTCATAGTGGAGAACCCTGTCTCCCCGCTCTGGTCGCTTTCCAAATATCGGTTAAAATTCGAAACACCACTGTTCACCACTGCATTATTGATGAAGGTGCATCCACATGCATCATGTCCAAAACTATATGGTAGAAACTGGGTTCCCCCGAGCTCATACCATCAGCCATCACTTTGAGATCTTATGATGGATGACCATCCTCTCCTGAAGGGCTCTTTCAAAATGTCCCTGTCGAACTCGGGGGCAAAACTATCCTCATTGACATTGAAGTTATCGATGACCCGCTGGATTACAACATCTTGTTTGGGTGTAGCTACATGTATGCGATGAAGGCTGTGGCATATTCTGTATTTTGTACCATGATGTTCCCTCGCAACGGGAAGATCATCACTATTGACCAAGTATCGCATTACGAGCCTAACCCTTCCTCCAACATCAATAATATCCTACCCTTTGTTCACACTAATCCCGAGGCTTACCCACTCATCCAAATGGGTCCCGACATTCTCAAAGACCCATCCTTGGTAGGGACATATCATGCATCACCCCTGCTCATACATCCATCAGCACAAGTATGTGCCATCTCATCCAACGGAACTACATCTGAAGATACTCTCTCTCCCACTGAGACTTCTATTAGCCCTGACATCCCACTAGTTGCAACACTTCTCCCTCAAGAAACCCCAAACAACTCTTCAGCTCTTCCTATTCTTGACCTCCCCCTCCTCCAGGGCCATATCCCGGTTTGGGAGACAATCCCCCAAGCCATAACTCAAATCCCTTTCTTTTACCTCCCACCGAGTGTACAATCTTTCCAAGTAGTTGCAACACTTACCCTTCCTAATATGGTGTTGGAAATCCCTGTATAGTATATACATCCCCCTAAGATGGTTCCCCAACCATCCCTCCCTCCTCAAACAGAAGGAATCCCAATGCAAATTCCAGTATTAACCCCCACCACACCACCACCACCCCCACTTACCAACACCACTGCTACAACCGGGGGCAGACGGAAGAAGAAAGAACCTGCCACTCCTCCTCCCCCACGAGTTCATCCTCCTTGTGCACTATGCAAGAAATATGGACACCCCACTAATAAGTGTCCATCCCTCCCCGAGCTACACAATTTAATTCAACTACCTCAGGCAACGACACCACTGATCGCTTCCTCTACTTCACCCAATACTACCGCCACTACATCCCCTACTACAGGCAGCAAAGCTCTGTGAACCAAATTCGCATGTGCCATCTGTTCAGAGTATGGCCATTACACCCACCATTGCCCGACGTTACCTCAATTTTGTCACATGCTAATGATAGTCCGTCGGAGCTTCCAGCAAGACCCCCCTCCACCCACATCATCCCACACACAGGTCATTGACATCCACTATGTCACAACCTTTATCAATGAACGTATGCGATGTCCTTGTGCTCTATGTGAATCACTTGATCACTTCACATATTAGTGTCCCACGATCATTGAATATAGGCGTCGTCAAATGACCCTTATTCAAACCCCTCCCATTCCTCCAACGCCAACACCGCCCGTAGTTCCTCCTACTCCCTGTCCAGATATTGTTTATATCTTCTCCCCCGAGCCTGAGGGACTTCCCACTCCTCTGCGGTTCATCGATAGCGTGGACAAGGATTTGCCCCCAAATCCCCCCAATTCTCCCATTCATTTCCCCACAGAAATCTTACGCCCAACTTCCATTTTCAACCCACAATATCTCGATATTTGGTTTATGATGAGCGAACCCACACAACCCCCTAGCGTCATTTCCCCTGCTCCTTCAGCAGATAACCACGCAGTGATAGTCACCAATGTTTTTCCCTGAACCCACTATATTCTCGACAATTCCACTGTGATGAAGACATCCTCAAGGAATTAACCAACCTCGATTGCCCATGGGATCTGCTCCATCACTGAGCGCTCTTTCTCTCACAAGACACCTTTACGCCTCTTATCCAGAACTCCATGTATGCAATCGAAACCAAATATTCTCTCCCCCCCAAGCACATAGATTGGTTCAATAAACCTATCCCTGGCCCCAATGCTTTTGAAGAAGGCAACATGGCCAACATTTCCCTCACCATCAAAATTGATATTTCCATCAAACCTGGCATCATAGAGGAAATCACCATCGACGTTGCATGCTCACTTGAAGACCTTAGCGCTTACAAAGCTCTCTTCTAGGAATACCAGGACATTTTTTCCTGGTCATACACAGAGATGCTTCGCCTTGATCCCTCTATTGTCGAACATCGTATAGACACATGACCTGATATTACCCACGTACGACAAAAGCAACGTCCATTACACCCATCCAAAGCAGCATCCATCAAAGCCGAGATTGACAAATTACATGTTGCAGGGTTCATATACCCCATCGCATATATGTCATGGGTCTCCAACCTCGTCCCAGTAAACAAAAAATAAGGAACTATTCATGTTTGTACGGATTTTCGTGACCTCAATCACGCTTGTCCCAAAGACAATTTTCCAACACCCTTCATTGACCAAATTATCGATGATTGTGCCAGCCACAAGGCGTTGTCCTTCATGGATGGCTTCTTTGGATACAACCAAATTCATATCCACCTAGCCGATCAATACAAAACCGCATTCACTACCCCTTGGGGTACCTTTGCATATCGTGTCATGCATTTTGGCCTCAAGAACACGGGAGCTACTTTTCAGCACACCATGACATACATTTTTCATGATCTGTCTCAAATCATTCTCACCTGCTTGGATGATATCATCGCTCGATCCAAAAAACGCACTCAACACCTGGATGACTTACGCATTGTATTTCATAGGTGTCATCAGTACAATATCCAATTGAATCCCCTCAAGTGTGTATTATGCGTCACCGTTGGACGCCTCCTTGGGTTCATAGTCTCCCAACATGAAATCACAGTTGACCCCCTCAAGGTCCAAGCCATCATGGAAATTCCCCCACCATGGAATTTACGCCAACTGCAGAGCCTACAAGGCAAAGCTAACTTTTTACGTTGCATTGTCCCCGATTACGCCACTTGGGCACATGGTTTCCTTCACCTCTTACATCATGATATCCCATTCCAATGGGACGAACATGCCCAAAACTCTTTTGATGATCCCAAAGTGGCCCTCTCCAATGCCCCATTGATTAGTCCACCCGACTATAACCGCGACTATATCCTCTACTTATCATCTTCAGTCGTCTCCGTAGCAGGAGTTCTCGTCCAATTAGGGGATGACGACCAGGAGCATGTCATTTATTATGTTAGTAAAAACCTTTCAGGGCCACCCTTGAAATACAATCACGAAGAGAAACTCGCCCTTGCAGTTGTCCTCGCAATCCAGAAATTGCACCATTACATCTTTCTTCGAACTACCAAAGTCATCGTAGATTCCAGCCCAATGCACTACTTGCTCAGTCGTCGGCAAATTAATGGAAAATTTGTTCGATCAATCATCATCCTTCAGGAGTACGACCTCAAATTTTCCACACCTAAGAGAAAGAAATCCCTCATACTTTCCGAACTCATTATGGAATTTCCTTCCGATACTACCAGTACCCCCGTCAGTACTGACTTCCCCAACTAACATCTCTTTTACATCCCCTCAAATGATCCTTGGTACGGCAATATCTTGGTCTACCTCCAAACACAGAAGTTTGGAAACCACCTCTCTAGGGATGATTGTCGATGTATTCAGCACCAAGCCCCCTGATACCTCCTTATAGACGATATCTTATATCGGCAGGGGGTCGACACCATACTTCGTCGATGTTTGACCATTGACGAAGCCGATAGAGTCTTGAATGACTACCACAGCGGCACATGCGATGGTCACCTCTTCAATATGTCTACTGCCCATAAAATCATTCGAGCAAGCTATTTTTGGTCCTCATTGTTTCATGATTTCATCCATGTTGTAAAGCGATGTAACAAATGTCATCTTTATGCCCACAAAGCATGAGCACCACCCGCTCTTCTACACCCATTCATCATTGTCGGCCCCTTTTGCAAATGGGGCATGGACTTCATGACTTGCAACCCTTCATCTAGAAATGGACACAAATACATCATCGTTGCAATGGATTACTTCACCAAGTGGGTTGAAGCTATGCCTACCTTCAACAACACCACTGACACTGCAGTGCATTTTTTCTTTAACCACGTCATCTCCCGCTTTGGATTCCCCCTACAGTTAGTATCTGATCACGTGAAACACTTCGAGAATGAGATTTTCATCGAACTCTCCTCCAGGTTAGGCTTCTCCCAAAAGTTCTCCTCCCCATACTACCCTCAGTCTAACGAATAGGTAGAAGCGGTCAACAAGGTCCTCAAGACCATGTTGCAGCACACGGTAAACAAACATAAGACCAATTGGCACCTTATGTTGTTTTCCGCACTATGGGCTTATCACATGACATTTAAAACTGCTATTGGTTTCACACCATTCCATCTAGTCCATGGGGTCGAGGCCACTCTCCCCATCGAATGCAAAATCCCCACATTACGCACCGCTATTGAACTATTACCCAACACTATTCCGATGGAACAGTGTTTGTTGACCTTAGAGTCATTGGATGAAGAATTTCGGTGTTCATTACAGCATAATGAGGCAGCCAAAAAGTGATCAAAGGCCACCTTTGAACGCCATGTCAACCTTCAATCATTCAGTGAAGGCGACCTCATCCTTGCTTACGATATCGCTCACGATACCCTCGGGCATGGCAAGTTCGAATAACTATGGCATGGACCTTACATCATCCAACATCGCCTCACTAAAGGCACGTACATTATTTCCTCTCCTGATGGCCACCCTCTCAAAGAACCTGTCAACGGGTTGTACTTAAAGAAATCTTACGCCTAAGCATAGCCATTCTACACTAGGCTTTTCCCTTTTCGTATGCTTTTTTTAGAGTTTTTAGTCTTATTTTTTCATGCCTTGCATCTAATCCACCATTTTTGTTATTGATATATGCCTCCTCCATTGGCCTACCACATCAGCTACACATGAACTGCTCCACTCCAGAGGCATATGTTTGGGCTCAGCAACCAACAACCAAGCCGAATACACAACCGTCATTGGCCTCCTTGCAGAAGCCAATAACCGCCACATTCATTATCTAAGCGTCTTACTCGATTCCCAACTCGTCATCCTCCAGCTCAACAATGTGTACCGTGTTCGTGATCCTTGCCTCTTGCGCAAATACCTGCAAGTTAGACTTTTATCCCGACATTTTGATTCAATTACATTTACACATATTCCAACACAATTTAATCAAATAGCAAATAATATGGCTAACCTAGTGTTAGAGTGGCATTTATCACATTAAGATCCCATCACACATACATACAAAGTCTGTCACGGCATATAGATTAGACGTCATCAAAAGCAATAAAAACCATCAACACATGTAAACACCACAAAGATCCAAAAAGGTATATCCATCATATATATATATTGGTCAACGTACCATCAATGTTTATAAAAAATAGTACATCAAGTACAAATAGGTAGGTGAACCACCTCACCCCTATAGATACAAAAGGTGCCACATCACCATATACAACATGGGATCACCAGCCTATATAAACACAAAAACACATGCAAAAATATATATATCGAGGCCCTCATGGCGCCTCTAGAGCACCACCACCCGGTCCTCTCTCGAGAGGAGGTACCCCACCAGCTAGGGGTCCCTCGGGTTCTGGGGGCAGCCTACCAGTCATCACTTCCCCTGGTACTGCTACTATGCAGATCAATGTCTGCAACTCTGTCTGTAGGCCCACACACTTCTCCAGAACTCCCTCGTCCTGGATGTGCATCCACATGCCCTCAGGCACTTCTTGTAGTACTGCCTCTAATCAGCGGCTTAAATCCTCAAAATCTCCCCCGGCCCCCGTCGGAGGAGCATGTGATGGCCCTACACACGGATCATCAAAATGCACCTCATGCCTGCTCTCTTGTCATCAGCAGGCCTCACCCCAGCATCATCCTGTCATCGTCTCTCTCCATCCCGGGGCTCTCCCCGCAGAGGTCTCACCGGCCCCTGACAAGCCAGCGCTCTAACCAACTCCACCTCGCGCATGCAAGGTCCGACATCTGTACACACAACAAACACACGATAGCACCAACATCCACCCATACATAAAATACAATTCTATACTATCTAAAGATCAAAACATCAAATTTAACATCATACCTCTGTGGTCGAACACCTCCCCAGGAGGTAGCACCATCTCCGGATCATCCCGGAAATCCACCCCAAAATATAGATAGCAAAGTATGATCTGTGGCATCTGACGTCACACCCGGGCAACCTCGGACATAAAGTAATGGCCTCCCTCCCCACCACCATTGTGAACCAAAATAGTCGCCCACCGCCTCAATCGCGGCTCTCACACCCCAAGAGCATCCAAAAGAACTCTCGGGTGCAACATAGGCACCCTCTCCAAGAACCACGCCACCAATATGGACCCAAAGGTGAACTCCCCTGAGTCAGCAGCTCGACACCTATCCAGTTGCCCTACCATCTTGGCATGCAACATCACGCCCCAGGAAAAATGCTCACCTGCCAACGCCCTCTGCATAACCCTCAGCTAACCCCCACTAATTCGTTCAGTCGCGAGAGACTCATAGAATCTCACCACCATCGTTGCCACGCAACGATGTACAAGGGCATCCATCGCCCCAATGCTCACCACGAAACCCGACATGAAGTTCTCCCCTGAACAGTACCTCCAGGCTAGGGTAGCCAACTGCCCATCCCCAGGTAACACAGGCTCCACCAGTAAAGGAGTTCCCCAAAAAGGGAGCCCCGTCAGAAAATATATATCCTCCACCACAGTGAATGCCAACTCCTCACCCCGCACAATGAAGCAATGTCACTCTGAACTCCACATTGCAATCAGGAATTGCAATAAATACTCTTGTGCCTGCAGTAAGGAGTACTCAAAAAAATTCAACAGCCCACAAGCTGCCAAAGTATCTTGGACCATCGACTCCTCATCCCTCACTACCTCCCTCATGTGTGACCAATCCCTCTCTCTCCAATGAATTGACATCTTCCAAATGATCACCTGCATCCCCATATACAGTACTTGATCAACCATCACAACCCATAAAAACATTCAAATCTCCAAAAAAAGATCAATTTTTTACCCCTATGCTTTGCCTCAAAGGCGTGGCATTTTTCCCCACAATTGTGCACTCATGCACGACTGTTGGCCATACATAGGCACACCCATGTGCCCCTGTCATACCTAGAGGCACGCATGAATGCGGGCATGTTTACGACACAGTTGCGCACACATGCACAACTGTCAAAAACACAGCCACGCATGCATGCGTCGTTATGCTTCGAACAGGCGCGCATTTCATGTGCGCCTGTTTTTCCCCTTCATGCGCCCTCGTCCGTGGCTCTCCCAATTACAGCTACGCACGTGTGCGCATGAATCTTTCGATCACTCGTGCACTAGGGGGCCCACACTCACAAAATCCCTTGTACAGTCATCCGTACAACCCCTGCCCAAAAATGAAATCCTAACTAGTATGCAAGAGGATCCAACCACTAACCTGACCCTTGCAGAATCTGGATCGCCCAACTGGATCTTCTGGAATCTCCAAATCTCCTCTACAATCTCTCGTCCACTCAATAAGACAGCAGGTACAAATGAGGTGGCATTGTGGGCCCTACAGCTATATATAGTCTATTTTGCCAAACTTCTAGACATAATTCCGAGAGCGTCGGGCATCCATTTTTTGATCTGTCTTCAGCCATGGGATCAGAATCTCGCCCCCTACATCATTCCATTCCCCAGGCCATGATCCATCATCATCCCCCAAGGAGGATTTTTCTCATACCACACTCAGGTACGCATTCTTATATTCACACATTATTGAATAACCGTTATATGATCTTTCTCTTCAAATATTGTTCACGTCGGGTATTCAATTTTCATGTGTCCAGGTACTTGATCATTATACATCTACATTCCCCCTTCAGGTATATCATCGACACTGGCATGTATTCATTCCCTTTGAATATCAAATTGCATCTCCCAGTCACACCCTCCAATCCTTACCTCTAGGATCCCTATATCTGGCTCTGCAGTAATGTTACCTCCATTGCATTTTGGTACTGTCACCCGGTAGCACTCTCCTCCACATGAGCTGTCCCATTCATAGTCCCCCTTGGCAATTGACACTCATGCTGTTTTCACCCTTTAGGGATGGGAGTCCCAATAGTCTTATGTTTTTTCGAGAATCATCCACATACTCCTTCTCCTCATTTTGCTAAGCCTGCCTAATGGACTCCCAGGTTCTCTCATCATGATTCTATTTTGACTGCACCTCTGTAGTATCATTACCCATCCATTTCATCCATAATCAGTTTGCCCATCTACAGATTTCCCTCCACTCCTTTCACCTAATATAGAAACCCACCTATGGGGACCCCTCCCTCCACCTGTTTTCCACTCAACTTGCACCCTCACAGGCCAAGCCATATTGCACTACGGCACCCATTTTTGTATTTGTACAATCATCCCCAATGATTCTTTATTTATTTCATAATTGTACAAAACCTTTGTTTCCAGCCTTAACATAGATTTTTGTCATCACCCTTGGAGACCTTCTTTTTTCGGCAGACGCAACCCATGTCGCCCTTGGTTGGGGCATTCATTACCTTCTCCTCCTGATGACACCGTTCATAAACCCCGAGTATCCCACAGTTCTTATACCTTTGATCTCTGATTTTGTCCACTTTGTCATGCCTCTGGCACAATTTAACCCACGTCTAGCCATCCCCCTGACAACTAGATTCAGTTTCACGGTTGTTGCCACTCATACCTCACATATATCCCCAACCAAGGACAGTCTTGAGTCTTGTTATCCCTGATATCTAGGGATAACTAGGAGATCATGTCTCGAGGCCCACATGGTCCTAAACATGGAGTACCGAGAGCAGGATTGACCTAAGCATGGCCCTGGACGGCCCATCTGTCTTCTTCTTCGCCAGATTTGTCCTGTCAGCAGCAGCAGTTTCCATCACCACCGGTTTGGACTTGCTTCGGAGAGGACTCTTGCTCCATGAGGTAATTGGTCCAAGGTATCATGGTATGTGTCATGTTTGATCGTTATAACCTTCTTATATATGCATTAGGTTCCTTTCATTTCTGGTGACTTCTTGGATCTTACACTAATCCACTTGACCATTGTTGGGGTGATTGATGGGGTGACTTAGCAATTTTTTATTCATGGGTTTTGGTTAGCCACCAAAGGGGATTTGCAGAGCCATCGTTCCACTCCCACCATTTTGTCATTTTTTCATATTATATCCCATTAACCTATCCCATTTCCCTAGTCCAGCCATTAGGATGACCTCTGAGGGTTACACTTTGTCTTGTGGGAAGAAGGGGCTAAAGGCCCAGGGGGTAAAAGCAGCTGGTAAAAGATAAAATCCATAGGAAATAAAACCTAGAGATGCTTCGCCTAGGGATCCCCGAGAAGGCAATAAAAAGCCTCTCAATAAGAAACTAAAGGGACCCTAAGAAAAAATAATAAAACAAGACCTAACCAAGAGGATGGGAGGTCTCATCACGAGTCGGACCATTATGTTCATAGGTATTCAGCAGTATGACATTGCCACTATCTGGTCACCAAGCCAGGGCAGTGACCTTTGGTTGCATGGCCAAAGGAAAGGGCGTCTCATCACGAGCCAGCCTTATCATTTCTGTGAAGATACCAGTGGGTAACGCTATCAGCTCTGGCCACCAAGCCAAGGCAGTGTCCTCTGGTCAGACCTTGAAGTAAAAAGAAATAAAAGCAATAAATAGAAAGATAAAGGCAATAGAGGGCTTGGAAAAAATGCATCCATGACGGGTACAGCTCGCCTCCTACAAAGGCACCCACAGACAACACCTGCCCTTGGTCTGACTATGACTGGACATCCCTAAAAACCATATCACCTCATAAAACATGGTTTGAATAATATTTTGAGGGAACTTTCCTTATCTTGTGGGTACTAGCCCAATAGGTTGCTCTGTTGGTTTCTTCATCTTTGTATAGTAGATCTGTGTAATATCTTTGAGCTCTTACATGATATGTTAGGTATTTCATGCATATATTTGATAACTTTAACGATGAGATATGATTTACATTGCTATGATCTCTAGGACTGATGAGCCCATGGAGGGCGTAGTCTTTGATGTGCAGGACCATACCCGGCGGACAGGTACTAGTGGACCAGTACACATGGGGATATGATTAGTTCGGACCTCCATGGGGCTAAAGAGCCCATCAGATGGTTGTTGGGATGGCAGAGACAGGACAATGTTGAGATGAACCCTTGCATGAAGAAGAAGATGGACGTCCTCACCCAGGACACTTTGGCAGAGCCCACCCTAGGGGGATCACCCGCTGCAGACGAGATGATGGTTTTGATGGACAGGATGCCACCCAGGGCAAGCTGGACATTTTCTGGAGGATGTGGCAGTGTGCTGGGATCACTTGGCACGTGTGGCAGCTTGCAGGAGCCCTAGAAGGGGCAACTTTTTGCCTTTTGGATGCTGATCTTGCCCAAAAAGGGCCAATGCCTCCCTCAGAGGGGCCTGATGTCTCCCTTTTAGCTCATAATTTTGACATTTTAGCATTTAATGTGACAAATAATGTAATATTGTTAAGTCATCCTTGTCGGCTGTTTTAATGACCTATTTTTGTAATTAAAGGTCATTTGG
>ML780618.1:322972-339151 GCA_009831015.1 Picea engelmannii | reverse complement strand
CGCAAACAGGTGCCTTTTTCAGTGGAATACCTTCTCTTTGACTATCTCTCTTGGCAGTAATCTGTGAAGGGGAAAACCTACTTTGACCTCTTGAACCTTAAACCCTTGATATTTTCTCTTTCAGCACCCCAGATTACTAGGGATGTCTCCCTTGGGATTAGCCACCCTAAATAGAAACAGCTCCCCATCGAGGTGACAGTGGGTGGGGAAGCTCCTGTTACGCCAGTTTGACTCTTGCCTTCAAGATACTAAACCTTTCCTACAAACTGAGTGATAACATTTTGGCGCCATTGTCGGGGAACACTGAGTCAATCTTCCTCAACGACAAATCTTTGGTAAGCCTTGCCTCAAAGACCTTTTCTTACAAGATTACATGGCGACTCCACTACAACTTTTTCCCCCTATTATTTGATAGTTTCAAGAAAACTATCTCGCAACTCCACTGATGACGAAGCCAACAATGACATCCCAATGGGACCTAGGAAACTACAGACCTTTGGATATGAGTAAAATCCCGGGATATCCCAGAAAAATGCCTCCTCTCTATAAGGATTTCCTCCCTCAATTTGTTGGCATCAATGGAGAATGTCCTGAGTCTCACATGAGAAGATTTTTGGATTTCTTTCAATACTTCCCTATCAACGATGAGGCTGAATACTTGGTGATGAAACTCTTCTCTGCCTCCCTGCATGGAGAGGCCAGAAGATGGTATGAAAACCTTCCAACTACCAGCATCACTGCTATGGACCTTTTTGAAAAGATTTTCCTTGCAAAGTGGACCATGAAAATGGAGGATATACAATCATTGTTGAAAGAGATTGAAGGCATAAAACAAAAAGAGTTTGAGATTGTCAGAGCTTTCGACGCCAAGTTCCAGATAGTGCTTTACCAGATTCCTCGAGGCCATCGTCCTAAAGAGAAATACCTCGTCTACCTCTATACTAATGGACTTCAGGGACATTTGAGCTTCCTTCTAGATAAGAAAAAGCCATAAACACTTGCAGAAGCTCATGACATGGCTATTCAAATTGAAAAGAGTCTTTTCATGACCAGGACCGATGCCATGGATACTCTCAGCTTGATAAAACTAGTCTCCCATGGAAACTTTGTTGAAGATACGAAAGAGAGAGGGGAACAAGTTTTCAACCAGCAGACTGAAGACATGGCTGAGGAGATGGAACCTGAGCAAAATGATAAAGTATCAATGTGTACCCCTCCCTCTGATGAATCAATCCAAGAGCCATTTTCTCCTGCACAACAAAAAAAAGAAGAGGTTAGTTGCGTTCCATCTCAAGATACCAATGACACCTTGTTCTGTGATTCAAAAAATGAAGGAGAAAAGAAAGCTTTGAACGAAGTTGATGACCCTTGCTGTGCAATCGAAAATGAAGAGGAAGCCCATGAAGATGAAACAATGACACATGCTGAAAACATCGAGCTCCTTGAGGTTCCTGCATAGCAAGAAACAGTAAGTTACCCTCCTATCCTAGTTTCTGATAATACTTTGCCTTGTGATAAAAAGGAGGAGGAGGATGAATTTTCAAATGTTTCAAACCCTGCATGCTATGACACAGATAGTGACATTGTTGATAACATTGATGAGTTCATACATGTAGGGAGACGTAGGTGGGATATAGTTGGTTATGACCAGGATCCCATCTATGACATTGAGTGTCATCTCCAGTTGTTACCCTTGCAATTGACACAACAGATTACTTCTGATCAATGGCAACAAGGAGATGAGGTTTTCACTTGTACCTTTCAAAAAACCAAGGATGACTTAGTACCTTATTTTTCTGATGATTTTCAGTCTTACCTTGAGATATTTGATGAGTACCCTGCTGAGCACTTGGACTATTTTCATGAAGATGATTGCCAACCACCGTTGTGCTCAGATTTTTGCCAAAGAGTCTTAAGGAAAGAGGGAGGAGCATGAGGCCTAGCTTAAGCTACACCGGAATGAGCCTCCTCCCCTTAGGGTTTTGACTTAATGGCCCTGCCATTGCAACACCATTAAGCCTAACTCTCCCATCCTTAGGTTTAGATCCTTCCGAGCCTTTAGTCTCACTCCTTGACTCCATAATACCCTAGGCACTGGTCTAAAACTTGCAACGTTGAGTCTATAGTGTTAAAACAACCTTCTCAAAACTCTTAAATTGAAACCCTAACTAACCCTAGCGGCCTACTAACCCTAACCCTAAGATGACGTCTTGCCTCTTATAAACTTTTGCTTGGTATTAAAGTTGCGGCTAAGTCATCCGTTGATAGATATTGAAGTGTTGAGTATCTTCATTGACCTAATAAGCAAAACGTTCACCTCAATATTTACCCAGACTAACCTAGATTAGGGCTGACGTCACCCTCAATAGGCTTGGCGCAGCAACATTATATATATATGAGCACATTGAATGCGTTGTGATAACACAAGGCTTGATTTTGTACATTGAATGCAAGTATCATTTTGTATTTATTGAAGAAGTAATATTATAAGCCATTATCTTTATTTGCAATCATTGACTTTGTCAATAATTACATGTTATTAGTGCTCATATATATTGAAGATAGTCATTAGCAATTGAAGTACTAACCATTGTTTGCACGTTTTAGTTTTATTTGCCTTGTCTCGCAAACATGTGCCTTTTTCAGTGGAATACCTTCTCTTTGACTATCTCTCTTGGCAATAATCTGTGAAGGGGAAAACCTACTTTGACCTCTTGAACCTTAAACCCTTGATCTTTTCTCTTTCAACACCCCATATTACTAGGGACGTCTCCCTTGGGATTAGCCACCCTAAATAGAAAGAGCTCCCCATCGAAGTGATAGTGGGTGGGGAAGCTCCTATTACGCCAGTTTGACTCTTGCCTTCAAGCTACTAAACCTTTCCTACAAACTGAGCGATAACAAGTCTCACCACTTCTTTCTTTCGCCCATGTTCCTCATCATTTCTTGATCTCATCCAGTGGATTTCATGAAGCCCTTTGCTTCTTGGTGTCGTGTCTCCCTTTCTGTCAACATCAGCACAGTTTCTAGAAGGACAACAGTATTTTGACTCTCATTACCTTTACAATGAAGAGTCTCGGACGGCACAGAGAGAACCATCATTTCTCTCTGATGTCGTTGACCCCCACGACAATCGACTTCAATACTTTATCATGTGGCGGTGGGTCTTACTTTGCGACTATTGCAGTTGTTATTATATATGTTGAAGACCTTTGAAATTTGATAGACTATCAATGTCTACACATTATCGACCCTTCTCACAGGTGTCCTTACCTTTTTCAGAGTTTGTTCACCATCAAAATGGTCCTCTATTATTATCAAACCGCCCCAGAGAGTGTTGCAGTGATCTACATCAACACACAACTTCAGTTACTGTCTTACACATTTTTGAGTTACATAACACGAGCATGGGGCATGCCCGCCTCGTTTGTACACAGTTTTATTTTCACCCCTTGTGAAAGGTTTGGATCTTACATGTTCCCCTTTCCCTCCAATGGGTCGCTCTTGATACTCCCCACAACGCTCTTTCTTACAAAGGTACTCTCAATAGAAGAAACATTGAAGTATTTCAGCTATACGCATGCGCCTAACCTCACACATCAGGGGGCATCTGTTATCACTGGAATTTCGTCCGCAAATGGTTACAGGAATCCAGCATCGTCAAAACACTTATTAGTTCACTCATGGACCAAAAATGCATTTCCAAAAGGTCCAAAACTATACAACCAGTTATAAAATCAAAATGTGCTAAGACTACACAGGGAGCGTGCACACATGCGTCATCCAGAAATGAAAGAAAAACACACATGTGCGCGATGCGTGACTGTGGACGTAAAAAACCATGCACCCCTCCGAACGGTGAATTTATGATATTGGTCGGCCTTCCACCCACTTCTAGTTCAGCTTCCAAGTCTATTTGACACCCAAATCTCGGTTGAATCCGACTAGAGGGCTGGTCAAAGATCTAAGGGTGCCCTAAAAGGCCCCTTGTTCACAGTAAGAACTGGTTGCATAATGTCTCAAAGCACTATATTTTCAAGGAATTCATTTGTATTGTTATGTTTTTGATATTCTCTTAGAGGATCCTCTTTCCTCATCAAGAGCATGCAAGCACCATTTCATTTGGTCATTCACATCACCTCTTGAGTGAATGTGCTTTGGATTCTCTTCACCATTTCATTCTAGTTTGTTACTTGTAAGAAGAGATCAATCTTTGAGGGTCCAAGATCCCTCCCTTGGAGGAAGAGGGGACCCATATATCTCCCTTTCTCTTTGGTGTTTTCTTTCCACTAATACAATCATTTCCATTGGTGGCATGAATGTTGTTTATTTATTGTTCTAATGTCCTTATGCACTCTAGTTTAGTTTTTCTTATTGTTCTTAGTTTAGTCTTTTGTTTATATCATATGCTTTATACTTCTAACTCTTTCCTTCACTTTTATCTTGCCTAGCTAACCCAACTAGGCTTGTAAGCATCTATATTTTGCTCATTTAGGTGACAAAAGAGGTGCAACACCAAGAGCTAAAGAGAAACATGAGGAAGAACATGAAGATTCCAAGAGAGAAAGAAAAGTCAGAACAACCAGTCATTATATCGAGAATCACAAGACTACCATCTTGGTCTGAACCCACTAGAAACAATCAAGCAGAATAAATTAAAGTTGTGATGAAGAACAGTGTATGGAAGACTTATGAATGGAAGCATTGTGAGATCCAGAACTAAAGGTTCTCCCAGATGGAGGGAGAAGACTATGATGATAGCTTGTTCTAGTAACCAGACATACCTCTACCTGAGCCATTATATCTCCTGCATTATCCATGGGTTGGAGTTTACATCAGATGAATGCAAAATATTGTTCTCCTCAACAGAGTAATTGAACAAAAAATCATATGTAGAGAAACCTCAAGGTTTTGAGGTATACCAGAAAGAGACCCTTGTATGCAGATCATGTATGGATTCAAACAACTTGGTGCAAAGCCTCTCATGCACAGCAAAAGCGTGGTGAAAACTTTTTATAACAGAGATATTGTATCAGAATGGTTACTCAGAAGTCTAGGATCATGGAAGAAGAAGTGCCACTTGGATATATTCCAGTTTGAGTCTTGCCACAATGTTATGAGCTAGCAGGAAACAAAAGAGTTGAATCCAACTATGATATACTATAATGATCAGAGCTATATGAAGCCTTCAGAGAAAATCATTGTTCCAGAAAGACTGAAGTACATTGAGATCAAGAATTACATTCTCTGTGATGAGGTCCAGAAAAGAGAAGTGGTTATCCAATATATCTCCACAGATGAGAAGATAGCAGAAATTTTGGTAAAGCCTCTGTCCAAGATGAAAAAGTTTGCGTACTCAAGAAACAAGCTGGAGCTCGTGGAGATGACTTTCTTATTGAAAAGGGAAGAGATGACTCCCAGGTTCGGAAGGAGCACTGATGTGTTATCGATTTATGGAAATTCATTTTTCAGTTTGAAAAATGGTCCAGGATGAGCAGTTCCTTTCCAGTTTGGAAAGTGGTTTGAGATTTCTAACGGACAGGCATTTTCTAGTTCGGAAAATGGTCCAGATTAGAGGGTCATTTTCGTAATGAAAATGGTTCGATAGATTGATTATATACCATAGACAATGATTCCCCTTGTGGCCAGTGTGGGGGAATGGTCTAGGACATTCTTTCTTCTTGACAGTCACTCTCAATAGTGGTCAAGTAGAATGGTCTGCCTCGTCGGGCAGTCATTCTTTCGAAGCTCACAGTTGAGAGCAATTTCGAAGAATGGTTCGTTTTGGAGGTTGGTGCAGGACAGTCATTTCCTTAGGAAATTCTCCGGACAGTCATTCCCTAGGGCAAACTCATTCTCTCCAGGTTGCACTTTGTTTAGTACCGAAGGAATGGCCTAGTGAGGTGAATGGTCTAGGTCCAACAATCGGGGACAGGCATTCCCTAGGGCAGACTCATTCTCTCCAGGTTGCACTTTGTTTAGTACCGGAGGAATGGCCCAGATAGGTGAATGGTCCAGGCTCTAAAATCAGGACAGTTATTCTTCTATGTTTGAGAAGAATAGTCCATATGGCTCATGGCTGATGTTTTATTTTCTAAGCGCAGCTTCTGTTCCATATATCACAGATGTGAGTGGAAGAATGGCCCAGATGACTCAGTTTATATCATGATATTGTTTTTCTGTGCAGGTTGATATCAAATGATATGATTTCTATGGAGATTGTATGTCTCTAGACAGTAGATGTATGCTACTGTGGTGGATGTGTTCCATTGGTTGTGACTATGTGTCACTGATTAAGTAGTTGTGTTCTACTTGATGTGGTAGTGTACCACTGGATTGTAGTTGTGTACTACTATGGATAGACACAGTAGTGTTATATTGAATGAAATTGTTCTGATTGCCATGTAGACTATAAGTAGTGTTGAAAATGATTATCAGCTAGATGGATGATCAGTGTACTGATGGACAAAAATTCTCCAAATGAAAAATGGTCCAGGACATTTATTCTTCTAGGAAATATGCCCAGATTAGAAAAATGGTTTTTGTATCACTCTTTGGAGTGAGTGACTTATTCAGCATCATGCCTGATTACTCAGATGAGGTATGGTTTCGAGAGATGATGCAGTTGATGTTGTCAGATGACACTGATAGTGATGATGGTGCTCATGATCTAATCATGAGATAGTATGTACGGCTATGATGATGCTACCAGTTGAATGGTGTGTTTGTGCTCAAGACCATTGCCTTCAATACCTCCCTAGCTAGGAGGGAGTGTTGATATTATGGTAGTTGTGGGAGGTATTTACCTCCACATGTAACCCTGACGAGAATATAATATTCTGGGAAGCAAGAAGAAACCCTAAAGCATTAAACCTAACCCTAGAAGACAAGTCGGCTCAAGGAAATAATTAATATTAAGTATTTAACATCCAGAATGAGAAGTCGGCCCAGACAGCTCAGGAAAACAGTATAAATATAAGTAGCCATACCTCATTTTATACACATAGCTCAGAATTTCAGCTGGGAAGAAGTGTGCACTGCAGAAACTGGGCAAGTGTGCAAGTCTGGGGAGCAGCTGCAGCCGGCAGCTACTGCAATCTGTATTCTTATTTTAGGCTCAGACTTTCTATTGGTTATGGTTGGAATTTCTGATCAGTCTTGGTTACCTTTATGCATTAGTCATGGTTGGCTATTGGTTTGCTTCCGGAATCATTCATTGTCAAGGTTAAGGTGCTCGGGGGTGGCTTTAGCCTATGGTTGGGTGACAATATTGTTATATTGTCTATGGTTAAATGAGCACATCCATTACTTTCTAACACCAACTACGTCTATCTCTTGCAATTATTTTCTTTGTATAGTTAGAAAATGCAAGTGTCAATGGAAGACATCATTTAACTACAACGTAGAATCTTTAATCTTCAATGCATGATAGGCATAGTTAAATATTTTAGTACTGCCACTTTGTTTGACTCTATGCACTTGATTTATAATTTGCAACAACATTTATAATCAAATTCGGTATCAAATGAACTTGATATTCTTTCCCCCCTACCACCTCTGTCTCTTTCAATTTTTTGCTTTGTATGGTCAGAAAATGAAATAGTCAATAGAAGACACCATTTAACTCAAATGTAAAATCTTTAATGCATGATAGGCATAGTTTAACATTTTAGTACTTCCACTTTGTTTCACTCTATGCACTTGATTTCGAATATGCAACATTTTTTTTGTAAAGAAAGCTTATGTTGCAAACTTGGCAAGACCAAATAATAAAATTTACTCCTAGAGAAAGTTGATGGCCTTGATGAGACATATCAAAAAAAAAACTTTATAGACACAACAACTAGAATACAAATGCATTACAAAGATTTCCACTATGGCTCTAACTAGTTTTCTAATTTTAAACAATTTCACTTTGTAGCTACTTTGTTGTTATCCTATCATTTGTCTCCTAGATTTCCAAATTTGCTTGATCGTAGATTGATGCTTTGATTGTTTGGGTAATCTAGTATATCAAGTGGCTTGCTACACTAAGTTTGATATAAAAGTCAAAACATGATCACATATTTTACTTGTACCACTGCATTCCATTGTATATGCTTCACTTGTGCTTTACAGCACTAATATGGTTTAATGGAAAAACTCATCGACACTACAATTCTTGTGATTTGTTGGCCATTTATCATTGTTACAAATTATAAAGTGCACTAGAGTTTTAAATTGTCACCTCAAAAGCTTTGAAGTACATTTTCTCTCATTATTTTCTGCTAAAACAAAGCAACATAGAGTTCTTATGTTAGAGTAATCTCTTAGAACTTAGAAAAACTAAGGAATCAAATTCGATCTTAGATGGACTTGATGGACTTTGGAACATGCTTTGCAGCATCAATTTTCTTTCACAAACAAGGTCTATTGTTCTACCATCCTAGTTATTCATTGTCATTGTAGAATCCTTATGAAATATGTCGTCGAGTTTACCACTAACTTGCACCATCAAAAGTCCTAAGATTCAGTTTTTTATTGACTTCTTCTAAAACATAGCAAAAATTCTTATATTTTCAAGAGAACCAAGTAAAACACAGTTCTTATGTAAGCCCAACATTTGCAAATTTTCTAATATGAAACAATAGCATTTGTCAATATTGTAAGTATACTTTTATTGTTTCGAGCTTTTTTCATTTGGCAAAAGAGCTTTCAAGTTTTCCAATAGGTATGTGCATTTGAAATTGATTGCTTTAACTATTGTCAAAATATGTTTCTAAATATAATTGCATTGTTTCTCTTACACTTTCTCTTGCTATACAATTTAGTTTATGCTATATGTTCAAATTCATTGGATCTTCATCTAACATAACAAATATTGTTTTGCACACAACAACATGAGAAAAGACAATGAGGACAAACAAAACGAAACAACAACATTTGGGATAGAAAACAAAAGGTAGACGTTGTAAAATATGGATTCAAATGTCTCCTTCCAAGATTCATCTGTTGACTTGTATTTGCTTACAATGTATAGTACCAAACAAATAATTTTTGTTCTAATCATCGTTAAGGAATTGATTAGTTACAAAGTTAGGAAAGTTTTCGATGGCAACATTGTTGTCACGTATAGAGAAATACTTGACAAATTGAAAAAGTCAATCAAGCTTTTGCGTGTAAATTTAACAGATGAAAAAGGTGAAATGGTTGTAACCTTGAATGTCCGCAATAGTTTCATTGAGCAACATCAAGCAAAACTCCTACCAGGAAAATCCATTCGCAACACCCAAAACAATGATGTTCATGGAGAAGCTTAATGTATTTTGCTAGTGGAACAAGAGAATAACATAAAAAACATAGCACCTATTTGTCAAGAATACAACTTCACGCCAAACACATCAATTAGAAGACTTTTAACAACAACATAACATTATGTTATTGGAACAATAGGTGCATTTGTGACTAGTGCAAAGAAATTAGGCACACAATATACATTGGAAATCAAAGATGGCAATTCGGAAAAGATAAGGCAATAGTAAGTCTTTTTCGATTCAAACATTTAGAATACGCTTGATTTATTTGCTTATGATGTGCTTTCTAAGTAAAAAATGGAAACTAATGTTTCTAGTTGTTAAAAAGTAGCTACAGTTATTTCCAACATTCGCAGTCAACTTTGATTTCATCGAGGAGCGACTTTCAATGAAAGAATTCCCTGTGTCGCTATTCAGAAACATTGTGAAACGAAAAAGAAACAGTTTTGAATGTACTGCACACAGGGCAATCAACATTCATTGCACCATTAAAGGCAAAGAAGGCCTTTGAAGATCTAAAACTACTGCTTAAGTGCACAAACCAGGGAAAAGTTAGTAAGCATCTATAGATCTGGTATATTATGCATATTGTCCATTTAAAAAACATTAACTCATAGTTACATTGACTCATGTAAAATAGGTTCAAGGCACATTGACAGTAGCAAACATATATTTGAATCATTTTCAGCCTATAAGTTCAAAGTGCAATTTAGCAGTAGAGACTTTTGGATCAATACAAGGAACAATGTTGAATTGTGCTAGATGTCAAGCTCAAACACCCCTCAACTATTTAAACAGGTTAAAGTGCAGCATAGTCAACACAAAAAATACAAAAATGTCATGTTCTCTTAAAGATGACATCTTAAGAAACCTTTTGTCAAATTTAACAGCATTGTCATACGAAGATCTGAAAGAAAAATCTGATGTTATATATATGCCTCATGACTTTATTGTCTATAGAAAATTTATGCTCAATCAAGACAATATAATAGTTGAGGTAGAGAAAACTGTAAGAGAATAAGATTACCTTTGTCTAGTTTTCGCGAAAAAAATAAAAACACAACAACAACAAAAAATTGTAAAGAAATAAATGTATGTTTCAAAGGATTGCTTTACTAAGTTCCTTCTAAGCTTAGTCTTGCAATTTTTCTCCAGTTGTTCTAACATTCAATCTCATTGTCAATTGCAAGGATGTCAAATTTGTCAAATAGGAGCAGGATCACTAACTATTGTGAAGGACACAGAAAAACTGATTTTTTTGGAATACAGTTGTCTAGTCTAATTTCCTCAATGATTATGTTTTACATTTGAACCTTAAAAACCACTACAATTTAACTTTCATCTGAAAGTAACATTTTCTTTCACAGTTAGCTCCAAGAATTTGGATTCGTTAATAGCATTTGTTTTGATATCTCTATGTCCCTTCAGAATTAGCACTATGGATATGAATGGTTTTATAGCATCTTTGTTGTATATTAAAGAACAATGATGTAGTAAATACTTGAATTTCTAAGTTTTTTTTTTGAAATTTTGAAATTTTTTAATCGTCATTTTTTTTTTTTACATATGAGAAGTTGTATTTGCCTTTGAGCTATTTTGCATAGAGAAAAACATCCTATGTGTTGAGCTACTGTCTTTTGATATTCTGAAGAGGAAATAATATTTTCTTGATCTTTTCAATCAATTATAGCGTTTTATTCACAACTTGTTGTCTTTTGCAAGTATATCTTCCTCAATAGTAATTTGTTGTGATTTTTTCCCGATCTACTGTATTCAAAAGTTTTAACCAAATCAAAAGTTTAATGAAATATATTTATGACAAAACTCCAATATCATAAATTGTGAAACATTTTTTATATTGTCAGCTTCAATATTACTAAACATATATTTGCATATATATAATATAATAAACATAAATATTTTAATTTGAATTGTCTCCAATCTATTACACAAAATATTTTCACTTTTATATCTTAAATATAAATATATGAATAATCAACATGATGTTCATCAAACACACACATTAGTATGAATTGGTACCATAACTTTTTTTAATTATAACCTGCAATTATTAAGTTTGGTGCTCTTATTCTATTTTTTTCCATATTATAATGGATTGAATGGAATTAATTTTGTTTTTTAATTTAAAATTAAATAGTTACTTTTTTATTCATAATGAGATAATTTTTTATAAATAAATATTTTTTAATTTCCTTCTAAATAAAACAAAAATTTAATTTAATATTTAATTTTAAATATATCTCATAAACATATAATTTTTTATAAACAAATATTTTTTAATTTCCTTTTAAATAAAACAAAAACTTAMTTTAATATTTAATTTTAAATATATCTCATAAACATATAATTTTTTATAAACAAATATTTTTTAATTTCCTTTTAAATAAAACAAAAACTTAATTTAATATTTAATTTAAAATTTATCTAGAAGGTTAAACTTTTTTGCACAAGCCATAAAATTTATACCACTAATTTTTTGACTTTAAACTATGCAAAACTATTATTTTAAGATAATCTCAATAGGCAGATATAAACAGCTTTGCAACCATTTCCACTTGTTTTATCATAACATGCTTATTTTCTCAATCCATATAACTTAAGATATCATATTAGCATTTATGATATCCCAAAACCTCTATTATTATGATTCATTCTATGTGCAATTGTAATCCTACTCCATATTCTTAAATCAATTACTTCATTCAATTTGACCACCCTATTTAAAATTGAGAAAAAAAAAATCTTTGAAAACAAAATTTAAATCATTTTTGCAAACTAATGTTTTATATAATTATGGAATGCAAAGTAGAAACAACGAAGAATTGTAAAGAAAAAAGAATATGCAAGTACAAAAATGTGCCACACTTACATGATATAATAAGATCACTCAACATGCAGCCATATCACTACCTCATGATGATTCACACCACCTTCATTTGTAGTCATCTTGGATTTGATTTGAAAATGTCCTTAATGAGACTCGTCTTGGGATTACCGTATATATTGCTTTTACCTTCATTTCTTTTGGTCTATTGAGTGATTGCTTGGCTCATTATGATGTTCTCCGCTCAGTATTCTCTAACTTTGATCATCCATAGCTTGTGAGCTGCACGATAAGGATCATCTTCTTTAATTATTTAATGCTAAGGCAAGGATCACAACGAATTTGACATAATATTTTTTATTTACTAAATTTTATTGCCACAGAAAGCACAATAGGAATTAGCAAAGCTTTCATGAGGTGCTCGCTGGATAATATTTGGTAACCATCTATCCAAGTTGATCCCTAATTGCTTTAGGCGTTACATTATTTGAGGCTGAAATCCTCATGCTGTCAGAAGCAAATTTGGTTAAATAGGGGATTTGGGTTGGTGGCAAGCCTGGGCAGGGAGCAGGGATCAAACTGTATAGTTACCGGGTCTACCAAGTGGTACTTGCTAGGTACAAAAGTGAAGTTCAGTGCGGTAGGCAATCAAAGTCAGGTTTCTCTAAGAGCGTAGCACATTTTCAGGAAACTGCTCACCTGACAGTAGCAGGGTGAGGAAGGACCTGCCCTGCCCAGTAAATTAAGAAGGCATAGAAGTGGGTTAAGGCCTATAGGTGGATTGGCAAAGCCACCCTCCTCCCGTCCTTTGGACTCTTGGAGGTCTCAAGTTCACGTCCAAATGTTTGGTAGATTGGTTCAAACGTGCTAGCTGGGGTTTTTCAGCAAGATGGTCGATTCCTACTCTAGGAGGTCTCAAGTTCAAGTCCAAATGTTTGGTAGATTGGTTCAAACGTGCTAGTTGGGGTTTTTCAGCAAGGTGGCCGGTTCCTACTCCAGGAGGTCTCATGTTCAAGTCCAAATGTTTGGTAGATTGGTTCAAACGTGTTAGCTGGGGTTTTTCAGCAAGGTGGCCAGTCCCGATCGCTGCAGGAGGATCCTAGATCCATTGAATGGTACGGCCCCCCAAGTGGCAGCGTGGGTTATTTCTGACTGCCCGGAGGATGTAAACCAAAGCAATTGTGGAGGTTGAACCTCTGGATGGAATTTTAAAAAAAACATAGAAGCAGAGCTTATATGACGTGTGGATCAAGGTACATATTGTTATCACTACAAGAGTCTTTCCCCGACTATAATGGGAATGAGCTTGGTAACTTAAATGTTTAATAATGTATGGGAAATGCGATCAAGTCAGATGACTAAATCAGACCTCACTCACTCAAGACATGCATAAACTCAACCAAATAAACAAGGCTTCTAACTATCATTGTTCAAAGGGTTTGCAATATAGGTGAAAAGATGAAGAATTCTCACTATGCTGGCAGATTCATACATAAAACACTTACATATGAATCGTTAATCATAACAAGGAAAATATACTTGCAATTCCAATTATCAATACAGAGATAGGATGACAGCTATCTGGTATTAGGTAAATAGAATAAACATGAATAAAACATCCAAGTACAAGTATAGAACAGAAAGGAAAATGTAGATCTGAACATGTAATTGCAAAAGAGCTTGTATTAATTTGAAAAGAACATGAGAAGCTTGAGTACAAAGTGTCTAAGAGTCCCTAAAGTTGAACCACAGTCCTTAGACTATCTTCTCCTCTTGTGTTCTTAACTCTAAGGCTTTAAAGCCTTTAGATCAAGGTTTCAAGATCCTATTTTAATGGATCTGAAATACCTACAATAAACATAATCAAAATGGATCTTAGCATATATGATCTAATCTTATGATGATAAGTCGAAATCAACAGCTTTCATCATTATTTGGCAGCTTGCTGGTGAAAAACACAGATTTCGAAATCTGTCTTTGATGGCTGGGCGATTTCTGTCAAGCACAGAAATGCCATTTGGCTTGATTCCTTCATAAAATTCCTCCAAATCTTTAAAAGAAGTATGATATGTACTCCCACAATTGTTATCCTTCATTTATAATTGTTCCCACGCGTCTTGGAATCGAGAAAACACGATCTAGGCAAAAATAGTAGCGTTCTGCCCTGTTTTGTGCAGAAATTTTCTAGAAATATGTCGCTTAAAGATTCACCCATATCTCTCAATAAGAACAGATTTTTGAAAATTGAGAGAGGTTTTTGTAGATCAGTTTGTTGTGGGAAAAAACCTCTCTCAGTTCTTTGAGATTCGTTTTCATTTGCCCGGGTCCGCATTTCAAAAACATGTGTCAAACAGAGAAATCTCAGATCCGAAAATTAGGGCTCAGAGATGGATTCGATTCTCTCAATCTGTGACACCTGTAGGAAAACTGAGAGAGGTTATTGTTCTCTGAAGTGTTAGGAACAAAAACCTCCTCCCGTTTCTCAAAATGATTCTTCAGTCGCTCAGAATCATCATTTTAAAATGATGACTCAACCCAGTAAAAACGCAGAATTTATGTGCTTTTGGTAGCTAAAATAGCCCTGAGTTTCACGTTTTAGCTACCGAAAGCTAGGCTTTCGGTAGCTTACAAGCCCTTTTGAAAAAGGCATTAGCTACCGAAACCTGAGTTTTGATTTTTTTAAGGAAAGAACAAATCAAATGTTTTTCAAACTTTATTTACACGCTGGAACTCATTAAAATGAGTCCTAAAAAATTTAGTAGAGTTTTTTCTAATGACTCTCTATCTCCTCCTCAAATAATTTTGACCAATTTATTTGAGGAGATAACGCATATTAAGGTTTACATTTAAGGTACATCTCCATAGACTTTAGCAGTCAAATATTTATGTGGAGGGGGTTCCTTGTCCCACAAACAAACAAGGGTTCTCATACATCAGATTATTATTATTATTATTATTATTATTATTATAATGTTTCCAATGTCTTCAAAGAATGTAATTTGGAACACAAATGCTACTCAACATAATCTATTGTCTATTGTTTGAAGAAGTGGTCTCTGAAGCTGTCGTCGGAAAATTGAGCATTTAATATTGGATTTGATTGCAGTTGACAAGTGAACAGACATTCCATTTGTCTATTGTATGCAACATAAATAGACAATTTATTTTGACCAATTTATTTGAGGAGATAACACATATTAAGGTTTACATTTAAGGTACATCTCCATAGACTTTAGCAGTCAAATCTTTATGTGGAGGGGGTTCCTTGTCCCACAAACAAACAAGGGTTCTCATACATCATATTATTATTATTATTATAATTATAATGTTTCCAATGTCTTCAAAAAATGTAATTTGGAACACAAATGCTACTCAACATAATCTATTGTCTATTGTTTGAAGAAGTGGTCTTTGAAGCTGTCGTCGGAAAATTGAGCATTTAATACTGGATTTGATTGCAGTTGACAAGTGAACAGACATTCCATTTGTCTATTGTATGCAACATAAATAGACAATGTAGACAAATATTTTGTAGAGTACAGTACTTCTGAAACTATCGTTAGAAAATTGAGCATTTACAACAAAACACTGGATTTGATTGTTGTTAACAAGTGAACAGCCATTCTATTTGTCTACTATATGCAACATAAATAGACAAACACTTTGTAGAGTACAGTACCCTTCAACTAAGTTGAGGATATTGAGATATAGATCATCACTTTGAAGTTTAAATGTGGGATCTCAGTGAAGATGTAGACTGCATGAAACTACATATAAAAGGAAATTCCAGAAAATTCTAAAATACAAATACTAAAATACAAATACAAAGATGTAGACTAGTGCCAACAAAGCGATGCAAATACTAAAATCAATAGTTGATCCGGATTATTTTCGGCATGAAATGAGAGCGGAGATATAATAAAGAAATGCACAGAGATATTGCAGATATTCAATAATATAACATAAATGTATTAGAGATGCAACCATAAACATAGATATACAGTAATACACGATTTCTATTAATCAGAGAAATGTACAGAG
>ML780618.1:293736-320641 GCA_009831015.1 Picea engelmannii | reverse complement strand
CAACCATAAACATAGATATACAGTAATACACGATTTCTATTAATCAGAGAAATGTACAGAGACTGTAAAAATACAGAGTGAAAGACTCGCTAGAATGGTGGTAACTTATCTCTGAGAAGAGATGTGACCGCTACTTGCATTCGCAAAAAGATGATTACAATGAGGCTCTGAAGGCCTTTTTACAATAAACGGGAATGTCAAAAGTCCTAGACATCCAAAAACCTAACCCTAGGAGATGAAGCGCCAAAAGTCATGTGGGCCCCGTTTGGGTAAGTGAGTACATCAACTTCTCGAGGTCGTAACTTTTGCATACGATCTCCGTTTTAGGCGTGTGATAACTCGTTGGAAAGGTATTGTCGAGGAGATTCATTTTGGGGGCTCAATTATGCCTTCAGCTATCATTGAGAACCTCGATCTCAAAAAACCTTCATTTGGACCCTCAAAATGGCCCCGGAAGTTAAAACCTGCTAAAAATAGTAAATTGTCAAAATGGCCAGAAAATTGTTTTGAGCCATTTGGAAAAGGTGGGTGGCCATCGATATCCATCTGGATCAATAGTGGCACTCCTTAAAGGTGAAAGTGGAAGACTTTATTGTCTTCCAACTTGGAGGACACATAAATGAACCCAAAATGTGAACTTATGCCAATATCTTTTCTTAGGAGCGATACATCTTTTGGCGCGGCTACCCTTTATAAAATGTTAAGATTGGAAGTTTGGTGAAGAATTTCAATCTATTATGCAGTAATAAAGAATAAGAAAATTTGCCTTTTCAAAGAACCTACTTGATTTTTGGACTTTTACAGGTAGCTTCATTCTCAGCGTTTATGCAATACAGGATGTGGTTGTAGAAGCCAAAACTTCAGATAACAGAACAAAGAGAGCATATTTTCTCAAAGATTGGCAATAGAACAAAAACAGAATTTCCGTTTGTCGTTTTAACATAAATGAGAGAACTTGGCCTGAAACACATTTGTAGGGCTTGAGTTGGAAAGCAGCCACACTGGCCCACCAAATATGATATATTTGTGCCATGATGCAATGTGTGAACGTTCATGTCCAGCAGTGTATCTTCGAACAATGGAGACTGGAAATCCGGGTTGTTGTGAGTAGGATGAGATAAGGGAACGTCTTCTTCCAGCGTGGATGGTTCATAACTTCATACAACTTCAGTCAGTTCACGTTGATCACTCGATGGATGCCTCACTGTGCTGGGAGGACCAATTTGAATGCATTCTGTCCCACCTTCTGTATGATTGCATATGGACCATAGCGCATAGGTTGGAGCTTATGATGTTGTTTGCCCTTGAAACGCTGCTTGTGCAAACGATGCCATACTTTGTCACCAACCTGGAAATGTGTTGGAACCTTAACTTGATCCTGTTGGGCTTTATATTTGGACCAAGCCTATTCAAATGCGCATTGGACCTGGTTATAGATCTGTTCTAAGGTATCTCGAAAAGAAGTTAACTCGGTCATCTCTCTTCAACCACCAGCTCTCAGGGATGTCAGTTCCTCCCAGTAGAACCGAAAGCGTCCCCGCTTTCTCAGATAAATGAGGGAACTTGGCATGAAACACTTATGTAGTTAACCACATAGCTTGAGATGGAAAGCAACCACACTGGCCCACCAAATATAATATCTTTGTGCCACGATGCAGTGAATGCACGTGCATATCCAGCAACGTATCTTTGAACAATGGAGATTGGAAATCCGTGATGTTGTGAGTAGGATGAGATAAGGAAGCGTCCTCTTCCAACGGGGATGGTTCATACAACGTCAGGTGGTTCACGTTGTTCACTGGATGGATGCCTAACTGTGCTGGGAGGACCAATTTGAATGCATTTTGTCCCACCCTCTGTATGATTGTATATGGACCCTAGCGTATAGGTTGGAGTTTATGATGTTGTTGGCCCTTGACACATTGCTTGTGCAAATGATGCCATACTTTGTCACCAACCTGGAAATGTGTCGAACCCGATGTTGATCCTGCAGCTTTATATTTGGACCAAGACTACTCAAGTGTGCATTGGACCTGGTTATGGATCTATGCTAAGGTATCTCGAAAATAAGTTAACTCGGCCATCTCTCTTCAACCGCTAGCTCTCAGGGATATCAATTCCTCCCAAGTTGAGCCAAAAGTGTCCCCGCTTTCTCACATAAATGAGGGAACTTGGCATAAAACACTTTTGTCGTTAACCACTTGACTTGAGTTGGAAAGGAACCACACTAGCACACCACCACCAAATATGATATCTTTATGCCATGATGCAGTGAATGGACGTGCATGTCCAGCAGTGTATCTTCAAACAATGGAAACTGGAAATCCTAGATGTTGTGAGTAGGATGAGATAAGGGAACGTCCTCTTCCAGCAGGGATGGTTCATACAACTTTAGGTGGTTCACGTTGATCACTGGATGGATGTCTAACTATGCTAGGAGGACCAATTTAAATGAATTCTGTCCCACCCTCTGTGTGGTTGTATATGGACCATAGCATATAGGTTGGAGCTTATGATGTTGTTGACCCTTGAAATGTTGCATGTGCAAACGATGCCATACTTTGTCACCAACATGGAAATGTGTTGGAACGCAATGTTGATCCCATTGGGCTTTATCTCTGGACCAAGCCTATTCAAGTGCGCATTGGACCTGGTTATGGATCTGTACGAAGGTATCTCGAAAAGAAGAAGCCTTTTGTTGTTCCTTCCGCTGGTGAGGGGAAGGAGCATACTAGAGTGTGATCAACATCTCTTATGGCACTACAAGCTGAAAACCATAGTAGAGTTCAAAAGGACAATGGCCCATGGAGCTAGGGCCGCCCTATCATAGTTGTGCTGAACAATGTGTAAATAATGATCCCACTATTTATATGTGTGGTAGAACATTCTGAGGGCATGAATGAGGGTGCAGTTAACAACTTCAGTTTGGCCATCTATCTGGGGGTGAAAGGAAATGGAATATTGTAGTTGACAACCCAACCAATGCCAAAGAGTCTTCCAAAAACGACAAAGGAACCTAGAGTTTCTATCATAGATTATGGTTAGGGGAAGGCCAAAATATGCCTAGACAAGAGTGAAAAACAGATCTACGGCTTTCTAAGCTATGAGTTCTTTGGTGCAGGGAATAAAGACTACCATCTTGGAAAAGCAGCAAACAATAACAAAGACAGCATTATGTTGGCGAGTTGTCATAGGGAGACTATTGATGAAATCAATGAAGATAGATTCCTAGGGCCTGGTGAGAATAGGCAAAGGTTGAGATAGACCAAGCTTCCAATTGGCGAGTTTGGATATGTTGCAAAGGGTGCAACTACAAATGAAGGCTGGCACATGAAGTTGGCAAGTTTAGATATGTTGCAAAGGGTGCAACTACGAATGAAGGCTGACACCTGTTTCTTCATGGTAGACCAAAAAAATAGTGTTGCAAATGATGCAGGGTTTTGGTAATGCCAAAGTGACTCCATATGTGAAAGTGTGGGCCTCCTTGATTAGGAGAAGTCCAACTTCCATAGCATGCACACACAATCGATTCAATTTACATAACCAACCATCCTGAAGGTAGAAATCTGAAAAGGGTATTTGGTTTACCTCTGTCTGAGAATACAGGGCTTGCATGAGGGTGGCCAAAATAAGGATCAAATGTGTATTGTTGTTTCCACTCTTCATAGACAGAAACATGCATGTTGAGAATCGTGAGTGAAGAAATAGGAGGACGACCGAGTAAATCTACTGGTTTATTGGTGCTGCCCTTCTTGTATTGAATAACCAACTGACATTGTTGAATATCTGAAGCCCATTTGATGTGACACTACCCCTATAACTTAGTTTGAGAATTCATAAAAATCAAAGGATGATGGTTCACATGCAATATAGTCTCTTTCCCAAGCAGATAATGCCGCTAATGTTTGAGAGCTTGAACAAGCACATAGAACTCCTTGTCATAAGAGTTGTACCATAGCTTGGCGTTGGACAAGCTTTTGGAATGGTAGGCTATGGGATGGCCACCTTGTTTAAGTACTGCACCGATGGCATACTAAGAGGCATCGGATTTAATCTCATAAGGCCGATGGAGATCTGGGAGGCGCATAACAGGGGTGGAACAAAAGACTTGTTTTGAGTGTGGAAAGGTTTCATTGGCAACAGACATCCAAGAAAAAGATTGTTGATTTGGAAGGGTATGGAGGGGGCACCCTTGGTGTGAAAAGTGGGAATGAATTTGCAGTAGGAATTCAGTCCCCCCAATAAACTCTTGATCTCAGTGGCAGTGCGAGGCACAAACAATTCCAAGAGGGCCTTCAAATTTTATGGATCAACAAGAATGCCAAAATTGGGTAATGAGAAAACCTAAATAGCGAACAAAACTTTGGCCGAAAGAAGATTTATATCATTTTACCTGCAACTTGTGAGTGTTTAACAAACCCAAAATAGTGTGGCCATGTTGGGACATGGTCCTCCCAAGTTTTGTTGAATGTCAAGATGTCATCAATATATATTATGACACAATGGCCCAAATGCGGATGGAAGATATTATTGATGAGGTGCATAAAGGTGACGAGAGCATTGGTGAGGCCAAAAGCCATGCCCATCCACTTAAGAAGACCAAATTTCATTTTGAAGGCAGTTTTCCAAGTGTCATTTGTGGCCATGCACGCTTGATGGTAGCTTGCTTGGAGTTCCAACGTAGTAAAGTAGAGAGCACCAACGAGATGATCCAACAAATCCTCAATGCAAGACAGAGGATAGCAATTTTTAACAGTGATTTTATTGAGTGCTCAATAATCAGTCACTAGTCTCCATTCATTTTGCTCCTTGGATATGATAAAGGCCAAAGAGCCACACAAGGAGGGGTTGGGTTGTATCCATCCAACATCAAGAAGTCATTGCAGTTGTTTCTCAAGTTCCGCACTTTCTAAAGGAGATTATCTATATGTGGCAGCATTAGGCAGCATCCCACCTGGAACAAGATTGATAGAATGCTAAAAGGCTCTAGGCGAGGTTAAGCCTTGGGGCTCTTCAAACACATCCTTGTATTCATCCACTATCTGCTGAAGGGAGTCCAAAATCTATTGGGGTTCAGTGTCTTGGTGGGCGCACCACACATGAATGGAGGCATTGTTGGCGAGACACTTTCTTAACTGCTGCATGACCAGTGAGGAGCTATGGGATGGTCTCAGCAGTAGAGATAAACTTGAAAGCCTTTCCATCCTAGTGTAAAGTATATTGGTTCAAGGTGCCACTATAAATGGCTCTGTGATCATGCTAATAGGAGCAACCGAAAAGGAGTGTAGCACAGTGCAATGGACTGACATCACACTTCACTGTGTCGCAAAAAGGAGGAAGAGCAAAGATAACCATACAATAGCAATTGACCAAAGAGTGTTGGCTCTTGTTAGTTACCCACCCTAGAGGGTAAGGCTTGGGACGCAGCACTATTGGTAACTTCAGTTAGGACATGGCGGAGGCTAAGATCAAATTTTTTTGACTGCCATTATCTAGGATGAGGTGACAGAGGTGATCATTAATCTGATAGTTGTGAGTAAACTACACTTCACAATCTGTTGGGTTATATGTACAGGACATGAACACCAAATATTCATCAGTGGCAGTGGGTTAGAATTAGAAATGTCAATCAACTCTAGGAGAGGAGGGGTGTTCTGCTATAAAGGAGACAGTTCCATCTGTTCTGAGTCCTGACAAAAGGTCTTTATGAGTGGCTTGACACTGTAAAACCCTACACTCCACCGATGCACGAGTATTGGATTTATGGTATAAACAATAGGAGTGCCTAGGAGGGGATGGAGGAGATAGATGAGGTAAGATCGAAGAAGCAAAGGAAGCAGCACTTGACAGAGGTGATTTGAGGGTATTGGGTGCTCGATGTGACCTAAGAAAGATAGTACACTTCCCCATTTTACATTCTGCTGCTAGAGCTAAGGAAAATTCTTAGTGTAGCTTTGTACTGGGAAACACTTCTACCTCAGTGTAGAGATAGGGAAGGAGGCCACTAATAAATTTCATACTAAGAACTAAATCCAGGTCAGAGATAGATAACTGTATCTGCAACTTAGTGAACTAGGCAATATAGAATTGAATCAAGTGACCTGAAAACCAACAAAGATGAAGCCAGCAAGCCCACAAAGATTGGTGATATCTCGGTGGATAAAATTGGTGCATTGGCGCCTCATACATAGTTATCCAACTTATAGTAGGGTTTGTAGGTGGAGATTCGTCCCCCAATTCAATGTACAGTGTGGAGTGCTCCAAGGTATTCTACGAACATTCCAATGCTAAAACCCTCTAGATGCATAGTGGCCACCTCTAGCATCTTGGACTTGGACATCATTGGCTAAGATGGGAAATACTAAAAGATGCTACGAATCCAAGCATCTACACGCTCGCCATCCATTTTGCCTCTGAATTTTGGCAAGGCCACCCTAGGATCTAGGCAAAAACTATGGGGATCCACTTAAAAGGGACCCTTAATCTCAGCAATATCCCATTACAAACTTACAAAGTGCCTGATTCAACTAGAGCAGTTGTTGTGGAGTAATCTCA
Organism: Picea engelmannii; assembly: GCA_009831015.1. Taxonomy (NCBI): domain Eukaryota; kingdom Viridiplantae; phylum Streptophyta; class Pinopsida; order Pinales; family Pinaceae; genus Picea; species Picea engelmannii. The sequence continues at coordinate 314,086 of ML780618.1, read as the reverse complement.
AAGGTGGAATGTAAGGTAGGTTTGTCCTTGCTAGGTGCCATGACTGCAAAAAAAGACTAATCCACTAAGGAACATGCCTCAAAGAGAAGCACATATCAGATTGGAATGTCTAGAAAGATAGCAGTGATCTAGCAAAGAGTAGGCCTCACAAGGTGGCATAGATCGAGAATCAAGGACCATTGGCAGTTTGCAGCAAGTTGATCTACTGTGGAGTAGGCCTCGCGATAGGCATAGCTCTAAAGAAAAGTGTAGTGGTCTGTGTTGGTTTGAGTTATCTACTCTTCTATTGGTCTTGAGGATTCTTTATGGGGTATTTTGATTCTACTCGACCATCACAGATTGACCCTGGTTCAGAACTAAGAAGATTCCCAACAAAAGCCCCGTAAAACTATCGGCCCCTCTGGTAAACCAAAAGGCAACGCAGCACACAGAGTGTACTGTGCAGTCTCACCCGAGATAGCTCTATGGGTGGCTACAATACTTAAGTGTTTGCAACCCGAGACTAAGCGAGATCTGTGGTTGTGCGTCGTAAACTTTATTCATTCAATCTAACGTCTAGTTATAACATTCATTCTATGCATGCATGTGGAATACCAGATCTACTTAGTTACTTCATTCATCTAACATTCATCGATTACTCATACATAAAGACGTATACATTCATTCACATAACACAGTGTTACCATGGTTCACCCCCTCCTGGGCTACGTCCACAAAGATCTACCTCTCAAGCTTCTTATTATGGTTTAGAAATATATCACGTCGTTCGTGTTTACATTCTTGGATCTCACTCTCCTCAACAGGCTCCTCAATCCCTACGAGGCTGACTAGATCGTACCAGGCTCCTCAGCCTGCGATCTAACCCTCACGATCGAGTCGCTCACCACTTCCGAGCTCACCATCTTAACGACTCGTACAGTTCTTACAAGTCTCTTCCTCTCTGTCGGGACTCTCCCTCTTTCCTCCCTATTCACGTCCCCCTTTGTCACCTAAGTACTACTTATTTATATCCTTGGCTCACCAGCCATTACAATGCATTACAAAAACCCTAACCCTAGCATCATTAGGTCTTCCTTGCATGAGCGCTTCGCCTACTTCTCAAACACATGCTACTTTTCCTTCCAGCTGTCTTTTTCCTCTTGCATGCTTCTCCGCCAAAAATAGACTTTCTTTCTGACTAGGCCTACCTCCAATAGTCTGTAAAACTAAAAACAAAATTGTCTCTAGGAGTTTTATGCTCTTATACCAATTGATGTGGTTGATAAAGCCAAAACTTCAGATAAAAGAAAACAAAGAGAGAATATTTTCTCAAAGATTGGCAAACAAACAACAATAGATTCCTCATTTGTCATTTTATTTAAAAGATCATTACTAGCTGTTCAGGCACTTCTTAAAGTTGACTTGATCAACATACATAATGACATTTATTTAATATCAAGCACTCAACTACTTATCACAGCTATACTACTTTTATCTAATAAATGAAAACAGCTCCACTAAGAATACATGTGTTAACTCAACTGTCTCTCTTCAACCACCGGCCCTTGGGAAATATCAATACAACAGCTCTTGTGTTTGCAAAACCATTTGAATTTCTTGCCAATAAAGACCGTTCATGTAAGAATGTAATAAAGAGGATGAATTGACAGTTGACTACATGTTATTTCTTGCAGAAATAACAGAAAATAAGTTCAAGTATAAATGATCTTCTTTGCAGAGAGCACACACGAGAATATATTTTATGCTAGCTTATTTGGCCAAGTTTCTAGCAGAAAAAAGGCAGACAGTCTTTGAATTTTTTGCACCAACCTTTTTCATGCATGTCTATAGTGCATGTACACGTTCTTAAGATCAGCTATGTGTTGAAGTCCTCAGCCTACCTTATTATATTTAAGCTGCGTTTTACTCGAATCTAATGACTGGATGATTGGGATCATAATATTGTGAGGCTACAACATATCAGCAATGAAAAACTTCATTGTCCCCATGCTGTAGTCCAGCTGCTGAAGGTGAGGTTCTTTCACCAATTTGGCAAGAGTCATAAATTTACAGCTGACATTTTAGAAGAATGGGATACTTCCATCACAAGAGTAAGCATTCCAACAAGAAACTTGTCTAAGCCAAAAACCATCCATGAACAATAGGAGAGCAATCACTGACAAGCAGCGAAGGCTGCCATCAACATTCAATAAGTATTTAGAAAATGACACAAACAATATAAGTTTAAGAAGGGAACGCATGAAAGTCTCTGCAGTACATCTTTACTTCAATATGTTTCCATTATAGCTTTCATTGCTTTTTTTATTATGTCAATCAGTGCAACAATCAAAACTGCAAAAACTAAAATAAAGATACAGATAATAATACCAGTGATGAGATCATTCTCGGAGAGGAGGTTATGATCAATCCAAAATGCTAATTAAAAGTAAAATAGGAGACATTATAAGGTATTATAATTTCAAGTCCTCAAATTTTAGCAGACAACTTCAACAAGAACTGCATGCCTTTTGCTTGAAATGGATCCTATTTTGATAAACGTGATGCTAATTTAAAGATAAGGGAAAGGGACTGTAAAAAGCATGTTATATAGAGTCTAACTTCTCTCTTTGGTGCTACATCTATGACTTTGCTCAAGAGACCCCATCTATATCATCTAAGCTATAAGAATGGGAAAGAATCAAAGAAGTTGTCCGTCAGTAGTTCCACCTGTCTTTTATCAACAAAGCAGAACCCACTCAATTATGGTAGTTTTTCTGTATCAACAATATCTAACACTCTGTCTAATGCATTGGACCGCCTAATTTAAAACAGGGCCAATAAAGGGTTTCTGTGGGGCATTTCACAGTAGAAAACCTCAAATAATTAATTGCATTGCGCAGTTGACTCTAACAGTGTCACTACATTGCCTGGTTTCCATAATACAGGTCACAGACACTTCTTTCACTATAACCTTGGGACATGTTACCATCCTTGTCTGACTGACTGAGAACTACTGGACTAATCTGGAAACTGTCAAGCAGAGCTCAGAATAGATTGGAAAGAATGGTGCTTTTACTTCACTGAAGAATTAAGACTGCATACCACATCAATGATTCCTATGAAGGTAAAGTTTAAAGTTTAAACACCTTTCAGGACTATTATAATACAATTGCATTACAGTCATAACATTATACTAATGCCCACCTTAAAGGTACTAATAATGGCACTCTACAGTAGATGTGTCTTGACTGAGTACTACTGGATTATTCGAAAAGAATGGTGCATTTACTTCACTGCAGAATTAGGACTGAATACCATGTAAATGATTCCAATGAAGATAAACACCTTTCGGGACTATTATAATGCAATTGGATTACAGTCAGAACATTATACCAATGCCCTTTTTAAAGGTACTAATAGTGGCACGTTACAGTAGAACGAGGTAAATTAGTGTAAGAAGTAGTCCATTAAGCATGCATCATGTTCACCAAGTTTTGTCTTGAATAAAAGCAACAGGCATGCCAACTATGCTGATTTCTCCTGCTTCTTCACTGTCCACTCCTTGATATCTGCTTGCACTCTTGCTTGAACAGCCTTTTGGAAGCCAGGGTAAGGCTCGTAACCAAAGAAATTTTGGAGCACCTGAATCCAAAACACAGGTGTACTACTTCAGATGTGCACTTCTAACCATAAAACATTTTTAAAGCTTCTCACTTCAATTTGGAAAATATTATCGATGCAAAGAATATTCCTGACCTCAAGCAAGACAAAAAATTGTTCCATTACAAAAACTTCGATAAGATTATCCAAAACTGCAGGTGTTCGCTTCTGCAAAACAAGAAGTGAGATTCCAATTCGACGTATAGCAGCAATCGAAAAATTTGTTTAGTTTCATAAGGGTACCTCAAATACTCCATGTCCTATGACTGCAGGTGTCACAAAGATCAATTCAGAAACAAGAACCACCTGTGAGAAAAACAAAGCAATAGTCAAGCATTCAGAAATAAATATGATCCTTCTCCAGCTCAACTATGTCAGTCCCGTGCCAGAGCCCAGGCAAGGTCAATGAAAGTGCCAAAGCTTCTGCTCTTGCACGAAACATTTTTTATGCCCACAACCAAAGTCCTATAGCCAGAATCCCCATGCAACCATGACAACATTCCAGCTTTCCTAGTCAGTGCCAGCACACAGACTAGTAGTCCCACGCAGATGCCACAATTGGTGATCAATTCGAACTAGGTCAACAGAAGACCCATGCCAAAGCCATTGATCAACTTGGACTCGGTCAGTGCCTGCTATAGCAGACCTGAAAACAAGGAACGAGGCATTAGCCAACCTCACATACAATGCCCAAGGCCAACCATTAGGATCCACCTTTGATGACTCTGTTAAATGTTAATCAATGATCATTTGAATTGTATAAATATGTATCATATCACCATTGTACTCTCTTAGCATTCTCTTTTGCAGTTAGCTACAGTGTAACTTGCTTCGCATCCCTCATCACAAGGATTTGGCACACAGCTATTTCACAACTCTATTTTTGCTGCTCAATTTTACTCCTTTGTAATGGAAATAGTACTGTACAAATTTGAGCTACATCTTGTCACTATGGGAATGCTCATTGTGGGATGTTCATGATTCTATCTAGTCTACCCTCTCACACTTAACTTGCTCAATATCTCTGTATTATCGTCTGGTTTACTGTTTATGTTGTGCAAATTTGCAAAATTATCTAATTAAGTTGTTTACTGAGTTTACTGCACTATACACTGTTATTTCATTGCGCACACAACAGATGCGCTACTCTGTAACAATTCTCTAGTTCATTATATTAGCATGCGAAGCTTTATTCCTTGCCTATGCACTTTTAGTCACTTCTGCAAATCTAACAATTTTGCATAGGACTATGATCTTCTCAGATACACAGTTCTCTCTCTTCCTTAAGAGGCTCAATCGCCCCTGAAGCTTGATCATTGGTATCAGAGCTCCAAAGAGTCTCTGACAAGTACAATCAACTTTGGACGGCAGTAACAATTTCTGAAGAAGCACCAATAGTGATTTGCATTAGATGTCCACATGGACAATATCCGAGTGCAGGAAGCACAAAGTCAACTCTACTCTTCACACTCCACACAATCTCCAGTGGTGGGAAATCTCAAACCCAACAGTTCCTACGGTAGTGAAAATCTTGACTCTGTCAGAATCATTGTCAACGATGCCTGCATGAAGAAATGTATAAGCAATTTCCCAAATTCTCAACAGAACCGTAGATAATAATTGCTACGTCTGTGAACACTGGATCTGATCTGTTCAGTGACCGCAGTACCTTCAAAGTTCAAGTGAATATCAACATCTTGCAGTTTGAAGTCAAGATCAACATTGAAGCATTGGATGGATGGCCGCAGAAGGTCAAGACCTAATTTGCGGTCAACCACCTCAGTGACACAAACAAGATTGCCTTTGCTACATTCAAACCAACACCAACTGCATTTGGCTGGTGGGAGTCTCACAGCAAATAGTGTGCAGACCAGGGAGAACCAATAACAACTTGGACAAAGTTTGTAGATGCGATGCATGAGTACTGTTATCTTCATCACCATGAGGATCAGTACAGCCAGTGGAAACCACTGCACCACTGCCATGACTAGTCTACACAAGACTAAAGAACAAGTTCCATAACTTTATGGCTTATTTGGACAACTGGGAGATCTAGTGCAATCAAATCCCCAAGCATTGGAGCATGTTGTTGTCCTTATACACACCTACTAACGTGGAGAAGTCTCCAACCCACTCAGTGTGTCCTTAGAGGCACAAGCCTAAGTCCAAACCCACTGTCACCTCGACTTGGACTTCTTCCGTCTAGGCTCACTCCTAGGGAAGCCAAGGGGGGTAGACCCTACTTAACTAAGTTAAGTTGATTAAATGATCTAGGAGTTAATTTTAGTTCTTAGGTTAGGGAGACCCAACCCAATGACAAGCAACTATTCAAATGCAAATCTTTAATGACAAGCAAACCCCTTGATCTACAAGTTATACTAAGACTAGTGCCTAAAGATGGGTAAATGGAGTCAATAAGATTTATACAACAAATTACAATTATACAAAAGTGAATGTTGCTACAAGATATTCACAATAAATAAAAGAAATTACTTCGCACTTTTGAATCAAATATGAATACTATCTACAAATTGAAATAAAACATGAACGATATAGATACTATGAAATGAACAACTAAATGATTATACAACTATATCCAAGAGAATAGAGAATATTCTAACTCAATAAACAATGAAGCATCAATACATGAAATACTCACAATGAGAGTGATAGCTAGAAAAAGGACTTGAAAAGTAAAGTTGCTTTGAAAGTGAAAATGCTTTGAAAGTAAAAGTAGTTGAAAAGTAAATTGCTTTGAAAATGAGATTGCAAATGTTGTGAATGTAGTGTGTAGATTGATTTTAATAAATTTTAGGTCTCTTTGATTAGGGGTATTAGATGTGATAGATACAAGCCTAGACTATGTGATGACCCCAAACCGTTATCCTCTCAACCAAAAGGAAGTGATGGGTGCTCAATAAGCAAGGCAAACAAGGCCTTACCCTAGCTCCACAGGTCAAATCCAAAAAACTTGGCCACTCAACAAGGGGGACACCTAGTGTTGTGAGATCATCCCTGATCTAGCACCCCAAGTATCTTCCACAAGCCTCCTTTTTGTTGGCGAAAACAATAACGATTGGATGCCTAATTACTAAACCCCCAACCTTTGCCCTTTCTTGTCACCCAGGACCCACAAAGTGGCTAGGCGAGAGAATACGGAGCAAAGATGGAGCACAAATATGATTACTTTTGCAATAATTTTAAAAGTATACAAGCCTTACGTTATTGCAAGAATGGCTTATGCCAATCTCTTTGCAAGGTGGGGAAAAAGTAAATAATTTGAAATGCTTTAAAGTTTGATTAGAAAATTAAAGAACAACCCCACAACAATGGCACAAGTGGAGGACTAGCCTACCGTTTTGGCCAAGTTGGGTAAAACGAAAGAAAATTAAAAGACTTGGAAATAGATGAGCAACCCCACAACAATGGCACAATGGAGGACTAGCCGACCGTTTTGGCCAAGGTGGGTATAATGAAAGAAAATGCAAGAAAGCAAATCTGACTCTAGCCTTCACGATTTTGCAAGGATGGCTTAGACCAATCTCTTTGCAAGGTGTGGGCAATATTCTCTAACTTATTACAATATCAGATTTTTTATATTAATTTGAGAGAAGGCAAACCCAAGAGACTCTCTCGGGTTGCTTACAATGATTTAGAAGAAGAAGATGAAGAGGGATTTGATATCCCAACTTTAGAATGTCTTTTGAAGGTCTTGGGGGCTCAAAATAAGTAGCACTTCCTCCTTGTAGTTGAAAATCTGCATAAAAATCAGCAAGGTATTTCTTGCTAGAAAATGCTACAAAAACCAAAGACTTGTTAACTTTTGTTAGCCCAATGAAACATAGACTTATGTAGAGAAATCTGAAAATATAAATGAGTTTAAATGACTATTATAGAGCAAATAAGTGCCTATGAAAGAAAGGAGAAGGGTGGATACAAAGGGGGAAAGTAATGGAAACTTTGGTTGATTGAAATGAGTGAGTTTTCCACTCTAAAACCACTCCTTCAATCCTCTAGTGACCAGCATACATGTATATCTCTTGCTACAAAAGATACAAGGAGGTGAGAGCATCCAAAATACTTTGCAATCTTGTTAAGAAACTATCACAAAATTAATAGTAATACTACCACTAATTGCTCCCAAGCAAAATACTTTGCTTGGGTCTCCAAGTTAAACTAGTGAATGCAAAGGAAATACAAGAAATAAAATGCACTTTATCACCTCACAAGAACACCATGAAGAGCATCAAGAAGACTCCCAATGCACACAATAGATTCTCCAAAGCTTCCTTTATTATCCACAAAATGTTGCTACAAATACTTGTAGCAAGATTTACACATGAGAACATGAGAGAGAGAGGGCGAAAGAGTGAGAAAAAATTTGGCATAATAGACTTGCTCCAAGAGATCATGACGAAATGAGGAGAGGGTCTCTTTTATAGGTGAGGAAGGGAAGAGACCCCACTTGGATGTGCTCCAAGTGTCATCCATCCATGGGAGGAGGGTCTCTTCAAGGGGGGCGCACTTTTAGGGCAAGAGAGGTGTGAGAGGGTTGAGTGGTGAGTGGGGAAGGGGGAAACCACCTTTCCCATTAATCAAAAAGGTATTTAGGGTAAAAGGGGGGTATACCCAAAGTTTTGGAGGCCCTCATGGTTTATTTTTTATTTTTCATGAGTTTGTGAGCAAGGGGGGGCGCCCCTCTTCTTAGGAAATGGTCACTTTGGGTTGTTGGCTAAGCAAAGGGGGTCTTTCTAAGTTGAAAATCATTCTCCCAACTTAGGAAATACATTTGGATCATTTTCCCACTCTCTCTCATGACTTTAGTGACTTTTATAAAATTTGGCTATTTGAATTAAGCCAATTACATACTGATTTTTGACCGACTTGGACTCCTCATGGACAATGGCCTAGCAAAACTTGTCCAAATGAGCTGAGAATTGGTCCAAGGGTGTAGGGGTTCATGAACCATTTGATTTGAGTACTCATACCCTTATACAAGATCCCCAAGCACCACTTTTTTACATTTTACATCAAAAATAATTAAAAATCCCCAGTTTGCGGGAATTTTAATTATTTAAAAAATCCTATCAAAACTTAACGGAATTCCGCAAGACTTTAGGAAATGTCTAGCATGGTCATTTACAACACTCCTAGACCTTAGTCACCCCTTGGACTCGATCATTAGAATGCCTTTCACCACTTTGGAGAATTATTCTGAGTGAAAAACTCAAGGATAATTAAAATTGCAGTTAAGCAAGGTTAATTACCTGAGGAAAAAAAACACTCGATGAAAGGACTTCCCTAATGATAAAGTCCTAGGTAACTAAACAAAAATTGACTCATGCTAGCATATTACAATATTATCCCACACAGGGGAGCGGAAATTCCAATTACATAGAAAAGCGTGTTGAGGGAAAAATTTGCCTTGTTGAGCAAAAAGTTGTCAAAATGGTTGTACCACTAGGTACATATCTTCATGGAACATGAAGTTGACCCCTAGTCAAAATAGGTGGTCAACAAAGCCGATCGCATCACTACATTCGAACCAAGCTCAATTTCCTCAATAAGAACTCTATTGGGATGCATATTGCTTTCTGGCAAAAAGACAAAAGAAAAGCTTTGTGCTAAGAACTGCAGGAAGAGACCACTCAGTAACCAACACAAAAGGAATCTGGCAACAAGAGCTATTTTGTGCTAAAGAATCAATCACACAAGTATGATAAACTACACAAGGCCAACAACCACAACCAATCCAAAACCAAGGATCACACCGCAATCAATGCCAATAATAGCAAAAGTAATCTAGTAAATGGTGTTCTTTCTATAAGTTGGGAATGCATTCAAATGATGAGTGTCATGCATGCAAAACTCTTCTAGTGCAGACTCAACCAAACTGTCCAACACAAGACAAAGGAAGGCATGTTGTCATAAGCATGAATCCTCCGATGTCATAGTTCTCATTGCACCCAAAGGTGCATTCTACAACCCAATATACAGTAGATGTGTCTCGTGGGCAATGATAACATCATCATACGTTGCCCATAAAGCATTTCCAAAAATAAAAAAATAATAATGCCTCCATTGAGAGGGCTAGTACCCAGAATTCCTCTTTCCTAATAAAAGTGATGCATCAATTGAATCCCCATTATAAACTAATAAATAAACATTCTAGATCCATCTTACGTTGGGTCTAGCAAGAGCCGAGAGGAATCAAATCCCTCAAGATGCGAACCTTTCCTCAAGTTTTTGCACTATCATAAAGGTTTGCACCTTGAGGTATTTGATCACTCTCGGTGTTTGATAGATTTAGGGTTAAGAACAATCTACACTGGTTACATAAACAAATCTAGGGACAACCAATCTCGCTAACATGGAGAAAGAAAAACAATGCTTGTTCTACTCATAATTTTCAATGCACAAACATCCTTTCCAATTCACCATGGATAATGGACGTCAAAAGATTATGATTTATATGGCCACTTTCAAGTGACTCAACCTAGTGACAACACTGCACCTGCAGTCGTACACCATTGGTTGGTTGAATCGGTGTCAGGAACTATTGATGACATAGAAATGCAGATTTTAGTATAACATCAAGGCATGCAAGGACGAAGTCCTCTATGATGTGACCCCACTGGATGTCTATGATTTGTTGCATGACAAACTCGTCATGTGGAAGTGTTACACCTCAGATTCTCTGCAATGTACCCTACATTCTTTTACAAGATGTGACCACTCTGATGTGCCCAAAGTGTGATGATTTCTTTGTATGCAGCCATGATGGGATGACTGATGTACAAGTGTGGGTTAGTGGGTTGCCCAAATCCCCTTAGGTGGATGGTCATGGCAAGTCCTTTTAGTCCCATTCTCAAGGTGCTTGGTTTTATTGCTTCGACCGACTATCCCTTGGAGGTGGTAACTCCCTCCATGTTGGCCATTTATGTCCTAGGTAGGTATGTGGGCATTCTAAGGTGGATCTACTAGGATACATGATTTACTGGGGCCCTAACTATTCACTTATTCTATTTGCTATGTAAAAAATGATTGTGCTTTGTAAGGGTTGTCACACCTGTTAGCACTGAGGGTCACCCTCACTGAGAGTCACCCTCAGATTGCAAGAGGATAAGCCCAGCACCCATCAAATAGGTCTGTAAATGTAGATTAATGATAGAAGATCAAATGGACAAAGCTCAGCATAACAATGTTTCAACACAGAAAATCTAGGCTAGTATGCATAAGAAAATGAGGTTTTGGTTAACTTCAATCAGTGGTTTAAGGATAAATGTGAGAAGATGGAAGACTTGGTGAGGAAGATGGATAGGTTTGTTATAAGCATCAGGCCTTCTAGCAGCTAGGTGAAGAAAAACTCAGTCACAAGAACTTCTTGAACTAAATTTAAAACACTGAAAAACATTTACAACAACGTTATAATCAAACATCCATTATAACACAGCTATAACACCTCATAAGGATCATCCAATAATGAGCATTCAGAGTAAGAAGAAGCAAGATAATGAAAAGAGGTTGACTTCTATTAATCAAAATATCTCAAATCTCATACATAAACCAAAGTACAGCTCTATTTAGTCAAAATATTACAAAATAGGGAGCTCTGCTCAACCATTCGAACCCTCCAATAACATTCTCCTGATGTATTTATAACCAAAACAGTAAACAACAGCTTGAGATGCGAGCTGGCCTTTCTATCCTAGGATTATCCACAAAAAGCTATTAATCTAACATCTGTACAAGTGGAACTAACATACTGCTAGAAACATGGAGCATGTTGGCAACAATTCTAACAAGATATAAATGACATGATTCGTTGTTGCTTGTGCGCATCTCCTCCAGTGCCATGTGTCCTCCAAGCCTTTTTGTTGAGCTCCATCTGCCACCTGTTGATCATTGGTTCCCTCCAAATCATCAAAGCTAAGAGGTAGAGAATTCAAAACTGTTTACTGTAACAGTCAGTTCGTAGCATCTTTTAGTAGCGCAACTGGTAGCAGATTCTATAGCGCTTGCCTCTGTAAAACTATTCTGCAGCCGATTATGTAGTGCATTCGGTTGCAGATTTCGTAGCGCCCACCTATAAAACTGTTCTGCAACAACTTTTCGTAGTGAACTGCCACTTTATGTCTGGCTAGGCGATTCCACGGCGCTTTCGGTAGTGAATCTGCAAAACAGTCTATGTGGATGATTCCGTAGCGCCAGGCGCTACTAAATGCTCTGTGTTTTTTTGTTTCAAGCAATGAACCTCAAAAAACCCAAAAAGTCTTAGCAGAAGGATAATGAGCCTGTAGATGCCTTCAGTAGGTGAAATTATAACACTTCCCTCAAAACTTCAAGCTACAAAAGTTGATCATCATCAAAAATGGGTCTATTATCCTTTCCATTTCATCTTCTCAATCTAGCACTTCTCCTTTTTGGCAGGAGCACTTCCCTCTGTTGCAGCAGCATTTCTTTCTATTGCACGGGCACTTCTCTCTATTGCAGGGGCATTTCTCTCCATTGCAGCTTGGGCTAGAACATTTAGATTCCTCTGGGCTAGATCATCCTTGAAGGGCTGCAAATCTTCTTTAAGTTTTTTTTTTGGAACTGTATGCTTTTGTTTTGCCTGTACAAAGTCTGAAGTTGCCTGTGGAGAGGCAAGAATCTTCTTGTTGTAAACTAGCTAGATCAAGGGTTTCATTATACATGTCCATGAGTTCACTCATCTTCCTCCTCTCAGTCAATCTTTCTCCCTTCAAACGGGCAACTTCCTTCCTTGCATCCCTGAGTTGTCTGATCAATCTCTTGAAGGTGGGATTATTAGGGGAAGTGGTGATGTTTATGACTTCAACAGGCTTCTCAGTAGTTTCACCCTTACCTTTGTCTTTCTTCTGCATAGAAGCTTTGGTCATGACCTCAATAGACTTCCCAACAATGTCACCTTTACCCCTATCTTTCTTTGGGACAAAAGCTTTGGTTATGACTTATGTTTCAACATCTTCCTTATGGGTTGATGATCTAGTGAAAGGCCTCCTAACTCTTGTCTCAATTGTTGCAGTAGGTGAAGGAAAATGCAATCTTCTCCCCTTTTTGGCTGTAGTTTTGGCTAATGAGGCAACTTCCTCTAGTTTAGGTGCAGGCTGAGGTGAAAGTTCCCTTTGTGGGGAGTGATGGACTTCCCTCTCTTCTTCTTCAATTTCCTTAGGAACTTCTTTGTCTTGGGCAGTAGATTTGCTCATTCTCTTTTTGCTTGTTTCTGCTTGGGCAACACTACTAGCTGGCAAAGGACTCTGCAGCCTGGATTGAGGGGTGGAAGCTACATCTAGTTGCAGATTAGCAGAGACAATGAATTGTTCCCAAGTGAGGTTTATTTTCATCAATTCTTCCATTACAAGCATCCTGATCAACCCTGAGTGGAAAACACTAGTGTCCACAACCTTGGACTTGGCTTGGACCCTATCAACCATTTTTCCCATACTTCTAAACAGATAGAAAGGGATTTTCATCAAATCCTTGCCAGTAAAGTGTAGCCAAAGCCTAATGTGACACTGTATATCATGTTGAATCTGTCCTCACATGTAAAATACCTCTGGATAGCTTTCAACATTTTGTCAAAACCCTCAACCAAGTGGCTCCTAGGCACTCCCTTGGAAAAATTATCTTTCTGATGATCTGGCTTGAGGAAATCCTTAGAAAAGGATGCATTGAGAGTCATAGATTTGAACCACCTTTCACCAATGTTGGGTACCTCAGTGGTTGTGTTGGGTATGTGTTATATTCTTTGCATGTGTGTGTGTGGGCGCGTCAGATATGACAACTGCGTCTGACGATCCCTCGCGGTTTTTGCTATTTTTAGCGGATTTTGCTATTTTTAGCGGTTTTGTAAATTAATCCTGGATTAGGGGATTAGGGTTTTGGTATCTACGAAATACCTGAAAACATTGTATATATATTGTATAGTGAATGGTGAAATTGCAGATATAATGAATATTAGAAAGGTTTTCCCAGTTGAGGGTTTCCGATATAAATCTCTGTGTACTATGTGAATGAGCCATTGATTAATTTATGTTTTGCTTAAGAATCTATATGCATTGTTTTACTTCACAGGTTTAAAACTTACAGGCTGTTGCAATGGTGGCCTCAGATACCTCCAACTCAAGGGTTCCTACCTTGGTCTTAGTGCCATCAAAGTTTAAAGCAAATTCCTTGGCTACTTTAGGGTGTCCCCTCTGCATGTTTTGACAGAAAGATAGGCAACCAACCCTTTGGAAGACCTCCCTGATCAGAGGTTCAGCATCAAATAGGTGCATGTCATAAGGCTCAGTCCTGACTACACTCCCACCCTTGTGAGATTTCTTCTGTTGAGGTGTATCCATTGATAGAAGCAGGAGGTCAAACACTGTAAATTTATGAGGTATAGGAAACCAAACAAAGACAAAAGTCTTTAAGTTTTGAAAGGTTGTCCTTATTTGGTCTTTCAGGGCTTTCCTCCAATTTACTTCTGAACTAATAAGAGACTAGTTTGATGGCTGAAAATGGGGGAAAAAGATCCTCTGAGAAATGATATGCAAGGAGGCTGCACTGTCAAGCTTTAGGCTAACATAGGGCCACCATACAAGGTCATCATCATTCTAAAGGCAAGGGCTCCTAAACTCTTCATTACAAATAGACTTTGAGATGAAAATATAGAATGACACAGTGAATGAAGAGAGTTAATGTTGGCGCTGTGATCATAGAAGATGACACTGGTTGACACGGAATTTGCAACGCTGGAACAGGGGATCCGTAGCGCAGCTTTGCAGTGGTTTTTGTAGCGTAGTATGGACAGCAAGAGCCAAGGGATAAATAGGCACAATAGCTCTGATAGCCAATGATTCAATTTCAGTGGAGGAAGTTGACAGTATGCAGATGGCTAAGAGATCTGTGACAGCAGAGGTAAAGGGGCTGGTAGGTGGAAGAAACCATAGTTGGCAGCGCCAGGTGCTACGAAAAAGATAAACAAAACCTCAATTGATCTTCAACAGAGCTCGGATGGCTCAAGAAGTACCTAGACACCGAAGCTTGATTATTGATGATCTTCTGAAAGCATGAAGTCGTTTGCAACCACCTCAGTCTCCAATTCACCTCGGTCAGCTGGTCTGTAGCATAATCCGCAGTGTTGTCTAGACTAGTAGTTTCTGCAACGCCGAGCTAGGAGCAAGATTTCAAATTTTGATAAACAGTTAGAACTCATTAATGACCAAATCTCGATTATTCCTTTTGAATACATAGACGTTGAAAACAATGAAAAGGCATGACATCAACTTCATAATCGCAAATGATGGTAAAGAGGGAGAGTGTATAAAATATGCGCTACGAAAACAACTAGTGAGTTGGCAGTGTACCTGAAAAGGTTTAATTTGACTCCATAACGGGTAAAGGGATAGAGTGGAGAGGTTCAAGCATATGAATGGATGGAGTGACCTGTCAGGTTTGTGGAGTCATGAGGTTGATAGTGATGGTTGTCAAATCAAGTGATGAGTCAAGAGTGTAAATCATAAAATGAACCAAGGGTATAAACCATAGGTGTGGATCAAATATGTGAGCCAAGTTCCAACCTTTCATTTATTTAAGTCATCCTAAGAAAACCATAAGGAGAAAATCAAAAACAAACTTAAAAAATACTAATGGATAAAAATTAAAACCCAAGGAGAAATTTGACCCATGACAACTTCATGTGATAACAACACCCATGGTTTAGCACAACCTATTTTGCCCCACATGGACCTTCTATTTCTTATGTATGTACCACACTTTGGTCATGGGCCCTCAAAAAAGATTCTACATATGATCACTCAGTTTCACATCTCCCGAGGCATTGTCACAATTCTTGTGGCAGTGCACATTGGTCACATCTTCCAAGGCACATTTGAGCTTCTTTTGCACACATTGACATTCTCTACACATGCCACATGGGATATCTTAGAAAGCTCCTCTTCTTTCATCACTTTTGGAGACGTCTTTTACAAAATTTGAGGGTTGACCCATTCTTTTGATGTCATTCTTGTTGTTGGGGGTTTTATGACCCATTTTTTGACTTGGAGGGTCACTCCCATTCTTCATGGAGGTGCCTTGACGTTAGCTATGGACATGTTCATGCTTTGGAAACATATTTCAAGGATTTATGGACATTATTTGAGCATTCTTTGAGCACATTTTGTGGAGGCCGTCCCCTTTTGAGGTCATTCTCCACGCTTTCATGAGAACATTCCACTTGGAGGAGAGAAACATTGGAGCTTTACTTGCTTGGGAGGCTACCCCACCTTGTTTTGAGACCTCCACATCACCCTTTTCTTGGAACGTTGTACTTGGAGAGCAAATCGGCCCCATCTTTTGTAGGATCCTCCTCTTTTATGAGGGTTTCTAGCATGTAAAGCATCTTTTCATTGTAATTTGACTTAGTCTCCAAGTTATGTGGATGACAAGTCACTTTTATTTTATTTCCTTAACCTAGATTTAGAGAATAAAGAATGGAAAGGAGTTGTGAGCCTCATCTATAAATATAGGCCCTCCTCTCGTTCCAAATTGTTGTGAATTGTTGGATATTATTTGAAACCATTAATAGAAGATCTTTTACTTGGTGTTTTGGTGTCAATTCTTGGAGTTCTTTCTTTCTTGATTATTCTTCTTACTTCAAAGACTATTGTGAATATACAAGACTACTACTAAATCTAGCAAGATTGATCCATTGAGGAGTTGCACAATGTAATGTTCCCAAGCTGTTCTTTGCTTGGGGACTTCGGTTCTTTGTTGAGTTTTTGTTTGTTTTTAGGTCTACCTTCCAGATTTGCGCTAGAAGGGTTATATGAAGTTTTATAGTGTGCAATTGATAAAAGTATGACAACAATCACATCCAATAGCAAGATACAAGAGATATAACACAATGGAAGAGCAACAACTTCAGATCTAACCTTTATTCAGATAATAAGAAGATCTTGATACAATAGATCTACAGATTTGGATAGATACAAGTAGAATAACCAAGCTAGAATGAATGTTGCTCCAATAAGCTCAAATCTTGAACAAAATGGCCTCCAAAGGCATCACAAACACATGAGGAAAGGGACAAGATCAATTTATTTCCCTTCTATGGCTGGATCTCCTCTCCCTGGCTGAGTTGCGCACTATTTTGCTAGTTGTAACTCACCTATATTTCGTCCCTCCTCTTATGGACCTCCAAACCACTCCAAAACTCCTAGGATAGTAGATCAGGGTAAGATAAACCCCTTGGCTGAGTCTTTTGTTGATTGGAGGTGTTTTGGTACCTCAAATGAGTAGATCTAACTTCTGCAGTGCGCCCTCCTCCTCTCAAACTCATGCCAAGATTCTAACAAATGATATGCAAAGGAAACCTCCTCCAAGATGCGCTAGGGAAGGCACCCTAGGTCCAACAACCAAATCCCAAAAGGTTTTACCCTCCAAATCTTCTTCCTCTTTTCAAATCGAATAGATCTTCTTCAACTAGTGAACCCCTCTGCTGGAAAACCCTCACTGGTGTGCATTACTCTTCTCCTGCCCTTTAGAATCAACCTGTGACTGATTAGAATGGTGAGGGAGGGATCTTCCACCTCCGTGACCAAGCTTGGACCAGGAAAGGTGGAATCTTTCACCATCGAGCTGATCTCTAGGGTTTGTTCTCCCAAAACCCTCAAAATGTCCTTAGCTCAAGAGCTCAAGTTGCAAAAGAAAAAATGACAAGAATGAGGAGTGAGGCACCCTCCTTTTTCCTTTATACCCCTGTTCTAATTCTCAATTGAGTTAGTTGACCACCATATAAGGTTAACTCTTTACTTTTCCTTATGTGGTCTTTTTTCCACTTTACCTTTTTCCCCAAAGTCACTTTTAAATTATAACATTGTGCTTAGGTAAATACTTTGGAGTCTTTTAGTCCCCATTTCTCATGAGACTATAGTCTAGTGGGAACATCTAGACTACTAAGTCCCTATAATCCTCTTATCAAGAGGTGGAGGACATTACAGTCTCCCCTACTTGGAATTGCTTGCCCACAAGCAATTTTGATGCTGCTTTCTAAAGAACTTGTTCATTCTCCCAAGTAGCATCCTCTATATGCAAATCCTTCCATTTGATCAAGTACTCCCTGATGTTCCTCTTCCTTATCCTCTTCTCCCTTACTTCTAACACTTCCTCAAGTATTAATATCAATTGTCCCTCCTCATCCAAGGGTGGAGTGATGTGTTTCCCTATGGCTCTTTTCAAACAAGATACATGAAAAACATTGTGTATCTTACTTCCTGGGGGTAGATCAAGCTCATATGCCATGGCCCCTACCTTTCTTTTTACCATGTGCGGCCCAAAGAAGCGAGGTTGAAGCTTTTCTGCGCCATTCCTCTTTATAGATGCATGTCTGTAAGGTTGGAGCCTTAAGTATACGAGATCACCAACCTCAAATGTGCGCTCCACTCTGTGTTTGTCTGCCTGTACCTTTTGCTGATTTTGCGCCCTGTGCAAGTGATCCTTTAGCTCTTTGAGTATATCTTGGCTCTGTTGGATCCAATCCTGTACCATAGGTGCTCTACTATCACCAAAGACAATCTCCACAAAGGTGAGGGGATCATAACTGTACAAGGCCCTAAAAGGTGTCATACCAATAAACATGTGATAGGTGGTGTTGTAGCAATACTCACCCAAGTGTAAACACTTAACCCATGCCTTTTGTTGCCCTGAAACATAATTTCGAAGGTACCCTTCCACCCACTTGTTGATTATCTCTGTATGGCCATCAGTTTGAGGATGATAGCTAGTGTTGGGGGTCAAGGTCATACCTACCAACCTGAATAGATCCTGCCAAAAGGTGCTCATGAACCTGTTGTCCCTATCACTCACTATGGTTTTGGGTAAACCATGCAACCTGAAGATCTCTCTGAAGAATAGTTCTGCAACATGTGAAGCACTGTCATTTGTGGCAATGGCAAAGAAATGGGCAAATTTGGTTAATCGGTCCACTACCACAAAGATGCAATCCTTGCCCTGAACCTTGGGCAGCCCCATGATGAAGTCCATAGATATACTCTCCCATTTATGCTCTGGAATAGGGAGTGGTTGTAATAGAGTTGTTGGATGAGTGTGTTCCTCCTTGTTCTCCTGACAAGTGGAACATTCCCTGATATGGCACATCACATCCTCTTTCATGCCCCTCCATGCGAATCTTTCCCTTACTTGCCTGTATGTTTTGACAAATCCTTGATGCCCCGCCAATGGTGAATCATGGAATGCATGCAATACTCTCGTTTTGAATGATGATTCAGGAACCAGGAAAATTCAACCCTTGTAGTATATGATGTCATCCACAATCCTTAAGTTATCATCCTGTACCTGCCCATCCATCAACTTACAAGCAAACCTGTTTTTTGAATATTCCACCAAAAGATGTGTCTTCCAATCAACTAAAATGTCTGTCATAGCATATACCGAAGGCCTCTTGGATAAAGCATCAACCACCACATTGTTTTTTCCTTTCACAAATTCAATGTCAAAGTCATAAGCTTGGATCTTGCTAACCCATTTTTTATGTCTTTCATTAAGGTCCTTTTGGTCCAAGAAGTACTTGAGGCTATTGTGATCTGTCCTGACAACAAATTTCGCCCCAACCAAGTACTGCTTGAATTTAACCAATGCATGCATAATAACTAACATCTCTTTGTAATAAATAGTGTATAGGAGCTCAGGCCCCCTCAGTTTTCGGCTCTCATAGGCAATGGGGTGCCTATTCTGCATAAGAACTGCTCCAATGCCCTCACTTAAGGCATCACACTCCAATATGAAGGGCTGCAAGAAATCTGGTAAAGAGAGAACTGGACAAGTGCTCATTACCTTCTTCATTTTATCAAATGTCACATGTGCCTCTTGACTCCACCTAAATGCGCCTTTTCTGGTCAAATCTGTCAAGGGTGCGCAAAGTTGGGAGAAGCCTTTGACAAACCTCCGGTAGTAACTGCAAATATCAAGGAATCCTTTCAAATCAGTAAGAGTCTTGGGTGTTGGTTAGTCAAGTATAGCTTGTATTTTTTATTGGTGCACCTATAGTCCTTTCTCTCCAATGATATGTCCCAAGTAAAGGACTTCAGTCATCCCAAAATTCACACTTGGACTCTTTAGCATATAAAGACCGTTCCTCCATAATGCTCAAGATTTGGTCTACATGCTTGAGATGATCCTCCCAAGTTTTGCTATAAATCAACAAGTCATCAAAGAAGACAAAGAGAAACTTCCTCAATTGTTTGTTGAAGACATGATTCATGCAAGATTGAAAGGTGGCTGGCACATTAGTTATCCCAAAGGACATAACCAGAAATTCATAATGACCATAATGGCATCTGAAAGTTGTTTTTGGCACATCTTGCCCCCTCATTTTGATCTGATGATAACCAGAGCTCAAGTCTATTTTGGTGAAGTAGACAACGCCATGAAGCTCATCCAATATCTTATCTATCCGAGGAATGGGGTACATGTTCTTGATAGTCTTTTTGTTCAAGGCCCTGTAGTCAATGCACATGCACATAGTCCCATCTTTCTTCTTTACCAAGACCACCGAAGATGCAAAAGGACTAGAACTTGGTCTAATGTGACCCATGTCCAAGAGTTCTTTAATAGCTTTTTCAATTTCATCCTTCTACTTTTTTGGGTGTCTATAAGGAGTAGTGATTACAGGTTTTGCGCCTTCTTC